>JASANG010003551.1:0-310170 GCA_030248215.1 Enoplolaimus lenunculus
GTCAAAAACCAGGCGGTAACCAGAAATTTATATCACAAAATTACCAAATCCTCAAACGTTATTGCAAAAGTATTTATTATAGGCTTTCCAGAAACATCTGGCAAATTATCTCACTTTATTCTTTCCGTCTATTAATTTGTGGTCAAAACATTTGGCTAGAACACACAAAAACGAGTGTAATTTTTAGTTTTTTTTCTACAAAACAAATTAAAGTCTTACAGAACAAGCGAACTGAAACTAGCGAAACTATTCGCTCACAAACACAGCACAGCTACGCAAATAAATTGCCATCAAGTTTCATATTGTCTTTGTACACTGAGTATTGCCCGTCCACAACTGAAAGAATTCTTACAGTTAAAAATTTAGTTTGAGCTGTAAAAAATTGAGAGTAAACAATAGTTTTCAAGATTTAAGGCAACCGTTCAGCTTATTCTAGTAAGCAAAAGTAATTTTTGGATCAGCGTTGTCAACTGTGGGCAATATTCTTTGCTTAAAAGATGAATAACTGGTACCCCCCCCCGCTGCTATTTCAGGAGGGCGTATACGAGGAGCGGGTACAACCGGAGGTATGCCTCCGGCTCCGGTAAGTTTCCTTGACCTTCTAACACTAATAGCATAAAACTTTACTTTGAAGCGGAATCGTTTCAGAGAATACGTGACGAAAAATTTGTTTCGACAACCAAGGGTCAAAACAGAGAGGTTGAACACTAAAAGGCGACTCGCGCGCGAAGCGAGCAAGAAGCCAGACGCATTTCAAAACTACGGAAACTTAGACTTAGGCTTAGGAATATGCTTATACTACTGTTACGGCCCTGTTCTATACATTGGCTGAAATGGTTACGCTTTGGTCCCAAATGAGTGTGAGTGACGTATGGCTTGCTGACTAGTTTTGGTCATTTGTAGGGGGACAGGTTCCCCTGCTCTGGGACCCCAAATGTAGTCTGTAAAAGTAGCTTTTTCTTGTCTTTTTAAAAATTCGAGGAATGATATATCCTACATATCCCTCCTCGTCAGGTTGCAAATTATACCGAAGCCGCAGCCGGAGCCAGAGACCGATTTTGTGCTGGAGCCGGAGCCGAAGGTCAACGAAACTTACCGGAGCCGGAGGCATACCTCCGGTTGTACCCTGCTCCTCGTATACGCCCTCCTGAAATAGCAGCGGGGGGGGGTACGAGTTATTTATCTTTTAAGCAAAGAATATTGCCCACAGTTGACAACGCTGATCGCAAAACTACTTTTGCTTACTAGAATAAGCTGAACGGTTGCCTTAAATCTTGAAAACTATTGTTTACTCTCAATTTTCGACAGCTCAAACTAAATTTTTAACTGTAAGAATTCTTTCAGTTGTGGACGGGCAATACTCAGTGTACAAAGACAATATGAAACTTGATGGCAATTTATTTGCGTAGCTGTGCTGTGTTTGTGAGCGAATAGTTTCGCTAGTTTCAGTTCGCTTGTTCTGTAAGACTTTAATTGTTTGTAGAAAAAAAACTAAAAATTACACTCGTTTTTGTGTATTTTAGCCAAATGTTTTGACCACAAATTATAGACGGAAAGATAAAGTGATATTTTTTGCCAGACGTTTCTGGAAAGCCTATAATAAATACTTTTGCAATAACGTTTAGGATTTTGTAATTTTGTGATATAAATTTCTGGTTACCGCCTGGTTTTTGACCAATGTAAAGAGCAGGGGCGAAACATTATTATAAGCATGTTCCTAAGCCTAAGCCTAAGTCTAAACCTAAGCGTAAGAATAAGCATATTCCTAAGCCTAAGCCTAAGCCTAAACCTAAGCGTAAGAATGAGCATATTCCTAAGCCTAAGCCTAAGCCTAAACCTAAAGCGTAAGAATGAGCATATTCGTAAGCCTAAGCCTAAGTGTAAGCCGAACAAAAAATTAGTCTTAAGCTTAAACTTGTACTCTATTCTATTCCCATAGAAAAACGTTCCGCCCCTGATGTTTAACGTGGGCCACAGTTTTGAAGCCGATTTTAGCTGTCAATTGACTGCTTACACCAAACCGTTATATCCATACAGTTATAATCCGATAAGTGGTTCTCTCAGATGAGTCATATATACATACTCGCAGTTGTTTCGTAGTAAATTATTTCAACTCGTATTGAAAAACGAGAAATATTTCCACAAAAACTGAAATTAAACTTGAATTTCAACGCAGAGGTCAGTATTTTTGGTAGTTTAATGTTGACGAATTCAGATAAACTAAACTTTATTTCAAAACAAAGTTGAGCTGGCTACTGACGTACGTGTCAACGAAGATTGAAATCAATATATTTTGTATTAAGATTTAGTTCTAAAATTACAGTTGGCTTTTCACTGGTTTTGCTCGCTTGCTTTTTTCACTATTTTATATCGCGAGCGCCCCTGTCAGAAATTTTTCCTTTTGCCACCGTCAAGCTGAAGTAAACTCTGCAGCTAAAAACGTTTATCCTCGTGTTGTCTCTAAACGTGAGATCAGTAGCGTTTTGATTGGTTGAAAAAGCACTAAAACTTGTCTAAAAGTATTTTTTGACTGTTTGGTTTTTTACGCGAATTTTAATTGGACGAATTTTACAATATCAATTATTTCGGCCAATGTTATTTTAAATGGCATATAAGCGTATTCCTAAGCCTAAGCCTAAGCCTAAGCGTTGCAAAAATGTGTTCTTAAGCCTAAGCCTAAGCGAAATAAATGTAATCTAGATACTAAACCTACTCTTTTATAGACTCACCAGAAACCTGTACGCCCTTTAAAGCAACATGGGCTGTTATTTGTATAAACACGCAGTTAGCGATTGACGCGATACGGATCTGTACCCATAGGGGAGCCATGGCCACTCAGCATCCTTGAAAGAATTTTGACTACCGTCTAGAAAATTTTTAACCTTGCTTGTAAGTCATCGAAAACCATTGTATTCCCCAATTTAAATGATGATCTATCTTGTGAGAAACGCCGTCAAAAATCGAATTGGATTTCTCGTAAAATTGAAGAACACCAATCAAATTCAATTAAAAACAGGCTCTGCTCTCATTTTGTGTCAAACATAAAATGCATTAACCTAAAATACATTAGTATGACCAGTTACCGAAAAATACCCGATTTTGGCAACTGGTTCACAAGGCCGGTATTACCAAGAGTGTCCCCCCCAAAATGATAATTATAGATCACCTAAAATTACGCCAAAGAAATTATTAATATTTGATGCGCGATGTTTCTAACAACTTCAGTGCAATATTTTAACTCGGACTGGATCAGGTTGAGTAAATGAGTTAAAGCGAAAAGTTACAACTTCCCAGTCAAAGGAACAAAAAAATTTCGCACGCAACGCAACCGCGAATCCAGACGAATGTCTTTGTTGTGAAAATCTCACGCTCAAGTTTCTCTTTCGTACTGTAGTGACCCGAATAAGAACGGCGGCTGATAAGTATTTGGCTTTTCCAAAAGGTACCATCTGTTATTCGGTTACGGACTGTTATTTCTTTTTAACCCACCCTCTGCCGCCCTACGTTTGGTGGACCTCTATGTTTCATGTCATTCTCTCTTTTGAAGTACTTATGTTTTAAAGTTTCGAACTCTACTTGATTCGGTCCTGGAGTCATTGATGCACTACAATTAGGAATTATTGACATTTATGGACTCCAATTACGGTTTAGATACTCTATCAGCTTACGGACTCTTAATTGGGATACGGACTCGTATTGATTGGGCTCAAAATGGAGACGTCTGTTCTTACCTTCCGCCTCTTATTAGGGTCATTACAGTAAGCATCGAGGATGTCCTCTAACTGATGTGTTGAGGGGGTCTGTTAATCTATGTGTCTCTAAGTGTCCCCTAAACTTTAAATTACCCTATCATCACCGAGTCATTAAAAGCTACGAGACAACAGATTCAAACGTTAGTCCAGTTGTCTAAAATATTAGCAATTCGGGTAAAATTTCAACGGTAAACATATATTAATCAATTATAACTGTTCAATGTCTCGAGCTACACGACTCACTCAATACAAAGTGCTCATAAATGGGGTGCTCAAGAGATATACCCTCAAAATTTGAATAGGACTGAAAAAATAGGAACGTTTCCACACCAACGAATTACGCGTAAAATGATTCTGGTTAATATAATTACTAGCCAGTTATATTTTTGGTTACTATTTTGCCATTTTGAAATGAAATTGTGGTTAAGCCGTTGTAAATGTGATTGACGTAGTTCAAACTGAGTTATTTCACGGTATTTGTAGCTCGTTGTGATTCTGCTTGCTTGGGTGGATATTGACACTGTGGTTTTGTTCCAGAGTAGACAGAATAATAATAATAATAATAATAATAATAATAAAATAATAATAATAATAATAATAAAACAATAATAATAATAATAATAAACAAACTGTGAGTTGAGGTTTTCGATTTGGTTCAGGTTCAATGAGTTTATTTTGAATTAAAAAACTGGCTTCAATATATGGAGCGGCAGATCGAGAAATTTCTGACAGCGGCTGTGGGCTGGCAAAAGTTACGAAACACAATTTTTACCATACACAATGTATGTGTCCAATTTTCTGAGGGCCGAAAACGTGTAAAGTAGAACAGACTGTGCCATTTTATCACTAAAAAATTTTTGAAGGAAGGCATACGGCTCTCGCCGTCCTGCCTCTGGATCCACTAGTGACAGTGGCGGATGCAGGAGTTTCTGATAGCGGGATAGGTTTTGTTCGCAAATTTTCGATTTTTAAAATTGACCAATTACGTCGAAGTCTCAAATGTTTTTAGATTTTGTGAAATGACATCACAATGTTTTTCATATATTCCACTAGAAAATATATTGCGAGTTTCAGATTAA
Organism: Enoplolaimus lenunculus; assembly: GCA_030248215.1. Lineage (NCBI taxonomy): Eukaryota > Metazoa > Nematoda > Enoplea > Enoplida > Thoracostomopsidae > Enoplolaimus > Enoplolaimus lenunculus. Next base: position 4,832 of record JASANG010003551.1, read on the forward strand.
CCATTTGCATTGCGGACGTTTTAACCAGGGATCGAGGAAGGATCCATCCCGTCGATCCGCAACTCAACATATGCTTACCAAGCTAAAAACTGGCAAATTTTAACCGAACGCTGTAGCGAACCAGATGCTACTAAGACCCGTTTAACTGCATACAGACAAATGTGTTTGAATGTGTACCTCCCGGTCCCGTGCCCACAAAGACGCCAGGACTGACTCAGCCTTACCTAGAAGAATAGCACCCCTCAGAAAAAAACATTTAATCCTGCTTGTAAGTCGTATAAAATCTGTGGATGCCCATCTATTATTTTTTGACCCCCCTTAGCATACTGGGCTGTCAGCTAAATAGGGACTTGGTATATAGGAACGCTTTGCCGTTGTGAAATTACCGGATCTGGTATTTTAGGAGTTGGCACAAATTTCTGTTCCATGATTTTTTTCGCTGGTCACTCAATTGATAGAATGCATACTAATTTAGAAAATGGGTATCTAATGCTCTATATCCCTTTTTACCCTCGGGTCCAGTGATAATCCCTACCCGAACAGATTTTAAAAGTCAAGTCTGCCGGTTGAGTTCAAATATATCTTCGAGCCAAGACGTACCCTGGGCACCCTGGCGATTCTCAACCCCTCGAGAAATTTTTTAAGCTCTTCTAAAAAAGTTTTGGCCTCACCAATGAACTCGACCAATGTCCCGTACGCACCGCTTGAAAATTTTTTGCCTCACCCCCCAAACAACGTTAGACCGACTCGGTCATTAATATTCTAATGCCGTAAGCTCTCATGGGTCGAAGGACGAGGTTATTGACGTTTGCATTGAATGTCTCCGGTGGTACAGAGTCGTTACGTATCTCATATTTGAGTCAATGATGATGAGTGATGTGTAAATCAACGTTTGACAGTTTAATTGCGGGGTATAAAGTGATTTGCTTGTTGCTCCAGACGACACTTGTCTTGTTGGGCTCTGTTTATTGCATCGAACAAGCTAAATAAATTCAAATAATTGCGCTACAACTCGCATATATTTTTATATGTACGTGTATATATAAATATATAAATATAAGTATATAATATATACATATTTATATATACAATATATAGACCAATGTTACTTTAAGGGGCGTAACAGTAGATTAAGCGTATTATTAAGCCTAAGCCTAAGCCTAAGCAAAAAATGTAATCTAGAATCTAAACTCACTCTTTTATGGACTCATCAGAAACCTGGGCGCCTCTTAAAGTAACATGGGCCAACATATATATCGTAAGCGTAAATATGGAAACAATTGTAATAGTGACTGAGCGTATTCGTAACCCTAAACCTAAACGTTGCAAAACTGTATTCCTAAGCCTAAGCGTAAACCTAAGTTTAATCTAAGTAAAAAATGCAGTCTACAATCTAAAGCCAACTCTTTTACAGCGTCACCAGAAACTGAGGTCTAAAGCTTAGTTTAAGTAAAAAAAGGTAGTCTACAATCTAAAGCCAACTCTTTTACAGAGCAACCAGAAACCGAGGTCGACCCCAAAAGTAACATGGGCCATAAAACCGTTTCGGCTACGGCGTTCGTACCGAAATCGCCGTAAGACAACGCAAAAACGTTGCAAAATTCACGTTCATGCTATTAAAATACGACTCTTTAGATGTCGGTCGATGTTCGAGTTGTTTTCAAGTTCATCACATCATCAAATATCATGAGTATTGTCGTTTATGTACAATTTATTAGCTATCATTTCCGCTTTTATTACGCGAAATTTTTTTTTGTTCAGAAAAACTTTATTCAACACACCGCATTTTTGACAATCTTGCAACCATGAGTTGTTTTACAAGATGGGGCTGGACGATTTTTACAAAAGACAGGGTGTCATAGAATTCCTTGGACGCTTTTGGATAGTTTTTTGGAGTGGGGGGGGCGAAAAGATGCATGTGGACGGGACCCTACACCCTCGAACCCCCTTGCACGCGCGGGTTTGGCTGGTAAGGGTTTATAGACGACGTTGATTTTATGCGGGGGGAAAATAGTGAAAGTTTTTCGAACTGCGTTCTTATTTAAAAAGATGCGTAACCTTCAACTAAACACTTAATATCTCTCCTGGTGGCGTTATGAATTTTACGGTTTGGCCTCGGCTGCGATTTGATCAGGAGTGCAATTGAGAAATTACTCTTTTAAAGAAGGAGTTGCGTTAATAACTCGATTCATGTCAGCAGTGGCGGATCCAGAAATTTCGGACAGACGAGGCCGGGCTTGTAAATGCTATGAAACACAATTTTTACTGTATGCGATATATGTCCCAATTTTCTGACGGGGACAAATTGTACGGTCGGGGGCTTACGAGGGGTGTACCCCCTTTTATATCCGGAGTGCAAATGAGCCCTGCAGTCAGGAATTTTTAGTACAACGGGCAAGAAGATTTATAAAGGAAACCGAAAAAATATGTGAGCTTAAGCGAATATAAGCCCAACTGTTAGTTTAGGTAATCTAGAAAGTTAGTTTAAAGCTGCTGGATTAGCTTAACCTAAAATCAAGTTAGTTTAAGTTTTTGTTAATTTTATTTCAAAATGAGTTGAATCACCCAGTCTGAGTTAGGACTATCAGAACTCAGAATTTTGAGCTGATTCAATTCATTCTGAGTTAATTAATAAACTCACCCAGAGTCAACTGAACTCAGAATGAGAATTAACTCAACTGAGAATGAGTTAATGTTTACTAATTTTAATTCAGAAATAACCAACTCACTAGCTGAATTGATTAATCAACTCATTAGAATTTACAGGGTTAGTATTAACAACTATGTACAATTTCAATGAGTTGATTTTAACTCAGAATGAGTTGTATCGACTCAGAGGTCAGAGCTCTGAATTAAGACTTTCAGAACTCTGAATTCTGAATTGATTTAACTCATACTGAGTTAATTAATCAAGTAACCCATAATTATACCACCTCAGAGTGAGTTAACTCAGAAATAACCAGAAATAACTAATTCTCTCTCTCTTTGAGTTCATTAATCAAATCATCACAATTAACTGTGATAGTTTTGAATTTTTCTACTATCATATACTGTAAACGCTGGTTCGTTAAATAAGTTTAGATTCGCTACTGATATCAAACTAAAGATTTATTTAAATTTAAAATGTTTGAACGCAGTATTTCTTATTGTTTAAAATATTTTCTAAATATTTTTGCTGCCGGACATCAAAAAATCGCCCCGCCCAACCATTTTTAAGGATTATTGATTATACTGAGATTAGCTAAACATCCCTGTTCCTTTTACTATATATAGCACTGTTCAAACATACGTAGTTTTAAAACCACACCTTTATTAAGATCAATTCATTGCTAAAATCAGTTATATTTTGTTCTTTTTACAAAATTACTGTCATCATTTCAATATTTAACCCCCCCCCCCCCCGGGTGGATCCAAAGGCGACGGGCCAACGCCGGCGTAAGCATCCACAACAAGGATCAATACCAAGATTTTGTATCGCGATTTAGCATTAAAATTGCGTTTGGTTTCTCGTTCGCTTTTACTTACCAGTTTTTATGCGGATTATATTTCTCGTGACCCCCTTTTTAAAATTTCTCGGTCCGCCGCTGTCGTACCCCCTCTCTCCAAGTTTTAGAAATATGCATATATCGACTCTCTCTCCCTTGTTCTAGTAGATTTTAAGTGATGCTTTAGATCACTAACTGCTAATAAGAACTAGCGCCCGCTGGCGGCATCATGATTACGGGGGTTCGGCCTTTATCATATTCAGGCCCGTAGCCAGCCCACCTTGCTCGGGGGGGGGGGCAAAAATTTTTTAGGGGGCACTTAAAGGTCTTCAACGACTTACAAACAAGATTAAAAATCTTCTAGGGGTGCCGAAATTTGAGCGACCTTTAAAAATATGAGATTCGTCGCCCAGACCCCGTCTATGACAGCGGTATGCTAATAGCATCTATATTGCAATGCTTTTCAACGGCAACAGCGAATGCGTTCACTTCTGCGAGGTGTTTCAGTAATGAGGCTGATTTTACCGGCAGAGCGAAGATTCGGCTAGAAAAGATTGCAGCGGTTTTAAGTTGTTTGCCGTGGAGCGGTGCCATTCGACAATTACAGTTTTCATTTAACAACTTTAAACGTCGACGAATCAGCCGCATCTTGAGATAAATTCCACAGTTTCAATTGGCTGTTGAAATTAAATTCCTCAGTTTCAATTGGCTGTTGAAATTAAATTTCCCAATTTCAATTGGCTGTTGAAATTATTATTTCACAGTGATTGTTTTTAAGGCCAAGTTTAAACGATACGAACAGCTGTGAAATCTGAGTTCTCGTTTTTTCTTCTACTGTTCGAAATATAGCAATCAGCGCTACCGAGTTGGATAAGTTATCATTGAATTTACAGCTTTACTGGAATATTTGTATTTCTCAAAGGTCCGAGGCTGACTCTTGTCAATTAATAATGAAATATTGTGAACAAAAGTAACGAGAAGCCAAACGTAATTTTTGTATTAAATCGCATAGAACGTTTGAATTTTGAACGTTCCTGACCTCGGCCTGATTAATTGATGAAACCACAAGTGAAGCGAGCAAGAAGTTAGACGTATTTTTGGATTAAATTACATGGTAAACTTCCAAGTTTTGGGGGCCCCTTAACTCGGGAGCCCCCAACGGGCGCGTAGCCGATTAGGGATCAGGCGTGCTCAGCCTTCGAAAAATTTTAGCCTTCGTAGAAAAGTTTCAACCTTGCTTGTAAGTCATCGAAAACCTTTGTATGCCCCTCATGAAAATTTTTTATCCCCCCAGCAAAGTGCACTGGCTACGGGCCTGGCCCCCTATTGGTGTGTTTGGGGGTGTTGACTGCTGAGACTGGTGTTGAAGGTATTCGGTTCCTTAGTGGTTCACTGAGGCAAGTGTGGGGTTTCCGTTGTTCTCAAAGGCCCTCGTGCCGTTTGCCAAGCCCATGTTCACGCTAAAAATCAATCTTATCGCTATTTTAGCTGAGAAAAAATCGTGGACAGCTAAAGACTTGATGCTCTTAGAGCGTCCGACGGTACTGAAATAAGCAGAAACTGGTCAATTTTTTTCGGTTGCGTCGAAATATTCGCTGAACCAATCAAAATGAGGCCCCAGACGAAGGGAGACGAACCCACAGGTTGAAGAGGGTGCTAACCTCTGCACTGTAGCAGGCTTAAACTGAGATTTGCGTTTGAATAAAGCCTAGACCTTAGCCGAAGCTTATTCCTAAGTCTAAGCCAGAAACTAAGCCTACCGGTTAACTTTAAATGTTGGACGGCAATGTGTATACGAGCCGATAATTTCATTATAAAAAAGTCTACGTTTCTTATTCTCATTGCAAAAATTACATATCATCACTGTCTGTGCATATGCCGACTGATTCGTTCACTGTAAATTCCAATGAGTTGATTAATTAATTCAGCTAGCGAGTTGGTTATTTCTGAATTAATATATAAATATTAAGTCACTCTGAGTGGAGTTGAATATGAGTGAGTTGATTAATTACCTCAGAATGAGATGAATCGACTCAACATTCTGCGTTCTGATAGTCCAACTCTTGACTGAGTGATTCAACTTGCTTAGTGACCCGAACAAGAGGGGGTTATAAGAGGGTGGTCCCCATTTCGAGTCCCAATCAATGGGAGTCCGTATCCCTAATAAGAGTCGTAACCGCATAAAGTCCCTAAATCCTAATTAGAGTCCATAAATGTCAGTTATTCCTAATTGTAGCGCTTAAATGACTCCGGGACCAAATAAAGTTGAGTTCGAAACTTTAACGGACATGGCAACCAACAAAAATGCTGCGAAAAGTCAGTCCAACCCAAAAGAGAAAATGACACGTTATGAGTGTTAGGTCCAACTAAGAAAAAGCGGCGGAGGGCGGGTTAAAATACATAACAGTCCGTAACCGAATAACAAGAGGGGTACCCTCTAGAAATGTCAAATAAATATCCGCCCCCCCTTCTTATTCGGGTCACTACAGTATTCTGAGTTAAAATCAACTCGCTGAAATTTACAGTATTTCGCTCCCTATTGCTTTTTTGCACGATTTTCAGGAATTAAACAACATTCCTTCTGAAAATGCTTTGGTCATTTTTGAGAATACATATTCATTTAAAATATTGCGTTCCTCAAATTTAAACTTTTTATATTAAATTTTGTGATTCGCGCACGTCAAACAATCTACCGCTTAATGGCTTCAATTCAAATTTTGCCCTCACACTCGCTGAAACGTTAATAAACAATCTTTTAGGTTTACATTTTAAACCAACAACACAGCCAATATGGCACAGATTCCATAACCCCGTTGGCCAACTGGGGCTGTCTTAGCTAGTGCTAAGCACAGGCTTGAAGCTTATGCTGTATTGACAATTAATCATTATAAGCCCTGGTCTGAATTTCAAGTGTAAAACCAAAACGGTGTCGCATACCAGCAAAGATGCGAAATGTAATTTGTTCCGATTTATTGGCAAGGTTGGTACTACAGGCCAGGGTGCGTTGTTCGGGTCGTGACATATTCGATGTAATGTAACACGATACCCACAGCCCCCGAAAATCACTCTGGTGACATTAAAATTTTATTGTCAGTGTCGGCTTTGAATTTTAGCGTTTGATAAAATTAAAGCTTTGTTGTGTTTAAATTTTAAACGCTTTTTTGTCACTGTAAATTTCAGTGAGTTGATTGTTAACTCAGAATGAAAGTTGAATCCACTTTGATGTCTAAGCTGTGAGGTCTTTCAGGATTGTGAATTGCTTGAACTCATTATGTGTTAATTAATCATAACATATGGGATTAAATCTGTGCAGAGTGAATTAATATTGACTGTTTTAACTCAGAAATAACCAGAAATAACCAATTCGCTCACTGAGGTGATTAATCAGCTCATTGGATATTACAGTGATTTCAATCGATTTAATTTGTTTTAAATTACTAAAGCCATGTAGAAGACCGCCATATGCCTAAGCAGCGCTAGTACCAGAATTACGTTTGGCTTCTCGCTCCCGCTTCGCTTGCAAGCTTTGTGGCTATAACACTGTAAATTTCAATGAGTTGATTAATCAATTCAGCCAGCGAGTTGGTTACTTCTAAATTCATACCGGTAAACATTAACTCACTCTGAATTGAATTGCGTTGACTCTGGGTGAGTTGATTAATTAACTCAGAATGAATTGAATCAACTCAAAAATCTGACTTCTGATAGTCTTAACTTAGAATGAGTGATTCAACTCATTCTGAGTTAAAATCAACTGACTGAAATTTACAGTGTATATATGCCGCAACTCCTTCCATCATAAATTTTTGGATCCGTGACTGTTCGCAGACGCACATTTACTCAAGTTAAGCTAACAGCCAAATGATTATATTGAACCTGAAAACTGGCTAAGTAAAACCTGTGCGTTTCCGTAGTTACAAATTACCATAGAAAATTTGACATTTAAATAAGATAACTCAGACGATAATTATCTTTAACTGAACTGAGAGTGAGTTTAATGTTTACTGATATTAATCCAGAAATAATAAACTCGCCATCTGAATTGATTAATCAACTCATTGGAATTTAGAGTGAATGATTATTCAGCAATTAAAGGTTTAAAGGTATTCGCTTTAAGATTTAGCTCGATCGACAGGATGGAATAAGTAGTAACTTTATTGTTTCATTTACCCCTCAAAGTGCTATAAAAGCTGGCCTATGCAGGGTCGCAATAGCCACCCCCCATACCCGTCATTTAAGGGACCCCACCCCTAAAAAGGCCTCCATGCTAACCGGTTGAAATAAAAACCTCCGAAGTTTTGAAATGCGTCTGCCTTCTCGCTCGCTAGTTTTTGACCGTCTTCTATTTTGCCGTGATTGTTTTAATGGATTTGCACACTACGACTACGCAGATCTTAAAATAAACACCAGGTTGCGAAATGTTAACAAATTTTCTCGCTCGCTACACTCGCTGGCGTACAATTTTGCTTAAGATAATATAACTCACCCGAACTGAATAGAGCGGTAATCAAAACAGTTTTGTAGTGAGGTGTGCCGTGTGCTGTCTCCCCTGTTTGGAGCATATGGAGATTGTATAAGCTTTTACCTTAAATAAATGTTGTTCAGCTACTTTACCAGAAAATGTCAACAAAGTGTGATTTATTGCAAAAATGGGTTCGCTTTCTCGATCTGCCATTTTGCAACTTTTGTGTGAAACTGTTTTTTGGGAGGTTTCATCCCCTCACAGCTATCAAACACGAGTGTCAGCTCGGACAATTTCAGATCAAACACTGAGAAATTCTGACTCCACCTTTACGTTGGGGATCTCCATCCTAAAGTTGGTCGTAGCTTCCCGTCGCACCCTTGTCTCCTCCAGCCCTAAGTAGATCCGTGCGCAACGTGGGGACACTGAGTATGCAACTTTTGCCAGGTTCGAAATAGCAAATAAGTGTTGGGTCCGGTAACAGTTGTAGAGTCAGCTTCCTCATGCGATTTTGACAAATCTTGACTTCAAATATTCTGTGGCAGATGCGTAGCAAATCAATACACTTTGAGAAGATAACACAAGATATAACATAAAGCCGTATTCACACGTGCAAATTTTCTCTGCGAGAACTTGCAGCTGCAACTTGCACTTGCAAATTTCGTCCAAAATCCCGTTCGAAAAACTTGCAGCTGCAAATAATTCATTAATAATTAAAGCTTGGAATTTAGTTCACATGTGTGAATAACCATGCAAGTTCACTGAATTTATTGCAGCCGCTTCGTCATTGGCTTATGGAAATATGCAAGTTCTGCGTGCAATTTGCATCTGCAAGTTCTCGCAGCAAAACTTGCACGTGTGAATATTGGGCTTAAAAGTGTTTTGCGAGCGAGCGCAAAAACCATTTCACCTCTAGAATTCAAAAGGGCATAGTAAAGTGGGCTATTATTTTGTCATAAATTTCGTGAGGATCTTCAGTATACCCTTTTCTATTTACACGCATCTATGTCACCTCAGGGGGTTAAATTTTGCCAATCAAAGTACAGTTCAGATCAGCAGCAACAATTACTATTTTCTACAAACTATGCTTCAACTGAAACTTGTTATACTATCGCATACAAACGTCGAATTTAGAGCGCTGAACTCGGATTAAAAATGTCTATATTTGATTAATATAAAATTACTCTCGACCCGCGACTGAAACAGCTAAGAAACATTTTAGCTTCATGTAAACGAATTGTAACATTTTCAGCACCATTGTGTGAAATCTTATCGCTGGTTCATACTCAGCTTTAGGTTTCGCGAAATTACACACAAAAAAGTATATATTTCTGAATTTCAAAAAAGTGTTTTCTGTGGCAAATCTGAAAAGTTTTGCTGATATTTAAGACAATTTTTCTAAAAATAACTGGAAAACGTTTATTTTCAGACTTTATTTCAAAACGTTTTTTGAAAACATTTCTGTTATAACAAAAATACTTTTCAAGTGCACCTTGCTAATCATATTCCTCAAATGTAAGAAATTTTTTCTTAAATATCAGAAATATTATTTCGAGTGTATAAGTCTTCACTTTAGGTTAATTTAGAGGTAGGAAATTGTAAGCTCGAAGTATCATGAAAAACGAACTAAAAATGTTTTTTCTGAAATGTTTCCGCAACCTCCACTTAACTTAGATTTGCTGATTCGCGTTTCAGGTTCTTTTATAGGCAAAACCATGAATCAGTTGCCTGCAAAAAACAACCAATTTTGACCAACTAAAATTCCCATATTGACGTCGGTGCGAAAAAAGGGCTCATTCGGTTTTCTTGGTTTCGACGCCCCTGTAACTGACTTGGATTTGTCATTCGTTCCTGGCTCGCTTTTTTTGGCAAAATTTCGGACGGTTTGTTTAGAAAAAAACCTATTTTTGTCGACGAAAATGCCCATACCTAATTCGTTTTTCGTAGCTTTCGACAACTTTTCAGTTGAACAATTAATATTTTAAGTATTTTCTCGTTCGTCTGAAATTGCAATTTGTATGCGCACAGTGCAGTCTGCAAACTTTTTGCAGTTTGAGACTGTTAAATTCGATAAAATTAGTTCACTTATGCACGATTTTGCGTGCTTATGTATAAGTAAGGGCTGGTGTATTGTGTATTTTTGCTACTTTATGTATACGTTTTATATAACATGACGAGTCAACTGCAGTTACAATTCTTCAATTGCACACGTTGCTGTTGTTGTTGTTGTTTCAGATCTTGCATCGAATCATGGGAGAGGCCATAATTTTAGATTGAGGGGACAGACTAAGTTTATGGTTTTTTTTTCTAAATCATTTAGTTTTTTTCCTGAAGCCCTATTCACACGTGCAAGTTTTTGCAGCAAAAACTTGCAGGTGTGAATAGGGCTTAACGCATATTTCTTAACGTTTATGAGATTTTGCAAAACCACTAGAGGAGACCACTAGCGGATCCAGAGGGGGGCTGGGGGGTACGCTTTCCCATCAGAAATTTTTTGTAATAAATTGGTAAGGTTCCTACCTTATAATTTTTCCACCTCAGGAAACTTTTTGATGATAAAATGATAAAGTCCCGCTACTTTACAATTTTCTCCTCGGATTTTTTTGTAAAAAAGGTAAGGTCTGTAGTTTTTCCCTCAGAAATTTTGTGTGATAAAATGATAAGGTGCCCCCTACCTTACTATTTTTTCACTTCAATGTCCGTACCTTACATTTTTTGCGCTCAATAACACTTGTCAACCCGCACCCCCCGTCAGAAATTCCTGGATCCGCCGCTGAAGAGGACGATGATCCTCTTGGCTTCCCCTGGCTACATCCATGCATCGAATCGTCCTAAAGGTTAATGTAACAAAACTGGTATCATGGCAATTTGTCGCCCGACAACTCGTCGACCTATAACTAATAATCCAAAACACCACAGATTCGATAATTCTTCGTCCATCCTTAAGAGTTGGCTTAGAATCACGCTTAGGATTATGCTTAGATGTATTACTGGGCTTTAGGATACTGGTTGGCGACAAGTTGTCGGGCAACGAATTGTCTTTGGTTCATGAAATCTGTCGTTTATTTTGATTATCGAGGTCCAATGTATTGAGTCAAAACTAAAATTCAGAAACTTTTAAGCCTTCGAATTAGTATTAGTGTTAAGCTTTAGCTCAAAATCGGCACTTACACAACTCATCCCAAGACGAATCTGCAACAATCCATCGCCGGACAACTTGTCGCCCAACAGTGTCCTAAATCCTATGAATAAATCGAAGCATAATTCTAAAGCTAATCCTAAAGCCTTCGCCTTAGCTGAAGCATTATGATACGCGACAAAATGTCGAGTCGATAAAAGTTTGGATTAGAAGTGGTCGGGCGACGAATTGTCGAGCGTCGAGTTGTCGAGCGACGAGTTGTCGAGCGACGAGTTGGCGAGCGACGAGTTGTCGAGCGACGAGTTGTCGGCAAAATTGTGGGCATTCATGAATTAAAATCATGTGAACAAACACAGTTTGCCCGCATATTTATATTTTGGATTCAAATTGCAATAGTTTTGTTTAACAAACAGTGTTGTTTTTCTGCAAACTTTACAATTTGTTGTTTTGCGGTGAACATATACACCGGAAGTATATTTGCAGCGTGCAGTTTGCAGTTTGCATTCAAATTGTGCATGTGAAAGTTAATATATTTGTGTTCTATATTTCCTCAATCATTATTAATACTGCATCAAGTCTGTTCATTTGACGTATTTTTTTACTGATATCAAGGAGGTACCGTTGTCTCGTGTAACACCAGTGACCGACTTAAATATTATGTAAAAAATGATATTCAATTAAAATATTTTGCTATTTGGCATAGCTTAGGCTTAGGCTTAGGCTTAGGAACACATTTTTGAAACGCTTAGGCTTAGGTTTAGGCTTAGGCTTAGGCTTAGGCTTAGGCTTAGGCTTAGGCTTAGTCTTAGGCTTAGGCTTAGGCTTAGGCTTAGGCTTAGGCTTAGGCTTAGGCTTAGAGTTAGATTTTGGTTCAGGTTTGGCTTAAAGCTTACCCATCAGGCACGTCGCCAGATCACGTTTATAGGAGGCTAAAAAATTTTCAGGAGACGCACGCAAGTGTTTTGGTTGACTTGAAAGGCAAAGTTGAATTTTTCTGCAGAGGGAGGGGTAAAATTTGGAATGAATGGGCTGAGTGTCTTTCTGGCCCCAATCTTGGCTACGTATTTCCTTATTCTGATGACACCACGATCGTATTCTCTTATTGTGATGACGCCACTGACGTATTCCCTTATTCTGATGACGCCACTGACGTATTCCCTTATTCTGATGACGCCACTGACGTATTCCCTTATTCTGATGACGCCACTGACGTATTCCCTTATTCTGATGACGCCACTGACGTATTCCCTTATTCTGATGACGCCACTGACGTATCCTAGTATTTTCCCAATGACCCAGGCGAGCGAATGGTAAACAAGCCTCAGAATCCAAACCCAATTTTAGCATTAAATCTAAAATACAAAATTTTGATTTTGATTCCTGTTGAGAGAGAGCAGTATACCCTGAGCGGTCTCGCTTGGATCTGTAAGTGAAGCTGAAAAAATTTTCAATTTGATAACTCCGTTGAATAATGATTTTTAGTACATTTTTTCTGCTAATATTAATACAATTTGTGTAATTTTTAAAATTCTAATAGCAATACCGTGTAAGCATGAATTTAAAACAATTTGAACGATATAATTTCGTATCAGAGTCACGAATAGTCAATGTGCTTGAACGCGTGTATTTTCAATCTGCTCAACAACATTTATGCAACGAACTCGTTTCGCTAGAGTTTCATGAGCGAAATTAACTCTCAAGCGTCATTAAGTTGTGATATCACAAAAAATACAGCAATAAACAGTTGCTTATGACCAAAATACGCATAAAATTTACTGGTTTGACTCGGTTAGGCATAGGCGTACCCAGGATTACTATTCGGAAATGAATACTTCCATATGAAACCTGATTGAACCATCGAGTCTAGTGAATAAGAACACAAATTGGCCCCTTATAAAACCATACAATGTTACCTTGCAAAGCCTGTTAAGTGGTATTCTGGTTTCTGCAAAAATTTCCGGGGCCAAATATGTTCTCTTTATCATTTGTCCCTGCCGTTGGGTTACTATAACGATTATGGTACATGTTACTTTAATGGGGCGTCCAGGTTTCTCGTGGGTCTATAAAAGAGTAGGTTTAGATTCTAGATTACATTTTTTGCTAAGGCTTATGTTTAGGCTTAGGCTTAGACATGGTAACTCATTTTTGTAACGCTTAGACTTAGGCTTAGGCTTAGAAACACGCTTAATCTACTGTTACGCCCTTTAAGGTAACATTGGCCACAATTATGATATATTCACTTTGTACATATAGAAAGATGCTTTATTAAATATTTAGAAGGCTTCAGTTAAACGAAATACCGAGTATAAGAATGAAAAAGGTTTATTATATAATGTAAACATTCGCTTTGAAACACATTTAGTGAAAAGTATGAACGCGAATTTGAGGAAACTTATTTTATACAAACTTTGCCAAGTCACATCGGTTCGTAGTAACGGAACGTGACCATTAAAAGCTGGGGGTACTGACATATAACATAGACTCGCCACCACGGCCGGAGCAGCCACCTCCTGTACCTTACATTTGGTGGGTACTCATCCCTAAAACACTGCTCGCTACCAGGAATTCTTAGTCAAAGGGGTAAGAAAGTTTCCAGGGGCAGGGCGAAGAAAATTAACCTAACATAGAATTTTTTAATGCAGTGATCAAATATTTTTCCCTAGGGAAATAAATCTATTGATAGGGGTGGCGTCCCTAAGCTTAGTTCAACTCGTGTGCAACAGTCCAAAAGATGTGTCTATAGTTTGTTTTGTCTTCGTTGTATTGGCCCGTGTGAACATTTATGGGTCGAACGTTTGTATACGGGTGTGTAATAGTGTAAGTTTAAGCTTTAGACTAATTTTTTGCTTATGCTTAGGTGTAAGCTTATCTTGCGCTTAAGTTTAGGATTATGTTTATACTACTGTAACTGCCGTGTTCTATTTGGACGTTGTTGAAACCTCACATTGATTGTAAGGAAGATTTCAAAGATAGCGAAATAAAATTATTAATGAGTTTCAGTTTAATTAATAAGCAAACGTTTGTGTCGAATTTTTGTTAAACAATTGGCTGACATTTGAACGCGACTTTTCAACCCAACTACAATGAATCAGCCGCCTTGGCGAAAACGCCAGCCATTTTACTCGTGAGACGCGAGCCGACTGCTGCGCAACGGTTGAGATTTAGAAAAACTTTATTTAGTAAAATTTCATTTTTGTTGTTAATTTTTAGAAAAAAATATTTCGTATTTTTTTTCGGAAAAACGTTTGTCATAAAATTTACTTTATTTTCAGTTTCAATAAAACTGGGCCGCATTTTTGAAGTCTGAAATATGAGCCTTTACTCGCCGGGTATTTTTACTGAACGGAAAAACGTTTTCGTCAGCTTTGGTGATGCTTGCATTTTTTGTACGCTTTTGTGAAATAAAATGTTGAAAAATATATAAGAGTTGGAAAATTAAGTAAAGCTTCAGGCTGTTTTAGTAAACTCGAAACTATGAATAGTTATAACGCAAAGTGCACTGTAGCGCAGGAGTCCTTTTTGAAATCTTGGTCCATGTGAAAGATCAGGGGCGAAACGTTTTTCTGTCTGACTGCAATAGAATAAGCTTAAGCTTTAGACTATATTTCTTTGCTAAGTTTAGATATACGTTCATTTTGAAGATTGGTTTAGGCATAGGTTTAGGCATATTCTTTGTTTAGACATACTAACTGTAGTGTTCCTGAAACTGTAGGCTCATGCTACGTCGTTAATATAAAGCAAAACTATTACTTTCTTGTTATGACAATGGCTCAGATTTGGCATTTATTTGTTTTTGTTCCAAAGTTTAAGTGTTTACGTTGTATATACTTAAGTAAGATTTCAGAAACCCAGCCAATGTTTTCTTAAATGTTTAACATTTGCACTTTCGGTTCACAGTTTCAAAATATTGTTCCTAAAACTTTGCCTAAACGTTATTTCTTGTTTCCCTTGCACTGTAAATTAATTCAAATGAGTTGATTAATCAATTCAGCTAGCGAGTTGGTTATTTCTGAATTAATATCAGTAAACGTTAGCTCACTCTGATTTGATTTGATTCTCAATCTGAGTTGAGTTGACTCTGAGTGGGCTGGTTAATTACCTCAGAATCAATTGAATCAACTCGAAATCTTGAGTTCTGATAGTCCTAACTCAGACTTTTATAATTTTAAAATCGTTGAATACTCCCAATGATTCGAGAGCGTTGCCAGCATTGTTGTTTCGGAAGGGTTATATCAATTGCTTAAGTATATATGGTTTTATTTTGAAAGCTAATTATCTCACAGCAAGCGTTTACCGAGTAATAGAAAAAAATTGGTCGAAGCCATTGAAGTGGGTCATGTCCTTCATGTTCCCCCGCTCTTTGTCTATGCCCTAATAATCTACGACACTGCATGCCGTAGCCTGCTCAGTTTGCTAAGGGGGCCAAACGCTTTTCAGGAGGAGCATACAAAGATTTTCGAAGACATACAAGCTTGGTTGAAAATTTTCTAGGGGGGGGAAGCAAATTTTTTTCAGGGAGGGGCTAAGTCCCCACCCCCTTTGATCTCGTCTGGATACCGGCCCTTGAGTGTGTCCTGTAAGCGTATGCTTTTTTATTTTAGTTCAGGAAATATTTAGGCGTTTCGACTATAAACATCCGGTTTAGACTTTTGTGATGAATTGGGAAACAGGTTTACGCCATTGACCAATGCTTAAAAATCCTCTGCTTCATTAAACCGGTAAAATGAGTTGCCTATTCTTAAGTATAATTTTAAATTTAAACTATTCGATCTACATTTTAAAAAATATTCAAATTTTGCAACTTTTTACAGAATTTAAAATACTAAAAGCTTACATGAAAAGCCAGGAATAACATATTGATTGCAGTTTTTATGTTATTAATATATTTATTAATATCATGACACCACAGGATATTTGCCTTTAGCTCCGACAATTCCGGTTCCTGTAGAATATTTACCGAAGGTTTCTGGACAATTTTGGTTGTAAAATTTTTCATATTTTCGATAAATGATGATCGCATTAATGAGTTAATTTCTAACTATGACACATTTTTGAAAACTACAATTGCCCAGAGTTCGGCTAAAACCAAATTATTACACCACATGTTGCATAATTAATATCGCTTAAATTTAGCTTAACAAATTGACCAATGTTGTTACTGTAAGGGGCGTAACAGTAGATTAAGCGTATTCCTAACCCTACGCCTAGCGTTGCAAAAATGTTTTCCTAAGCCTAAGCCTAAGCCAAAGTCTAAGCTTAAGCACAAAAAATGTAATCTAGAATCTAAATGTACTCTTTTATAGATCCACCAGAAACCTGAACGCGCCTTACAGTAACATGGGCCACAAATTTAATACTATTTTTATTGCCTAATATTGCTTCACTTCCAGCTCCGGTATAATTTGTTGTTGTTGTTGTTGTTGTTGGACTTCGGTATTTTGCACCTCCGGTTCAACCGTGTTTTTAGCAGACGTATTTACCGGTCACTGCGGTGGGGCAGTATTAATTTCGCTTAAACGTTTTGTTAATAAAATTTGAAATTACAGATTAATTCTTAGTTTCAACTGAACGCGCGTCCTCAAATACAAATTTTATTTGTTTCATCTCACAGAAACGCCACAAAATACAGTACGTTCAAATCGGTTGCATTTTTATCATTAATAACTATCTTGTACCATAGGCACCGGCATGTTTGTGAAAGGTGGTGCAGGGCGTAGTAGCACCTCCCGTGTATACTAATTTTTTATCGCTAAATTGAGTAAGAAATTAAGTATTTTTTCACAAAAACTTATAATTTAACATTTTTTACTGGACGGCACTTTGAACCCTCCAACAACCAATGGTCTTCTAGCTCCCAGAGGCATCTGGTAGCGCCACCGGTTGAAACTCTGTAAACTGACCGTGTCCCCATATAAATCTTCCAGTATATCATAGTTGATGTTGTCAAAAATTTGTACAAAGTTACCCTGCCCCCCCCCCCCGCGGGATTTCTAAAACTACAAACTTTTCGCGTTCAAATTTCAATCAATTGAAAATATACTCGTGAATGGCAACAAACAACGACGGACGCTGTTAAAGTTTTTATCATTTCTAAATATCGTTGAAAAATTTGAAGTACAACAGAGTTTATTTCGACGCAGAGGCCAGTGCTCGGAATAGGCTCGAGTGGGGGGTGGGGTGGTTCCCCGCAAAAATCCAAGCCGGCGACAATTTTATCCAAGTTGAATAGTAACGGCTATTGTTTTTATTTAAAATCTCTTGTCAGGGTGGAATTCGCTCTTTGGGGTGAGGGTCCCCAGTTGGAGGGGGGTGGAGTATGGGGGGTGACTACTCCGTGGCAGAGGTTATCGATCGGTGTTGGCGTCCGAATTGGAGGCGAATTATAATTTATTGAAATTTAGTATCAATGGTAAATCAGTATTGGCTTACTTGTAACTGTATATTAAGAAGCAAACCTTTTATGATGTTCCTGGAAACGAGCACTTGGCAAAAGTTCAAATTTCAGGTATAAACTCGTGCCAGAACCTAAGAGTTTGTATTACTACCACCACGTTCTGATAAATGGTAATAATCGACAGGGTTTTATTACACTTTCCCCTACATTTTCGTAGCTAACTTTATGGGTGGTTACTTAGCTGTAGAAAACGTAGGAGAAAGTGTAAAAGGGCCTAACAAAAGCGTTCTGCTATGCGAGCGATTCATTTTAGCGTTTTGTCTTAAATCATTTTGGCTAATATAAAGCGCAGGGGCGGAACAGTATTATAAGCATATTCGTAAGCCTATGCCTAAACCTAAACGTAAAAATTAGCGGACTTCTAAGCCTAAGCCTAAACCTAAGACTAAGACAAGCAAAAAAACTTAGTCTAAAGCTTAAGCTTACTCTTCTCTAGGTCCACATAAAACGTTCCGCTCCTGATCTTTACACGGGCCAAGCAAACGTGTGAAACGCAAAAAGCGTTTGAATTAGATTTTGTATTTTTGACACAATTCCTAAAATACAACCTGATCGGAACAGGCAACTTATTGCAAAAAAATAAATGATGACGGAAGAAATCCTGCAAAACGTACTGTACATAATCCGAACCCCGCAACAAAATGTTAACTTGCGGTTCATATTGATCCATATTTCAACCTAAGAATTACTTTAAGTTTGCTTCCATAAAATATTCTTTTATTAACTATAACCAAAACTTGTCGTTTTCCGATGTCTTCAATGATATTCTGCTTAATAGTTACAAAGACATAAGTATAGTTTTATTTTTGTCCTTGAAATAATCAGGGGAGGTCATGAGAAGCTTAAATTTGCAAAAATTTTCAAAATCGAACCATTTTTGGGCGAACACGGGCTGGGTGGGATAACGGAAAAGACCCCAAAAATATTACAGAAGTTTTGGCAGTTTTAACTTCTCTCACAACGATTTCGAATAAAAGATTCGTTGACCAATTTATCCGTAGTTCGTTAAACCTGAACTAAATGCCAAACTTATAGCTATGTGATAACTGGCTCTACTTAAAGCTTAAAACAATCAAAGCCTTTGACATTGTCGTTTTATGTTTCTTTGGGAGCCAAATCCGAAATGGACTTTAAGTTAGAAATCATTGTAATGCAAATTCTACAATATCATGCGTGCACAAGGTGACTTTTGATTGGATATTATGATGAACACTGAATCATTTTTGCTGCGATGTTTGCTTCAGTGTGGTGCATAGTGAAGCCAGAGAGCTTCAGTATGCTACACACTGAAACCAAAACAACTTCAGTGTGATGCGCAGTGAAGCCAAAAAGCTTCAGTATGCTGCACACTGAACCAAGACAGTTTCAGTGTGCTACATATTGAAGCCAGATTGCTTCAGTATGCTGCGCACTGAAGCCAAAACAGTTTCAGTGTACAACATATTGAAGCCAAATAACTTCAGTATGCTGTACACTGAAGCCAAAACAGTTTCAGTGTGCAACATATTGAAGCCAAAAAACTTCAGTATGCTGCACACTGAAGCCAAAACAGTTTCAGTGTGCAACATATTGAAGCCAAAAAACTTCAGTATGCTGCACACTGAAGCCAAAACAGTTTCAGTGTGCAACATATTGAAGCCAAAAAACTTCAGTATGCTGCACACTGAAGCCAAAACAGTTTCAGTGTGCAACATATTGAAGCCAAAAAACTTCAGTATGCTGCACACTGAAGCCAAAACAGTTTCAGTGTGCAACATATTGAAGCCAGAATGCTTCAGTATGCGGCACACTGAAGCCGAAAAAGCTTCAGCGTTCTGCATAGTGAAGCCAAAAAACTTCAGTATGGCAACACACTGAAGCGAAAAAACCTTCAGTGTCTATCACACTACTTACCCCCTCAAAAGTCACCTGATGTACGCATGATATTGTAGAATTTGCACAAATCATATCTACATAAGCTGCATTTTATTTCAAGCAATGCTTAACAGTCAACGCCAAATCGGACGTTTGTTTTCTTACAGATATAGCAAAATAATTTATTTCAAATTCCACTAATATACTCTAAAATGACTTTACCGATATAACTGTTTATAACTCCAAGTTGAAATTGAATTTGAATGATTGATCCGTTTTCAACTCTCCGTTGAACTGAAATCGTTTCGTTTGTTTAAAATTAGCATTTATCAACTTTGAGTTAATACCCTGTTTGCACGTTGTTATTGTGTTGAAAATGCGTCTGAAACATTGGCCTGGCAGTACATTATCATTACATGTGATTATGGAAGAACAAAACACCTCGGAACAGTTGCGACAACATTCGGATGCTGCCGGTGTAAGTAATGGTAACCACTTCGGTAAGTCGGGTTATTAATTTTGTAATGCAGACGTAAACATTTATTGTGCGATATACAGGATGTAAACGGATATTGAAAATAATAACAGAAACGCAAAACAGATATTGAAGTATAAAAGTTTCAAAAACTGCGTTATTTTTCTGCCATCATGACTGTGTCAATATTTACACCGGGATTTCGAAAATTTTAAATAAAAATAGTGGATGCATCGACATTTTCACGTATTTGGATGAATTTTGTAATTTTTAGTTCAATTCAAATAATTGCTGCAAACTTGTAATCAAAAATTTCCATATATATATAATATATAATATATAATATATATAATATATATAATATATAATATATTATATTTATATATATTTGTGATAAAATGTTGACGGTAAAAATAACAGAATTTCTGTTATTTCTATAACGGAAACGGACACTGATTTTTACCGAAAACGGAAACGGATATCCGGTTACAACCTGGTGATAGACATTCAGTTCAAATATAACAAACGGGTTGTAATAATCCAAGCCCGTCGAGTTGGGGTCGGTGGTTAATCTTGAGTTTGGCCCACAGCCCCGGTGCCAGGTCCGGGACCATGAACCGAAACATATCTATAAATAGTGTCAGAAGCCAAAAAGCAACATCAGGGTTTATATTACGATTAGCACTCATATTTTTTCAGAGTACGACAAAGGGACTCTTAAGTTTTAGAAACCCCCCGTTTTATGCAGTTATCCAAAACGTTTTACAGCTGGTTGAAGTCGCTGATAAAAGCCTTTTTATCTTCTCAAAATCCACCGCCTTCAATAGGACCAGCGGAGAACGAACCCGTATCAAGAAAACAACAGCGTCCAACTTTTCACACCGCAAAAAACTTAACAGCTTTGCACCATTGAAATTGCGAAAAACATGCCGATTTTAAGCCTTTTTGAAGCTATTGAAAACAAGTAAAACGTCCGCCAAAATGGGAAAATAAATTTGTGTAAAACAAAAAACGTTTTTGTGTTATTAAAATTTCATTGTTTTCAATTTTAAGCCGCCGAAGAAACTGGATTCAAAGTTTGTGCGGTGAATTTTGAAAATTTAAGAAAAAAATGGAAAGAAAAACAGCAGCAAAAATTTTTTTACTTAAAATATTTGCAGCAAAATACGTTGGTTGTAACAGTTGGCAGCAAGTGAAAAATGCCTAATTTTGAACCTGCTGTAAGAGTTTTCGATTATTTGAAACAATCGTAGAATATATATTTGAAATGGTATATTTCACACTTTTACATCATTGATTCGTTTGAAGTGTTTGCAGTTGAAATTTGCTTAGGCTAACGTTTAGGCATAGGCTTTAGGCTTCTACGCCAGGCTTTTATCATTGTAGCGAATCAATTGGTCGTCCTACAACTTGTCGCCCAACATTGCCCTCTAAAACCTATGTATAAATCTAAACATAATCCTAAGCGTATTAATCCTAAAGCTTAAACATGACTACGGGTGGCGAATAGTCGAGCCGATGAAATTTCAGATTACAAGTTGCAGGGCGACGAGTTGTGGTCCCGGTCATAAAATAATCACCAACCGGGGTGACTCTATGAAAAGTCACGTATTATATGTTAGATGCGATTTCGTTCTATCTCAAGCCAAACACATGCATGCGTGCTGACAGGGTTTTAGGTTTTTAGGTTTTGGATGGCTCCATAGCATATGGCAAAGGCCCCATAGCTTTTGGTAAATGGCGGTTTGCTTTTACCGGTTTGACTGAGTGCTGTTTGCCTGGTTTTAGAGCTAAAATGTCTATACACAGTGATGTGTTTACCTTTTTTCCATCTCGTAAAGTGTGCCACAACCATTACTTAATGGTTTTCAATTGTATGTAGTTGATGTTCGCTTTTAGACGAGTTCATCAAGAGTAGCATCTAAGGTGAACCCCATACGCGGATCCAGACGGGTACAAGGCAGGGACGTACACCCCCGTCTGAAAATTTTTGTGATAAAAATTTTCGTCAGCCCGCCTCGCAGGCCCGTAGCCAGCTCACATTGCTTGAAGGACCCTGCGTTTTCTCGGTTAGTTACCACGACCCTATTTGACATCCATGCAATCGGTCTCGCGTTTCTGTTTTCGAGTTCAAAGTTTTCAGTCAGTTTCAAAATTAACGCTTTTATCTGTTGTACATTTCACTCTACAGTTTTCGGGATTTTCAGATTTTAGCTCCACTTAGGACTCCATACGCTTCCACACTCTCTCTCACATTAAAAGCAACAGTTTTGGCTTAGGCCTAGGCTCAGACTTACGCTTAAACTAAGCGAATGAATTATGATTCAAAGTTTCGAACTCAACTGTATTTGGTGCTGGAGTCATTTATGCGCTACAATTAGGGATAATTGATATTTATGGACTCTAATTAGGGTTTAGGGATTCTATCAGCATACGGACTCTTATTAGGGATACAGACTCCTATTGATTGTGACTCAAAATGGGGATCCCAACTTATTTTTTTCCTCTTATTCGGGTTACTACAGTAAGCATGACCTTGAGTTTAAGTCTCTGCGGAGCAAATATACAACAGTACAGCTTAGAATTAGGGTTTAGGTTAGGCTTACAGCTGTCGCAGAAAATTTTCGAGAGCCATACGCGCACGAATTTCGGCCCGTATAAACGTCGTTGCCGTCCCAAAATCCCATAATCCTATCACAATAATTTGAGCTATTGTCGAAGGTAGGATTTTGGGATTTTGGGATTTCGGGATATATGGTCAAAGGTGGGATTTTGGGTTTTATGGATTTCGGGATATATGATAGAAGGTGGGATTTCGAAATTTCGGGATATGGTCGAATGTGGGATTGCCTAATCCTAAGCCTAGCCTGTGGTTTAGGCTAAGGGTCATTTAAGATTTAATTTATGCTTAAACCAAAGCCTGCTCTTTAAGCCTAAGCCAAAACCTAAATCCCAGCCTAAGCCAAGCGTAATGGGATATGGATTTCGGTGTATGGTCAAAGAGGGGATGCTCCTGAAGCCTAAGGTTAGACCTAAACCCAAGCCCAAGCCTAAGCCTAAGCCTAAGATTTAGCCCATAGGTCGTTTAGTATCTAATCTAGGTTTAAACCGAAGCCTTTGTCATTTACCGTCTATGCTTAACCAAAGACTAAGCCTGCCCCAAAAGTCTAAACCTACGCCCAAGCTTAAGCTTAAGCCTGAGCCAAAGCCTAAGCCTAAGATTTTGGCCTGAGGGTCATTTAAGATTTAATCTATGTTTTACTAAAGCCTATTCTTAAGCCTCAGCCTAAACCTAAGCCCATGCATTAAGCCTAAGCCTAAACGTAAGCTTAAGCCTCATCCTAAACCGTAGCCTAAGTCGATGCCTAAGCCTAAGACTAAGGCATCCCTAAAGATTATGTATATCTAAGCTTTACGCCAAATCGTACGCCTAAACGCTTAATTCTCACCTAAGCCTAAGACGAAACCTGACCTACCCCTAAGCCTAAGATTAAATCTTGCCGATTCCTAGACGTAATCTTGAAAGCCAAAGGATTACGTAATCCTAAACCAAAAGCGTAAGACTAAGCGAAAGGAATTGTTCGCAATGAATTATTATGTGAAATCACAAAATCCCTAAAATCCCACCGCAAACAAGAGATGTCAATTGTTTAGCACGGACGGTGGAATTTTGGGACGGCAGGCAAGTATACATGGGCCCGAATTTCCATCAAACAAAACACGAAATAGTATCATTTCCTTTCGTTTTAGTAGAATTTTTCACTATTTTTCATGTGAGTCATCCATGTATAACATTAAATCTACTACAGAGACTAGACTTCCTCCTGTAGCGTTCACAACTACGGCAGCTGTTTACCACGCGTTTTGCTCATGAAAACATCGCTGTTTCCATGCCAGCAGCTAAAATTTCTAGATATGAGACTATTTTGTATGTTTGAGTTGTTGCTACCTATGCTTATTGTTCAATATTTAGGCTTGTAATTGTTACACCAGCAACTGCTGGGGGGCATGATGGGGCGCCCCTCCTACGGCCATCTTCGCTTCACCGAGCTGTAAAATATACCGCAGCGTCAAAGCAATGTGGGTTACACAAGTTTTTTTTCTTACCCCCGGAAAATTTTCGTGCTCCCGTTAGTTAATATTTTTACAGGGCTGCAACAGGGGTAAGGTATCACAGGTTTAACTGACATTTTTGTGTAAAGTGCACGATGTTGAAATATCCTACAGCTTTGCCTGTAAATCTTTGCAGAAACTTATTATATGGCCGAGTAACTGTTTAATAGGTTCCGAAAAAGCTGAATCCAGAGGTGGATTGACACTATGGATGACGTCATTCGCCCAGGTATAAGATTTTTGGGATGCAAATGGTTCATCTGAAATCCAGCCAAATAGCCGAAACTTTGAAACGGATACCTACTATACGAGTGTAACAAAGTTTGTTGACTTTAGCATCGTTGTGAAACGTATTGAACCGCAACTGGAAAATGCTGATGCCCGTCGTCAGCTCGCCTTGCTAAGGGGTGTAATTAAAAGTCGTCAAATAACTGATTTGGTGCCATTCCCTATTGTGACAACGCGCCAGATCAGTTATTTGACAATAACTCGTTCACCAGACGTGTGATTGCAAAAAATTCAACACCATTCAACACAGGTCAACAATCTGCGTTCAATGGTTAATAATATGCCTAACTTTTTGAAAAAAATTTTTTTGGGTCCCGAGGGGGACTTTGGGACCTTAACAAAACCGAATTTTTTCTAATTTGTGCGTTGAATGATCAGAGGAGGTCATGAGAAGCTGAAATATGCAAAGTTAGTCAAAATCCAACCATTTTTGGCCAAACGCGGGCGGGGGGGATAACGGAAAAGGCCGATTTTTATCTGCCGCCGGATCAGCAGATTTTGACATTTTCGGTCCAACTTCAGCACATGTAAGGACAGGGACGAAACGTTTTGCTGTGGCACGACAATAGAGTCTGTTTAACCGTTTTGACTATTTTTTTGCTTGGCTTATGTTTTGGCTTAGGCTAACGCTTAGGAATATACTTGCTTACGTCCCGTATTCTGTACATTGGTGGCTGATTTTTCAAAATTTCTAGTTTAATTTCACAAGTTTCATTTATGAACAAACGGTCGAATTTAAAATTTTTTTAAAATTAATATCGAGTGAATTTTTGCAAACTTTTGAGGCAGATGTAGTTCAATACTTTATTACAAGGCCACTGTGTAGAAATGATTCATATTTTCTACGAGTATATACGTCTATTATTATCTCCTATAATCGCCGTTTCAAAAGCTGTTATTTTGAATGCTCGGCATTAGAATCAGTATATTTTTATCTGAAAGTCATGACGCATTATTATTATTATTATTATTATATTATTATTATTATATTATTATTATTATTATTATGTATTATTATTATTACCAAGAGTACATGATACAAGAGTATGCAACACTTGGGGGTGCAACCTGTGCCAACCGTGGCACTTTATGTATCCGGAATAAAAAATGCTCTGGTTACAGTTTAATTTAGGGTTATTGCATGTAACAACGACCCCCTCTAGATAAGGGGGTCGGCCAAAAACGCAACGCCCGGTGGTACATTTTGTACCATGCGGACGGGCCCCAAGTGTTGCACACTCTGGTATCATGCACTCTTGGTATTATTAAGAGTCGATAACCAGAGTGTGCAACTTCCAAAAATACGCGTGGCATAAAAAGTACCACCGCGCGTTGCGTTTTGCCCATACCCCCTTTATTTAGGGGGTCAACTGCACACAGAACTCAGCTAAAGCTAAATCAAGAATATAATCGAATAATGTTTGCACTGTGTATCGCAACAGTATTTGCCTGCGTTCAAGGTTTCAACATCCCCCAAATGAGGTGGATAAGGAAAAAATGCAACACGTTCCTGGTACATTCATTTGTACACAGAATGTACCCAGTTGCACACTCTTGTTGAAACCATTATCGACTCTTGGTATTATTAACAGATATATACATGTATTTAATTTCGTATTTTTGTACACAGATTTTAAGGGATGAATACAATAATGTTCGTTCGAACCACAATTATCAATCACACTTTTGTTTCTCTGTCGCACAATTTTAAATTTGAATTTTTGAAAAATTCGATTTATTAACGTCTTAAGCGCACTCTTTTTTGACCCAAAATGACTTTTGTCAAACAGTTACACGATATACATGATTTTGTACCGTTTCTCAATTTTACGGAACGCGTGTAGCCTACCTTTAAAAATTTACACTGTCAATTTCAGTGAGTTGATTTTACCTCAGAATGAGTTGAATTACACAGTCTGAGTTAGGATTATCAGAATTCAAAATTGTGAGTTGATTCAACTCAAAGTGAATTAACTGATCAACTCTCACGGAATCAAATTTACTGAGAGTGAAAATCCAATCAACTCAGAGTGAGTTAATGCTTATTGTTATTAACTCAGAAATATCTAACTCGCTAGCTGAGTTGATCATTCAACTCATTGGCTACACTGTAAATTCCAATGAGTTCATTAATCATTTCAACTAGCGAGTTGGTTATTTCTGAATTAATATCAGTAAACATTAACTCACTCTGAGTTGAGTTGATTCTCATTCTGAGTTCAGTTGACTCCGGGGACGATGTTTAATTAAATCAGATTGTGTTGAATCAAATCAGAATTGTGAGTTCTGATAGTCCTAACTTCGATTGAGTGATTCAATGTATTCTGAGTTAAAGTCAACTCACTGAAATTTACAGTGTAAGTAAAAGCCACCAAACGAGATTGACCTCGATTGCGAAGATTTACCCTTGCTCATGAAGATTTTTTTAAAAAGCCTCGTTAGAGTCGATATTGATATCCAGTGGCGAATCTAAGAGAGGGTCCAGCCTAACCTGCCCCCCAACAGGGCTTGCGAAAAAAATTATGGTTTAGTGCTAAAACTATATGAGGGTTCTCGTTCGTTTTGCTCGCGTGCTTTTTTCACTATATCGCGTCCTATTTCCGTTCGGAATTTCCACACCCGCTACTATTAATGTATTTGCCACAGGATTCTTTGCCAAAAAAACCTATCCGGTCAACAAACTGTGTTTAAAATATTTGTTTACTGAAATTTCATGCAAAATTTAAGCGTTTTTTTCTTACAATTTTGAAATTTTACTATTTTATTGCTTATTGTACAACGTACCACCCGTCTTCAGTAAATCTAACAAAACACTCGTAAACTTTTAGTACTAGTCCACGCCTGTAGCTAGCTCACCTTCGTTAGGCGGGGGCTAAACATTTTTCAGACGCGGCATGCAAGGGTTTTCGTTGACTTACAAGCAAGATTGAAAATTTTTGTAAATTTCTGTAGAGGTGCCAAAATTGTTCCACAATGACCGAGGCTCTCATACTCCTTTTGGCTACGGGCCCGGTCGCACTTATTTTTTATGCGCGTTTGCAATATTTGTATAGCGCAAGATATTGCTGCAGTTTTGGCAATATCTTGATGTTTTAATTCAGTTTATTATCAGTAGATTTTTAATAGCTAAATAATTATATTAAGCATTTGCACTGGGTTATGCGAAATAATACCATTTTTGTAATGTTGTTTTGTGCTGCAAGTTTTAGTTTCAATACATCAGCAAGTGTTTATGAACAGTCGTACACTGTGAACTGTGTGCAGAACAGAGTGATATTTAGGGATTTTGACCTTCCCACCGCTTGTAATGTAGATTTTTGGATGCGATAGGTGGTAACAATAACGCTGAAAAATCAGCAGCACATTTCTATTATTCCTAAGGCTAAGCCTAAATTTAGTGTAAAAAATGAGTCTATCAATAAGTAAGCATAAATAATAGCTTGTTTCCGAGCCAAAGATGGGCGGAGACCTGAAATAATAAGTCTCGGTCAACTTTTGATCATCACTGAAAACCATAAAGGTTTCAAGGGAAACTATTTCTAGAGACGGTTTCAAACCACCGAGACTCAAGAAACCGACACTTGCCAAATACCGAGACTTGCCGAGACTGAGACCGAGACTCCCATTCCTGATCTTAGCCACCTTTGACTTATTCCCTTAAAGAGAACATGAGCCAAATGAATATTGCAACTGAACGCAACGCTACAAAAACGTAGAATAGTATAACGGGGGTCGTTGTTCAAGTGTTAAAAATGCATCGGTGTGAGTTCTTAACTTTGTCACGTAAACACTTTGGGTACTTTAAGCCACGAAAGGAAAATTTGTTAGCTACGTTCTGATATCTGAATGCAATCTTGCATTAAATTTGAATTCATTATCCGGCTCCGGCTCCGTCAGTTTTTGGTATCCGGTAGTATCCTGATATATATAACATATATCGTATTATTGATTGGCTATTCAGGTTCTGGTACAATGGCTAACATTAGCGACGTTCAAAATAAACCCGGAAAATGCCTGAAAATTTGATATTTCATGTGTAAACTACATTAGTTTATTTATGGCATAAATAAATAATAGCCATGTATTTCGCATTAAATATACTTTTAAAGCTTGAAAATATCGCCGTAATCGTTTCATTTTTCCACGTTAATATCTAAAGGTATGAATGTTGTTTTGCTGGGGATCAGTGTCGGAGCAGGCTAGGGTGGGCCTCCCAAAATTCCAGGGTGTGACCCCTTGCGATGATCAAAATATTTTTCAAATTTTGAAGTTTTCAGTTAGGGTGGGGACCCCTCTATGGAATGGAGGCCACCCCCAAATGGGAGGTATGGGGGTGGCTGCTCCGGCCCTGCTGGGACCCTCAAAACTTTTACAGGTTGGACCTGTTTGACCTAAATTTAGGTCAAACAGGTTCAACCTGTAAAAGTTTTGGGGACCCCTCTATGGGGTGGAGGCCACCCCCAAATGGGAGGTATGGGGGTGGCTGCTCCGGCCCTGCTGGGGCCCGCAAAACTTTTACGGGTTGAACCTGTTTGACCTAAATTACTATTATGTACTTTGGTAAATATGAGGTTGAGCTAGTCAAGCGCGGAATTACGATGGATTAAACCATGGCTAATTCCGCGCTGGACAAGCTCAATTCGGAATTGCGCTGAATTACGACTTGGGCTATGACATGTATGCTTCAAAAAATTGGAATATTAACCCATGTAAACTATGGTAAATCAGATCTTCAGCAAAATGGGGGCAGTGAGGCTGCCGATCCCACAGGCCCGTAGCCAGCTCACCTTGCTAGTTGGGGCTAAAAAATTTTCAGGATAGGCACACAAGGGTTTTCAGGGACTTACAATCAATGTTAAAGACTTTCTAGGAAGGCTATAATTTTTCCAGGTGGGGCTGAACTCGCTGGCCCCGTTTGGCTACGGTGACGCGCTCCCATATTTTACAAATCCAATACTTAGGATATAATGCTCAAATTGCGTTCGGCTTCTCGCTCGCATCATTACCGTCGTTTCTGGTACTATTACAGATTGCGCTGTTGCTGGTACCCCCCCTTCAGTTGTTTAATCCGCTGCTACGCCTCTCAGTACAATTTTACTGTTCTAAGCGATATTTCAACTTCGGAGCAATCCTTCAATTTTAAAGTCATTTTTGTTTCAGAATGGGAATCCGCCACAACAGCATCAGGCAGCATCGAGCGGCTGTCAACAATTAGCGTCGGAGGCTGTCCAACGTCAAATATACCGTCAAATTTGCACCAATCAAAATCGCGCCGTTACTATCATTCGTCAACAACTTCGTTGAATAGTTTTTGGCGGTTTGGCGCAGTTTTTGGCTCAAATTGCGCTACCGCAAAAATGCCTGCAACGCGTACGTCGCATAACAAATCAACGCTTAGCTTGTCTCAGTCGCACTTGGCCGGCACCAATGACTCCGCGTTCGGACTGTCTGGCTCTACGTCGAACGTTTCACAACAACATTCGTCGACTACAAAGTTACAGGTAAGTCAATTATTTACGGAACATACAAGCCTGTTGCCAGCTCACCTTGCTAGAGGGGCTAAACATTTTTCAAGAGGGGCATACAAGGGTTTTCGTTTACTTACAAATTAAGTTGAATACTATCTATGGGGGGTCAATATTTTTAGGGGGGCTAAGCCCTCCAAGCCGCCCTTGGCTACGGGGTGCCGTCCGTTACCGTCTGTCATCATCCGCCTCTATATAGTATCGTAGGTGAGAAATTCGCGTACGATAAAGCACGGTGACGTACGGTGACGGATCACGACGGACGGCGCCGGACGTCATCAAAAGAACAGCGCCACCTTAAAACTGGTTTAAAAGTTGTTTTGTCTATATCCAACTGATAATAGGTGCTATACACTTCACAACAATGTATAGGTATCAAGAAACGAAGAAATAACACAGTATTTGTTGTAAGCCTGAGCGGCCAATGTAAACAACAGGCTCGGAACAGTATTATAAGCATATTCCTAAGCCTAAGAATAAGCCTAATCGTAAGAACGAGCATATTGCTAAGCCTAAGCCTAAGCCGAGCAGCAAATTTAGTCTAACGCTTAAGTTTACTCTCTTCTAGTCCCACAGAAAAACGTTCCGCCCCTGATCTTTATATGGGCCGTCTGAGCTAAGGTGTAGTTCCAAACATAGTTGTAACGGTCCCGTAGCCAGAGTAGACAGGGGAGGCTTATGCTCTCTGGAACAATTTTGGCCCGTCCCCCAACGAAGGTTTCAACTTTGCTTGTAAGTCATCGAAAACCGTTGTATGCCCCTTTTAAAAAATTTTTAACCCTCATGGCAAGGTGAGCTGGCTACGGGCCGTAGTTCTACATACATAAAAATTACCGATACGAAACCCCAGCAATGTCCTGGTTGCCTTTATATCAACCTTTGTAAAATCCTTAAGCTTAATTATTTAGCTATTTTCACTGTAGCTTGTTTGACCAATGTTACTTTGAGAAGCGTAGTCGTAGTATAATCATATTCCTAAGTCTATGTCTAAGCTTCAGCGTACTGATAAGCCTATAACTGATCGTAATTGTAAGAAAAAATTAATCTAAAGCTTAAGCTTACTCTACTGTAATCTGGTCAAAAAATGGTTTGACCCTCAAAGCAAAACCAAGCCGCTTGTTTAAACATAAAAACTGTCCTGCCAAAAAACTTACATTTTTGTTCCTTCTATGCAACTCTATAAAAACTGGTAATTTATTTCAAAGCCCGTTCAAGCCAGGCCTGTAGCCAGCTCATCTTGCTGGGGGGACTAAACATTTTTCAGAAGGTACACACAAGGATTTTCGTTGACTTAAAAGCAACGTTGAAAACTATCTAGGGGGCAGTGTTTTTTCCAGGGACGCGAATTCCCCCCCCCCGTGCGCCTCTTACCGACTGGCCTGGTTCAAGCTGTTCGCTTTTAGAGCTAATTTTCTTAAACAACTGCTTCCACGAGTTTGTGTTCGAGTCTAACGAAAAAACAACAACCCTGTTGCTAAACTGGACTCATCATGATATAAACCTACGGGTGGAAACCAGAATTTCTAGAACGAATTTATCGACCTAAAAGGTCGTTCAAAGTGACCGGAGCGGAAAATTTTTTAATTTTGGAACGCAAAATGTTGTTGCTAACTGTTAACTGTTGTTTAAAGTGCCGGTCTGTCTAGTACCACCCCAGTGTATACGTTTCGTTACTGTTGTATTGGCAAAACCAGACGGTCAACGCACGCTGACGACACTGACAGTTAGGAGCGGTGCCAGGATTTCGTTTCGACAGAGTATAACCTAAGGCACGTTTTCAACCTTCCAAATCCACAAGGTTAAAGCTTAAACGTGCTTTATTTTCTTGTCTCTCCCCAGAAATTTCAGCGCATAATATAGCTTCCGCTATATCGGATCTGCTGTATACCACCGGATACGACAACTTCCGGAAGTACACAAAGCGCCGTAGTTGTTATTTTGACAATACGTCTTTGTTTATATATTTAACTTTAACATTATTCCTTGTGGGATTCATTGTTGTGTAGGGAACTCTGTTTCTCATTTCATGTGGTTGTTATTCAAATTATTAGTTTTATCGTAAGTATATTATCCTAACGGCCATGTGGCATTCTTTGTTTCGAACGATGCTTTCTTATTCAATAGAGGTTTAGATTACACGGGTATCAGAAAATTTTTGATAATACAAAATACAAGTCGTTGCAGAATTTGCAACCCCGACGTATTAGTAACTTGGATACCACGTACGTATATAAACACTAACTGGCACACTGTCTAAAATACGTATGTGGGACGTTTCAGCTTTAATAATTCAGACTCATCGGCCGGTGTTGCGTAGTGTACAAGTTAACGAATGTACAACAATTTGCATGCAAATTTTCTTGGGGTCGCTACCAAATGCAATACATCTACATTAAACTATAAGCGGGTCATTTTTGTTGCCGGATACATAATCTGTCATGGTTCGCACTGGTTGTACTCCCCTGCTAAATAAAGGTGGGCAGGCCAAAAACGCCACGTGTGTCGGGTACATTCTTTTCTACACAGAATGTACCCAGTTGCGTACTCTTGCTGAAGTATGCATCATCCACTCTTGATTGTACTAACGATGAATTTAACGATTTTGTATTCATAGGAAACTAAATAAGCACCCATATTCTCAAATGTGTATAGCAACTAATTAAAACCGTCACTTGTTTGTTTCAACCGGTTAGGGTGGCGCCCTCCTCAAATAGAGGTTTATGATGTTGCTGCTCCTGGCCCTGGCCATCATACAAATATTAACGTTATTCTAAAACACATTCCGTGTGATTTCCATCGAAATATACAAATCTATAATCAAAACAACACTTGGAACAAATGGACAATTCTTCGAGGTTAACGACTGTCGCAACTGTTGTTAATATTTCGTCTGCAAATTTAGCTGTGAATCAATTTGTGCAATTGCACTGCATTATTGCGCTATTTGTGCGATAAATTGCAATTTTTTTCGTGCATTTTATAATACAATAAACTCTATGAAGTATATACGACTCGGTGCATGCGTTGTTTTGGCTGAGGCCCGAGTTCTTGTACGCATCGCGTTTTATCATACATTTAATGCTATAGCGGTCCCGTACCCAGACAAGAGCCAGGGGGTTTGCACCCCCTGGGTATATTTTGCCCCCTAAGAAAGTTTTCAACCTAGCTTGTAAGTAATTGAAAAGCCTTGAATTCTGTTACTGAATAATTTCAGCCCCCCCCCAGCAAGGCGAGCTGGCTACGGGACTGTGCCATAGGCTTTAGGCTTAAGCGTAGGAATGGAAAAATGTTTAGGTTTAGGACATTGGTAAGCCTTAGCTACAGTTTAAAGGCAGACGGTGCTGGTATGACGAGAGTGTACATGAGTCATTGTTTGTTTTAAGTTTGGTTTTTAAGCTAAATTTTGAATACCGAAATGGAAGACTATGCAAACCAGTTAAACATTTTATTTTTTTGCCTCAATAGCCACGTTTAGGCTTCGAGTGAGAAACCAGACGCATTTTAAAACTTAAGCGGGTTTTTTAAACCAGTTAGGATGGGGGCCCCTTTAGGGGTGGGGCACCGCTCACATGTGGGGTTTGGGAGGCTGCTCCGGTCCTGGCGCTTAGGTATAAGCTCATTCATACACTTAAGATTAGGTATAAGTTCATTCTTTCGCTTAGGCTTTAGAAATATGGTTATACTAGTGTTACGGCCCTGTTCTATACATTGGCTCCATAAACTGTACATGGACAACATATATTACTCGTAATTCCCAAATAATTGCCAAACGTTCTTGTCGTATGATTTCTTCCAACTGCTATGCGGTTATTTCAGTTACAGGCAATTTTGACGTTACTGTTTACGGTTTGTTTGACAGATACCAACAAAAACTGTGTATGATTGACGTGCGTTTCGCTAAACTCGCACTGAAATTTTAGAAAACGTGTAACAACGTTGTTTGTGCGATTTTGTGCAATTTTCAACGCAGCCACAGCGCATGCAAAATGATAAAGTGCAATCAATTGCAAAATCACCACGACAGTTTCAAATAGTTTCATCATTTTGCACCAATCAGTATTTTCTGTTTGAGTTGCCTGTTTTTGTTGTTGTTGTTTTTGTTGTTTTCGTTGTTGTTGGTGTTGTTGTTGTTTGTTGTTGTTGTTGTTTTTGTTGTTTTCGTTGTTGTTGGTGTTGTTGCTATTGTTGTTGTTTTTGTTTTTGTTGTTTTCGTTGTTTTCGTTGTTATTGGTGGTGTTGTTGTTGTTGTTGTTGTTTTTGCTGTTGCTGTTGTTTTCGTTGTTGTTGGTGTTGTCGTTGTCTGTTGTTGTTTTTGTTGTTTTCGTTGTTGTTGGTGTTGTTGCTGTTGTTGTTGTTTTTGTTTTTGTTGTTTTCGTTGTTATTGGTGGTGTTGTTGTTGTTGTTGTTGTTGTTTTTGCTGTTGCTGTTGTTTTCGTTGTTGTTGGTGGTGTTGTTGTTGTTGTTGGTGGTTGTGGTTTTATTGTTGTTGTTGTTGTTGTTGTTGTTGTTGTTGTTTTTGTTGTTTCCGTTGCTGTTAATGTAGTTATTGCAGTTGCTGTTATTTTGCTTCGTTGTGATGCGGTTGTCATATCAACGTGCGTACAAATTGCTGTCACGGATAGAAATACGCGAGACTGAATAGAATATAAATTTTTAGACTTTGAATTTTACTCCTATTTGTTTTTAAAATTACCATAACCTGTGGACGTTAAATAGTTTCGTTGGATTAATTTCTATCGCGGATTTCATTCAACATTGGGAGTCCCTAGCGACATACCGTAAAGTCTCAATATCCCTAAAACACAACAAACCTTGTGAACAAAACGAGCCAGAATCCATACGCAATTTAACATCAAATCCTAATAATTTTTGGGTTAAAAATCAGCTGACCACTCGCTTCTTGATGCCGAGTGGCGGATCCAGAAATTCGTGGTGGGAGGAATGCACAAGTGGAAAATGTTAAGTATTGGTATGTACGTACATAAACGTATGCAATGCACTCATTAAAGCGGATGTTGCACAAATTTCTAGCCAATGATATCTTGGTTGTTACTAGGACGAAGAGATTTTTTTGTGATTTTTACCGTATTTTCAAAAATCACCATAACTGCCATTATAGGTTACATTGGTTTGAACCCTGAAAAAAATTACACTCGGCAACCGGTGTGGGGGATACTCCACCAAATCCCCCCGAATCCGCTTTTGTTGCAGCACTCTTGGTTGGTGATCCTACATTTCGGTTTTTTTTCATTTTGCCACACAAGATTAGGCTAACGTTCAAGTTATACTTCAGTTTGGGAAAAGCCTAAGCCTAAGTTTAAGCCTTATTCGGAAATGTGAAGGAAAAGTGTACGATAGCCGTCATTTTTTCTTCCGTAGAAGCCTTGCTGCTACAGAACTGAATTACATTCTTGACCCTGTGCTTATACTACTGTTTCAGCCCTGTTCTATACAATAGCCAAATTTGAATATTTGTCATTTTCACCGTAAAAACGAAATTATTGAATGTTTGTCCTGTTGAGTTTCAATGTTTGTTTTTCAAAATTTGTTTACTTTTTAATGTTGTATATTTTCGTTGAATTCATGAAAATAAACAAAAAAACTTACAGTAAACATAACCATGAGATCGGTAGACTTGTAATGTTGACTATGTCCTATTCAAGTTCCCTAAGTACCTTTCGGTGCCTTTACAATTATTTGTGCAGTTGTTTAATGATACCGCCAAGGATCCAAGCAGGGGCAGTAACCCAAAATTTCAGTTCGGGACGGAAACTTTATGTAAAAATAGATGCTATACACATTTGAAAATACGAGCCGTTGTGTCAAATGTACCAAAGTGGTTTGAATGCTAAATATATCGTCAATTGAGCACCCTAAAGATTACGACGCTAATCAGTAGTTTTAGACAGGAGTACATTCGAGTATAAGCAAACAGTTATTTAGTTCATATGATATCAATTTAAACGTCTTACATCTGATGATAGGAATTGTTCAGAGATAAGCTTATTTACTAAACTATAGTTTCATATAAACCAAACTGAATTGCAAAGCCAAATAGTTTAAAATTTCATTGGAATTTCAACGAAATCTTAGCCCGAAGCTGTCATGGGGTGTAAAACAAGCGGACGGGGATAGACGGTAATTGATATACTCAGTCCCGAAATTGGTTGTGAGCACTCTTACAAGTTTCACGGCCCATGTATGGAACAGAGCCGCATCGTTTTCCGAAGGGGTTATAATAGAGTCAGTTTAAGCTTTAGACTTTTTTGCTTAAGCTTAGGCTTAGGCTTAGAAATTGGCTCATCCATACGCTTAGGCGTAAGCGTAGGCTTAGGAATATGCTTATACTACTGTTCCGGTCCTGTTCTATACATGGGCCAGTTCCACAATTAGCTGCTGGATTCTAAATTAAGAATGTATTCTCGCTCCGCTACTAGCAAAACTACTTACTTTACGTTATGTCTTACTCGTATGGATGCCAATTCCAGAGTGAGCGGCAGGATCCCTGACCCTCCCGTCCACTCGTTCCCATATTTTACTTTTAAGCTTTAATCATGTTTGATAGCTTTGTATTGTTCGCTCTAACAAATTGTGCTGTGATCAACCATCGCTTCTTTGAAAGTGTCAACATGTCTAAATTACTGAATTGACGCCACCCCCAGTTTTGAGAACAGATTGGCTCCCATGCTTTCTCGAAACGAAATTTTCGCCTAGCGCCTTGACCTATCAGCATCGTTTAGTTTCTTGCTAAGCACGTGCGAAATTGTGTATTTTTCCAATGTACGAGTCGTAGCATAAATTGGAGTTTAACTGAACGGTGACGTTGAAATCGAGTTGAGAAAGCTCATATTCTCTGTAAGTAGCGAATGGTTTAGAATTAATTTTGTTTTTTGCTATCGAACGCACTCAGAGCGCTCGTAGCCAAAAAGGGCCAGCAGGGAGTTCAGTATCCACTTGGAAAAATTTTAGCCCACACAAAAAATAAACTTTCTCTCACTCTCTCTATTTGGCCTCTCCAGAGGGTACCCCCTTTGTTATTGGGTTACGCACTGTTATTTATGTTCAACCCACGCTCCGCCGCCCTTCGTTACTGATATATATCCGATACTGCAACTATCCGTTGAATTAAACGTTTGTCTTTCAACCTTACTTGTAAGACATTAAAACCCTTGTATGCCCATCCTAAAACTTATTTAGCCCTTCTAGCAAGATGAGCTGGCTACGGACCCGAATTGAGTTATATCTGTGTCGATTTCCATATTTTCTATCCGAGATGCTGTAAAAATTGTTGTTCATTTTAAAAAAAATTAGTTTTCAAAATGGTTGAAAATGTAAAAGACAGAAATATTTTCAATTTTCAAGTGATGATGCTCCAGGCTGCGATGACGTGCGCTCGACATATGCTTGCAAACACTGTCAAATACACCGGCGAAGGCAGACCCTGGGTCGTGCGATTCGCAACACAGATCAAAATTTGTCATCTTTGCCACTACGTCAAGTTTTTGGCTTGTTTGGCTCGCGAACTTTTTTCACTATTATACATCGCAACTGAATGACCTACCCTCCGGGGCAGAAATTTGTGGAGCAGCCGACTGATCTACCCTACCCCCCCACCGGTCAGAAATTTGTGGATCGACCACTGCTTCAAACGAAACCACAACAGACTCTCGATAATTTTCACCTTGGTGTCTTTTTCTATATCATTTTTTGTGACAAGTGCTTGAACATGTAAGAATGGAAAAAAACTAAACTCGAAAAACAAACTGAAGTGTAAAATTGTCGTCGGCTTTTAAAGGCTGTCGCATTCGACATCGTTTTCTATAACCGTAGATAGTCCAGCATGTTGTTTAGAGAAGACGGGCTAATGTAAAGAACGAGGGCGGAACAGTATTATAAGCATATTTCTAAGCCTAAGCCTAAGCTTAAGCGTTACAATGAGCGTATTCCTAAGTCTAAGCCTAAGCCAAGCCTATAAGTTTAAGCGTTGCTTTTGGGTCCGTACTCTCAAAATGTGTGTTAGCATTTATCACCGGTTGGTGATAGGTCTTGTAACTTTTGAACCAGTTTATATGTTGACGCTCAAAATTCAGCACATTTTTCGCATATGATTTGCTCTACTCCTGTACCAATTTTGAGGTCAACAGCAGCTGTAGGTTGTTTAGTTTGTAAAAAACTTATTACTAACTGGTGATAGTTGCTATACACATTTCACAATATGGGTCTAGAACGCCCCGGGTCTGCTTTTAATAGACGCAAAATTCTTTGGATGAGGGCCATGTGAAACTTTTGCATCATAGTGAAACGGGGCCACAATTTTTCAACGAGAGACTTTTCTGGAGGGGGTTAGACTTTCCTGATCCCCTGCATTAAGAATCTGTTTGTATTAGCTACGTAAGCGCTATCGACACTTTCACTTGTGTTGACATAACACGTCATGAGTCAACAGTTATTTAAGACAACCCATCTCACGTTCAGGTTTACAGGTGCTGGCTAAATTTTGGCCGGACACAGAAGGTTTTATTCCGTTTCAAGCCGTATTCACACGTGCAAGTTATTGCTGCGAGAACTTGCAGCTGAAATTGCACGCAGAATTTGCATTTTTTCATGAGCAAATGAGAAAACGGCTGCAGTAAATTCATTGAACTTCAACAGTTGTTCACACATGTAAACTAAATTTCTAGATATAATTTTTAATGAATTATTTGCAGCTGCAATTTTTTCGAACGGGTATTTCCAAAAAACTTGCAAGTTGTAGACTGCAAGTTCTCGCAGCAAAAAATTGCACGTGCGAATAGAGCTTTAGGTTATTCCATGCTGAAGGACGTCTGTAATTATTTGATTTGTTGAATTTAGTATGTAATGGTTGAAATTTGGTGTCGATGAATGGGCCAATCAGAGAGTCAGAAAACAAAAATTCTGATTTCGTTAAGTTTCATTGGGCGCTGCTTTGCAATATTCAGAAACAAACTTTGCCAAATACTCTTTTTTATTGCCAATTGACGAACCAGAACAAACACCCACGGAGCTGAGAACGCTAACCAATAGGAAATTTATATTCCTAGCTTGTGTATGCAGTTAACTTTTCGTAATTGAACAAACGATGGTAGAACGAATCAACGACAATCCGCTGCCTGAAATAAATCGAATCATAATCCTAACCGTACACTGTAAATTCCAGTGAGTTGATTTTAACTCAGAAAGAGTTGGCTCCGCTCAGTAGTTTGAGCTCTGAATTAGGTCGTTCAGAATTCTGAATAGGTTCAACTCATACTGAGTTAATCAATCAACTCAGCCTAAATTAAATAAACTCAGGCTGAGTTAATATTTAGTGCTATTAAATCAGAAATGACCAAAAAAAAAACTAGTTCGCTGTCTAAGTTGATTAATCCACTCATTGAAATTTACAGGATAAAGCCAAACCACAATGATAGGCGACAAATTGTCGAGTCGACAACATTTCCCGGCTTACAAGTTGTCAGTCGACGAGTTGTCGGGCGACAAAATGTCGCAATACTTAGTAAAATAGTGTACTCTACAATCTTATCTGTGTTTAACCGGAAGTTTATCGTGTTGACCCGACAACTCTATTGATGTCGACACTTAGGCAAACGAGATGACGTTACTAGACGATATTATATACCGGAACTGTAAAATTTGAATTTCACACCGCATTTAACGAGGCGTAAATGATAATTAAATTTCATACTTTATTTTTGCGTTCATTTCAATGTTGGCGATAATAATTATTCGTTGAACTGTATATTCTCAAATGTGTATAGCATCTATCAACAGTTAGCAATTGGCTTTGGAACAAGTAAACAGTGATAATGGCTGACCTTTACATTTCACATGGGATCCATCAGATATATAAAAATTTGGTCAAATTTGAATTATCATTTTTCGTTGAGTCCAGACGTAAAAGGCCTTTTGCCGACTTGTATAAGGAGTTATTATGTACAGATTTGAGAATACGGTCATATTGTGTAATGCGATCATGAATCGTAAGGCGCCACTAGCGGATCTAGGGGGCGTAGGGCGCACGCCCCTTTATATTTTTTGCGATAAAATGGTAATGTCCGTCCTACCTTGCAATTTTTCTCCCTCACGAAATTGATTTGGCAAAAAATCCCTACTTTACAATTTTTTCACTCTGAAATTAATGCATTAAGTAAAAAATTGCGTTTCATAACATTTGTTAGCCCGCCGCCACACCCCCCCGTCAGAAACTTCTAGATCAGCCGCTGTTAGCCGGTCATGGCCAACGTAAAGAACATGGGCGGAACAGTATTATTAGCAAATTCCTAACCTTAATAAGCCTAAAGTCTAATATTTTATTCTGGTTCCACAGAAAAAACGTTCCGTGCCTGATCTTTACTTGGGCCTTGGTCTTAAAAGGTGAATGTATACAAATCAGCGTGACTGCAGCATTTGCAACACTTTAATAGATTTGACAACAAATTTAGCCCAAAGTTCACATTAATTTACCAATTTTTGATGCATCGGCAGCGTTTCGCTCCGTTTTCACCAGATTGTCTATGGGTTTAAACATTAATACCTTCATTTGCAACT
Organism: Enoplolaimus lenunculus; assembly: GCA_030248215.1. NCBI lineage: Eukaryota > Metazoa > Nematoda > Enoplea > Enoplida > Thoracostomopsidae > Enoplolaimus > Enoplolaimus lenunculus. The sequence continues at coordinate 45,196 of JASANG010003551.1, forward strand.
ATTTTTCGTTGATTCGTGAGCGTCCCAGCATTATTAATATAGATTTTACATCGTTTGTCAGCATTTCTTCTATATATTTTGCGCAACAATTATACGCATGAAAGTGTTCGTGTGTTGCGTGTATATTTGGACAATTTGTTGTTTATTCACGTGTTCAATTGTTTGATTGGTCGTATGTTTGTTTGTTTGTTTGCTTGTTTGTTTGTTTGTTTCTTTGTTTGTATGTTTGCTTGTTTGTTTGTGCAATGTCCTGTAACATTTTGAACAATATAATCTGTTCGTACGGGGTGTAAAAATACTTGAATGTGGCGTTTGTGTAATTTTTTACACAGCGCAAGAGCGTTCGGAATAAATAGTGACTCAACTTGAAAACGGTATTTTGGGGTTTTTTTCGAATACGTTTTTGTTGCTGTAAACATTGAACAAAAATCACTTATTATATTACATTGTCATTTTTGGCCATTTTTCCGTCTGAATGGAATTAGAGTTTGAAGATTTAGTACTAAAATTGCGTTTGGCTTCTTTGCTCGCTTCCAGTGGCGGATCCAGGATGTCAAAATGGGGGGGCCAAAATTTCACAGGTAATAAACTTACTTTTGACCCGCACACACAAACCACGAATTATTGTCATAAAATTGCTATATAATTTTTGTCGAGATGCTGATGGGGGTTCATTAGATTTGCTTTTTTTGGGTTTTGACAAAAATGTTATGTGTTGTTTAAACGCTGCGTTAAAGTTTTGTGTATCAGCAAATAAACCAAAAAACAGGCTAATATTTGGTTCAAATGATTAGGTTTCGTAGAAATTAAAGTTTCACATACTAAACGTCCACGTTAAAGGTTACATGAATAGCGAAGGATTTTGACATTTTCACGGTACCGGGGCGGACAGCAGGTTCGTAGCCAGCTCATCTTGCCAGGGGGCTAAACATTTTTCAGGCATACAATGGTTTTCGATGACTTATACGAGAATGGTTGAAAATCTTCCAGGGTGATTTTTCCAGGGAGGAATTTTTCCAGGGCTGGCCCCACTCTAGCTGCGGGTCCTGCGGGCAGGCGTAATGTGCAATAATTATAAAAAATATCTATAGGGATTTAATACACGAGAACCCAAATGCAATTTTACTACAAAAATCATAGGAGACACGGTCATTGGCTTAATTGGCTTCCTTTGAATCTACCAATCAGCGTGGATTATTTTTGCGTAAAAAGAGGTTTTCAATTTTCATTTACAGGCTGTGAACTTTAGCAGCATATACTTAAAATTAAGTAAAACTGTTACCGAATTAAGTGTCGGTTTTACTTACTAAGGTGCTTGGCAAAGTTTTACTTTAATTTTAAGTAAACACAAAATTCTTAGCTTTACATTTACGTAATTAATCAGGAAACGAGTAGTTTTACTTATTTCCATTATTTAAGCAAAGATTTACTCATTATTTGGTACACTTATACTTAAAATAGTAAAATACAACTAAAGTATTTCAAGTAGAGTGTTTTTACATAGTATATATTAACATTTTAGAAGAAATATTTCCAAATTTTTTCACCAGACGTATAAACCAGGTTTAGGTTTTAACCTGACGAATAATACTTCTGGTTTGTTCCTATTGCCAAATTGGATCCGGGACCTTTATAAAAACAGGTTTCAACGAAATTCCATAGCCATTTCAAAGTTTGAAATTTCGCATAAATAGTTTTGCTAAGCTCTACAAATGTTCTGTCAAGCTTGTAGCCAGTTCACCTTGCTAGAGGGACTAAACATTATTCAGGAGGTGCATACAAGGCTTTTCCATGACTTACAAGCAAGGTTGAACATTTTCTAGGGAATGAGGCCATATTCTTCCAAAAGGGTTGAGCCCCTTGTCCCCCTTCCGACTACGGACCCGTGTTCTAATATGATGGCATTTTTTATTATCTAAATACAACTTTTATAGATGTTCTATAGTAAAAGTATGTTTGTGTGACAATGTAAAACTATTTCATCATTTTGCTATATTTTTTTCAACAATGTTTAATATTTGAAACTGGGACCAGGACATTCACGTATAAGGACCGAGGGAATCAACTCTTTGGCCAAATTTGTTCGGCAGGTAAATTAAGGCACCGATTTAGAACAACTTACCGAACCTGGGAGTCCAAAATTCGGTTCAATTCAGTTGTACCCGTCGGAATTAAATTCGTGACGATCACCCTGGGTTGCAGTTGAGGGCTAAAATAGCGTTGGTGCTAAATGTGTTGTGTATTGTATCTACGCTGTTCGGACGTTTTCAGATGTTGGTGCAAGTATAAAATAGTGGGCCAATGGTACTTTCAGGGGCGTAACAGTAAATTAAGCGTATTCCTAATCCTAAGCCTAAGCGTTGCAAAAATGTGTTCCTGAGGCTAAGCCTAAGCCTAAGCCTAAGCCTAAGCGGTGCAAAAATGTGTTCCTAAGGCTAAGCCTAAGCCTAAGCCTAAGCAAAAATTGTAATCTAAAATCTACACCCACTCTTTTATAGACCCACCAGAAACCTTTCCGCCCCTTAAAGTAACACGGGCCAAATAGAGTAACACTTGAATCCGAGTTGCGTCTTGGCTGTAGTTTGTGTCTCTTGTACACTCACTACCCGCATAAAGTTAAAGCTTAGGCTTAGGCTCAGGTTTAGGCTAACTGCTTAACTCGGAATTACTTAGCGGTATCGGTTCGGAAATGTGAGGTACGCTCTCTAGCTTTGACGGTTTCGCAGCGTATTCATAGGACGTATCTTGTAGTACCAAACTCACGGTATATAGAGCCATTGTAGCGAAACGTTTACATGGCTGCGTAGCTCTAGTGGTTAGGTCGGCGGAGCGACAATCCGTACGTCGTGGGTTCAATCCCCACCGCATCCGTAGCAAAATTTTCCTGAAGGGCTCTATATGGTACTGCTTAACTTGCAATTAGATTAAAGGTGTAATGCCTTTCTGCAAACATTAGCCTAAGCCTGTTTTGATTAGCATCATTTCTATACCGTACGGCATCTACGAATACACAGCTTCAGTTGTATCGGTCAATGCGAACAATCCATGTCCACCAACAATGAGATGAATACTGTACACAAGAATGTCTACATTTTCACACGCTCGGACTAACGGGATTAGAAGCGTCCAGCACGTTTCCCATATCATCGTCCATGCGCAAAGCGGGTAAACATCAAACAAAAAAGTTTGCTAAATAAACGCAACAGAATATTTAGCAGGGGAATATTGCTTTAAAACGGCTCATGAAACCGTGAAAATATCGTCAAACCTGTAGCGTTCATGGCTGCGATGTGTTTGTATTTTCATTTGTTGTGACTCTGAATGTAGGAGCGGATTATCGATTTGGTTAATTGACTGATCAATGTATCAATTTATAAAATCTGACTTTTATGGTCAATTTAAATGTAAAATTTTTGGAGTATAAAATTATTGAAATATTTCAAGTCGGCACGGATATTAATCTTGTAATATATATAGACATATATTTATATATATAAATATATATTTATATATATACATATATATTTATATATACATATATATTTATATATTTACATATTTTATTAATATATATTCATATATATTTATATGTATTTGGATATACTTATATATAAATATATATTTCTGTCCAAAAGTTACTCGTTCGAGTTTCTTATAAATTTTATGCATGATTTTCAGGTCATTACTCTTCCTGTGTGTAATTATATTTCTTCTGGGTCATTTGGTGGGGAAAGATTTTGGAAAATTTTTATGAACTAAAATTTCTTAGGCGGCTGCAACTGAAGTTTATTATTTAAATGTTTTTAATACAGAAATAAAAAATGAATGAATGGAGACTCAATCATCCGGTTTATAAAAAACTGTTTACTAAATTCAATTCTGAGATATTAATCTGGAGTATATAGAATTTTTGACCAAAATGTACGCTGCAGGGTACAACACGACCAACTCTAAAAATATACGGCCTTTGATGTATTGTACGCCAAAACGCACTTTAAGACGGCTAAATTTCAAAATACACAAAAACTATCTTCATTCACCGGCCGGTCATAACCAGACAGGGGGCTCATCTTCCCTGGAACAAGTGTAACCCCCCTAAAAAATTTCCGTATTGTAACTTATCGTAAACCCCTGTACACCCCTCTTGAGTAATATTTAGCTCCCCCATCAAGCCGACCTGGACCTACTCACCGGATGACTCGTTGGATCCGCCACTCGGCGCTATATTTCATTGCTATTTTAGTCACTTGTGTCTTATAAATTCAAATTAGTATGATTATTTAACTCTAGTAACAGACAAAACCAGGAACTCAAACGTAGAGAGTCTATTGTTTTTGAGTTCTATCATTAATTCGACAACAGATGGCACTCTTTGCTACGGCGTTACCTCAAATGACCTTGTTTTTCTGGCATAGCTTTTTTTGGGTTCTTCAGTGCAATAGTGTCTACGTTTATGACCTTCGAAAGTAGCAAAAGAAACCGCATCCGCATAGTTTGGTTGACTTTACCTTGAGTTGTTGTGTTATATTTTCGAATAACAAAAGTTTAAGTTTCCTCGATTGGTCGGATATGGTTTTGTGTGGACATTAATGTAATAAAAACCTGAATTTTGAGATGGTCTGACTGAATGATCTGCACTGCAAAAAATGGTGAGTCTAATTCAACTGTGTCCGAAATAGGCTGTATGGGACTACAACAAACTGAGTAGCATTCGACTCTGACAGAGTCAAACGTGCTACGCAGTGAGTCGGATTTGACTCTGGCGGAATCGAATTTGACTCAGTTTGTGTAGTTGCGTAGAGTCATTTTCGGAGACAGTCAATTTGACTCACCATTTTTTGCGGTGCAGCTAGTCATATTAATATATAGTTTATTGACTGATATTTTGAACTGAAACTTGAATATTTTGTTCAGATTTGAGTTTTACTATTTATTTTTTTGAGAATCAAATAAAGCAAATTGGTTTGAAACGAAAACATTTAGTTTTCTTGTAGTACCAAACTCACGGTATATAGAGCCATTGAAGCCAAAAGTTTGCATGACTGCGTACCTCAGTGGTTTAAAGTAATGGATCGGTAATCCGTACGTCGTGGGTTCGAGTCCCATTACATCCGCAATAAAATCCTTCGTGACGGATTCTTTGTCGTACTGATTTAACTTAATACCTTCCCTGGATATGTTACAGATTCTGAATATCTACTGCTGCCAGGGTGAGCTCCGAGACATCTCTATTGCTTCCGTTTGCAAGTCAACAACATTACTGCTACGTGGTGTCTTTTTAAGTTGTGAGGGAATAAGGGTAGTAGCCCCCCTGAGAACATGAAATATGTTCAGATTAAGAGTTTAAGCGAAAAAAAGTTTTGTCGACATATTTAACTTCTGAGAAGGAAAGCAATCAGGTGATAATAGTTGGCTAACAGCTGTATGAAGCATTTAGTCCTAGCTTTTAGCCGTTTCTACTATATATTAGACTAGGGGCCCAATGTAAAGATCAGGGGTGCAGAGTTTTTCTGTGGGACTAGAATAGAGTACCTAAGCTTAAGCTTTAGACTAATTTTTTGCTTGGCTTAATAGCCTTAGAAATATGCTCATTCTTACGCTTAGGTTTAGGCTAAGACTTACTCATAGGCGTAGGAATATGGTTATAATACTGTTCTGGCCCTGTTTTTTTACATTGGCCAGGCTAGGTATAATTGGATCACTGTAGTCTCTAACCCGATAGAAATGTGTTTAAGTCATACGCATGTATTTGAATTTACGACAATTCGGCGCCCGACAACTTGTCGTCCAACAGTGTCCTATACCTATTCTATGAATAAATCTAAGACTGAACTCTGAGCGTAATCGTAAACCTAAGCCTAAAAACCTAATGGTAGACGAATAATTGTTGAGTCGATGAAATTTCGGATTACAAGTTGTCGGGTGACGAATTGTCGTGATGCCAGTTTTTATTGGTGAGCGAGTTTAAATCTCAGATTGAATGCTTGTTCGATCGGGAACTGTTCTTCCTCAATTTTGCACCCGCAGAAATGCAGTCATACATCTGTTGCAAATTGCTTGTACCGCACAAAATCGCACGGTTCTGCAGTCTGTTGCAGAGCAAATAAAAGTGCGATTGTGCGCACAATTTTTTTTGTTTCGTCTTAAATTTCAGTTGTAGGAGTATTTTTTGTGACGACAAAAATATACTAAAATACTTCTGAAATTTAAGACGAAACACATTAATGTACGTTGTGTGTACGCACACAACGACAGTGATGTGGCTTTGGTGATGAAGTAATGATACTACAATCATTACTCCATCGTCAGCCACCTGTGCTGATAACGCAAGATAATGGGATATTGTACTTATCCGAAATTTCTACGCAGACAAGAAATAGACACTTTTACAGGCTTTTTAGAAATAACCAATCGGAATTTAGAATTCGGCGAAAAGAATTACCGACCCAGGCCGTAAAAATATCGTTTAATTCAATTTCTACCCTCACAAATTGAGTCCTGACTACACCCTTGTCAGTAGTAAAACCGCATTATACGATCAGTACAAAATTTTAAGGTCTTTAATGGTTGTTATGTACGTCTTTATCTTTTGAACAAAAAATAAATATAAAATTTGTGAAGAAAAAATATATGTGAAATTTCGTGTATCTTTGGTGTGTCCGGCTGCGGTACAAGTTATTTTCATTCATTTCTCAAATATAAATGTTTATTTTTGTAAATTTTAACTGCAAAAAAGTAAATGCTTAAAATAACTCTCATCTCGTCGCTGCTTTGACACGTATATCAGGACGGGGTGCCGCCGTACGGACTAACGTTCCCTAAAGCAATTTTCGCTAAATTAATATTTGACAAAGTTACAGTATAAGTTTTGTCCATTCGGCCTTACTTGCCAACCTTCAATCACAATATTCTGCCAACGCCATGACTCTGGTGAATAAAGCGATAGGGAAATTCGGCTATGAATTTATTTGAATAATAAGCATATATAAATATAAATAAATAAAATAAAATAAATAAATAAATAAATATATATTCAAGGTAATATACTTTTCTTGAACAATTGCAATTATATATTTATCTAATATGTGTTTTGTTTAGTTTACGCTAATATTTATTGTTTTTTTCTGGTTGCTAGCAATTTGGCTATTTCAAATAGTGACAAAGAGCATTAGCTTGAATGAAAAGTCAACTTAAGTCGGTTTTACACCTCTAACCGTTTGAATGGCTATGCCATTGTTATTGGACTTTATTTTGCTTGTGGCTACCATTTTTGGACGTTTTTTACTGTATCGATTGTGGTCAAACCATGCCGAGTAGCCAGCTCATCTTACCATCGAAGCGCTTAAAACCGTTCAGGAGAGGTATACAAGGGTTTTCGTTGACATACAAGCATGGTATAAAGTTTTCTATGGATCGGCAACATTTTCCCAGGGGGAGTGACGCTTAGCCCACCATTGACCTACGGGTTTGCTTCAAACGTATAGTTTTTAGCAGTGGCGTGCTTATCGCCGAAAGCTTGCAACCAATCATAAATAATTTTATCTTAAACGAATTTCGTTGTTGTCTTTGTTGTTCCAACACATCGAAGCCCAGGCTGCTACTTCTAAGTGCAATCATTTTAATGTTTTATACACCGTAAAAAATTTTTTAATCTTAATTTCCGGTTGTCCCATTCAGTCGAGAGTAAACTCAACGACCATTCAAATACAAATGCGGCACCTTTTGATCAGATTAAGTTCAAAATGAGCCGACTGCCCTTTGATAAAGCATACGTCATTTTGTATTACCATCACAAATTGACACGCTTTGAACGCATTTTTCCGTGATAATTTTCAATGACACCTGGATATCGGCACAGCGGACAGATAAACGTTTAAAGTTGTTTAATTGTAACACCAAGTAGTTCGCAGTGTAGTAATGTAGGCCTTTGCACTCTTCCTTGGATCAATTAAATTTATCCCCTTAAGACATTAATTCAAATTACACCCAAATTTTTTTACATTTGATCAGACTTATTAATGTTTCTCTTTTATCACAGACATTGAAACGGTTTTGTCACAATTTCCCTCGTATTTCGTCATAAAATAACTTCCGCGATAGTTTCTTGCTATTATCATCACTGCAAGAAATGGTGAGTCAAATTGACTCTCTCCGAAATAGGTTTTTCCTGACTACACAAACTGAGTCAAAATTTGACTCCGCCAGTGTCAAGTTCGGCTCAATTTGACTCTGGCAGAGTCGAATTTTGACTCAGTTTGCGTAGTCAGGAAAAGCCTATTTTGGAGAGTGTCCAGTTGACTCACCATTTCTTGCAGTGCAAGAGTGGATGATGCATAGTTGAACAAGAGTACGCAACTGGGCACATTCTGTATAAGAAAAAATGTACAACGGCACTGGTTGCGTTTTTGACCGAGCCGCTTTATTTAGAGGAGGTTACAACCTGTGCGAACCATGACACTTCATGTATCCGGAATCAAAAATGTTCCGCTTATAGTTTGATTTAGACGTATTGCATGTGATAGCGACCCCCGTCTAAATAAGGGAGGTCGGCTAAAACTGCAACGCCCGGTGATACATTTTGTACCATACGTAACCAGAAGAGTTGCGTACTCTTGTATCATGCACTCTTGTTATTATGAAAAATAGCCGTTACCTTATAAGCCAGCGTAGGGTACGGGGGCCAAACATTTTTCAGGAGGGGTTTTCAAGAGTTTTCAATGAGTTACAAGTAAGGTTGAAATTTTTCTAGGGGAGCCAAAATTTTTCCAGAGTAGAAAGGTCATATTAGAATAATGTTACAGTTATTTATGAAGTAAATTATATATGATATCTCAATGATGCCAATATAAACAATATAACCTTCGTTTGTGACGCAAGAAATAAAACAAACTGCTTGCGTTTGAACGCGTCAAAAATGGCTGAATCTCGTCGAAATAAACCACAATTTAGGGTAAATATTGTTCATAGGAGACGAATTGTCGTGTAGCTCCTATCATCAGTTAGTAATAGATTATCAGGCAAACCGTAACATCGAATCGACCGAAAATTGACATCGACTCGCGCTGATTGGTGTGAAAATAAGCCAACCAATCAGATGTTATCTTGGTCACTGGTTCTTATGTTTACAAACCCTAACACCAGGGTGCAACCGGAATTATAACATACCGAAACGGAAAAGTGAAAAAATACCGGAACCGGAACCTGAAAACTAATAATACTCGTGCCGAAAAATTCTTTTTTAACGCTTTTTATCGCTTTTAATTGTGTAAACGCACCATTTAAAATGCCAAAATCCTGAAACAAATGCAGTAGCTGGAACCTGAAAACGTATGATAAATTATAGAATACGACACAAATTGAAAATTTTGGCAATACACGCTCAACCAATTTTAGAGAAATAACTAAGGATAATACGCCATTTTATTAAATTTTCGAATGAGAAAAATTTTCAATACTGAAAATACTGGAAAATTCCGGTGAAAAAGCGGAATAGCGAAAAATACCGGAGTTTTCTACCTGAGTCGTAATTCCAGTTGCACTCTGCCTAACACCAAATAGATATCAATGCTGCCCACATTTGACAACACGGATATTGAATTTAACTCGCTGTGCTCAAAAAATTTTCCATTTTGCACAAAGCCAACATGAATTTTTGGTTTTTATAAAAATCCTTTTTGCAAGCGTACCGAAACATAACAATATTTGAACATCAGTTTGACGAGATTTTATGTAAATATTCCAAATTTACGAATTACAATTATAATATTTAATTTTTTACAATTCCAGTGAGTTGATTTTAATTCAGAATGAGTTGAATCACTCAATCTGAGTTACGACTATCAGAACCCACAATTCTGAGTTGATTCCCCTCATTCTGATTTAATTTAACTCAACTCACAAGGAGTCAACTCAACTCACAGTGAGAATCAAGTCAACTCAACGTGAGTTAAAGTTGACTGTTATTAACACAGAAATAACTAACTTTCTGTCTGAGTTGATTAATTAACTCATTTGAATTGACAGTGTATTTTGTTTCAGAGTTTGAGTCAAATATTTTGGCGGGGCGTCAAACGGACCGGAAGTTCAACCAAAATCGACCATCGCAGATCCATATTCGAAGGAACTTCAAAGTAAGCCGAACCTTTTTTTAAAGTTTGACCTTTTGTTCCCTGGTGCTAAACGAAGCGGCTTTTGTATATGCCTCCCAATATTTTTAGGCTTACTTAAACGAGAACCTATACCTAAGCATTAGCCTAAGCTTAAGTCTATTAAGCCAGAGCCTAGGCGAGACTTTAACCCTATACATCTTGGGAAAAGTATACAACAGCCAGTCACGCACTGTTATTAATCAGATCAGCGTGAGGGTAGTGCTATACTTTTGATGACGTCAGTAAAGGCGTCACCATACGGTATCGTACGTGAGTAATCAACGTACGATACCGCACGGTGACAGACGGGTACTGGCGGCGAAGGATGGTGACGGACGGGGCCGGACGGTAGACGGAGTAAACGGATGGCGCTGTACGACAAATATGGCAGGATCCTAAAAGTTGTTTAGCAAGAATCCAATGCGCAGTGTACAGTTGAACGTACAATATAATAGCAGTAATATTGAGCGTATAATACACCGTAATAATTAATTCAACTTTTCTTTCAACAGCAGTTAAACTTGAATCGAAATGACTTAAAAATTTCAATTCAAACTCGAAATGAACTAAAAAATGCGTTCTTCGCTCATTTGACGGTGAATTTTTGATGACAAAAAGTTTTCTTAGCTAAAAATTGGCTTTTGTACTCACAAAACTGTACTGCATTACGCGAAAAATAAATTCATTTAAAAAAATCTGTACAGTTGAACAATAATTAGCTTCAATTTCAGTCAGAATTTTTGATGAAAGTTTAATTTTCTTATTTCTGTTAAGAGGCTGCAACTGTAGATTTGAGTCGTTCGTAATATATATTATATATATACATATATAGATGTATAACATATACATAATATATAATATATATAATATATATCTGGGTTGCAACAGGAACTAAATTTTGTCGAATTTTTTTCGCCGAATTACTGTTGGACTTTTCAGAAAGCACATTTTGAACTATATCACAATCAAGTTTAGCGAAAACACATCAGAAACAGTTTATTAACCAGATTGAAATAATTGCAAAAACACTCATTTCGAAGTAACAATTTTTCAAAGACAAAGTTTCGAATATTTAAATGATTATGAATAATTTGCTACAAAATCGTAAAAATTCCCGTTCCTGCATCTAAAATGCAGGAACAGTGACAGAAATTAGATTTATGCCGGAATTATGACCGAAACAGGAATTCCGGTTGAACCATGATACATATATATCATTAATAGTAAGACAGCGAGGAAAACATACAAGAACCGCTGAAATGTTATCAAGGCATCCCTATGGGGGGCATAAGGGGCCTATGCCCCCCAAACTTGGCTGGTGCCCCTAAACATTTCGGTGTAAATGTAAACAATCTTGAATTGCAGGTGCCCTCAAAACTATTCGATGCCCCCCAAATATAATTTTCTTCAAACGAAAGTTTAATTCGTACTAAAATTGCTATATTGGACCGGCACGCAGATGTTTAGCCACCTTCAAACTGATATTAATTCAATTCAGCAGAGATAAAATTCAAATACCTGATATTTTACGCATATTTTCGTTGCAAGGTAAAACCGCAGATGCTCGCTTGGATGACTCGAGTGTCAATGGGTCAAACTATTTTAAATCTTATCAAAGATACAACGAACGATTCTTAAAACGGTGACACTTGTGAAGTGTCAAGGAAATCAATGTATGCGACGGGTCACATCCAGAAAAACTACTTAAATAACGGTTCTTGAAACATTAAAATTGGCAAAATAGGTTCATTATGCATTATGCCAGATACAAATGAATACATTTTATAAGGATAATAAATATCCATTTTGGGGTCGCATCCCTGCCCGTCGTAACCTTAGGTTGATCATTGGATGACACAGAGTTGAACATTTTCATTTCGCTTCATTGCCGTAAATTTGAACTGACGTTGAAATGAATGCGAGTTGAAATATGATATTTTAACATTCGTGTCCGGAGGTGATGTTTCTGTATATTTAGGATTTATTTTACAGTTTCTCAAGTTTGATACGATTTGACAGCCATGTGTATGTTTTTGTTGCGTTGCAGTTGACTTTTGAGCCATGTGTCAGTCAAGGTGGCACCCAGGACTTGAGACCTTTTAACTAAGCAGTTGGACCAGAAGGTCCACAGATTGTAGATGGAACTCCGGAGCTGCGGATCCGTAAACGACGACAGCAAAGGTCCCAAGAACTTTAGAAGGATGTTTAATAGCAGACTGTGACCAGGATATTCGAGCATTCACGCTGTCTGCGGCGAGCTGGAGTATCGTTGTATGCTTACAAAGTAAACGCCGGGAACCTAAAAACATTAATAACGCAAGGGTTAAGTTGAATTGTTCCAAAGGCGCATTATTTTTTGAAATCCGATGGAGGTTCCGTACGGAACTCCCACCCCCAAGCGCCGCCAAGGGGCAAAGAGGGGGGTTGCGATAGCAGCAGGACTGTTTATTTGGCAAAAAATTGTTTCGACACTTTGTGGACTGAAAATTATAAAATGCTAAAACTGTTTCTTTAATTCCTTTGGTCCATGTAAAGATCAGGGGCGGAACGTTTCTCTGTGGACTGCAATAGAGTAAGCTTAAGATTTAGATGAATTTTTCTGGCTGGCTTAGGCTTATTCTTAGGTTTAGAAATATGTTCATTTTTACGCTTAAGCTTAGGCTTTGGCTTAGGAATATGCTCATTTTTACGCTTAAGCGAGGCTTATTCTTAGGCTTAGGAATATGCTCATTTTTACGCTTAAGCTTAGGCTTTGGCTTAGAATATGCTTAGGCTTAGGAATATGTTCATTGTTACGCATAAGCTTTTAATCTTAGGAATATGCATATAAAATACTTTTTTCGCCCCCGATCTTTACATTGGCCATCCCTTCTGATAATTACAACAGTATAAATCCTCAGTCTAACAGCATACGCGGTCATAATAGCAGTAGTAACGTGGTATTCGTAGTTTATAGACGAAAAATTTAAAATAATTCTTCAGGATAATTGAAATAGTTTATTGTCGTTGCTCGGTGAGTTTGAAATTTTATAGTAAAATTTCTATAAAGTGTTGGCCTTGCAAACGGATTAAAATACTTCAATTATACAGAGCGGATTCAGAAATTTATGACGTTGAGCTGTACGGCAGAGTTGTAGCAAAGAAAATTCGGAAACGAAGCGAGCGCGAAGCCACACGCAATTTAGGTGGTAAACGGTTGTTTCGTACACATGTTTTGATCCGCTGTTGGTGGGATGGCCGTGGGTGGACCTTGGGATCTGCCAGTGACAATATCCGTTCTTTTAGCGTCGGTGGTTGTATGCTACTAAATTATAGATTAGCCGAATCTGTACTTACTGCATGCATACAGCGTGTTGTAAGCTTGTAAGACATGCTTGACCATTTGTATATTCAAGTGCATTGCACTATATAGCAAACTTGAAGGCACCTCAAAATCTGTAGGTCGCTAGTTCGAAACCACTCATAAGCCGCTTTTCCAGCTGTTTAGAATGAAAGGTCCGAAGCAAGAGCTGATCCAGGGCAAAAGGGGGCATGCAACGGACCGGCTGCCGAGTGTAAATTTTTAGGGTTAAAATTAAGCATCAAACTTCGAATGCAAATTTTTGTTCCGACAACTCAAAATTTCAAAGTTGTGTACGGGCTATGCCCCGATACTCAGCACAACTAATATTCTGTGTACTCTGATCATTTTCGTTTGCATGCGTATGTGAGTTTGTGTGTGACTTGTGGCTATTTTTATACGCGTAAAATATGTATGAACGCGTAAAATATGTATGAACATGTGCCAAAACTTAACATTTTCCACTTGTGCATTCCCCCCGCCAGGAATTTCTGGATCTGCCACTGGTCCGAAGTCTGGGTTTCTACATAGATTGGACAGCGCTTGATGTTTTCAACATGGCGTTATATTTTTTGCCGTTCAGGAATAAACGTTATTTCTTTTACAAATTTTTTGAAAAACGTTGCAAAGTTGCTGTAAAATTTTAAATTGGAGATTAACTTTTGAAATTTAAATTTTTTGTACACGGACAAGTTTCATAGATTTTACCGCTGCGTTGAAAGTTTTATAATCGTTTTGTACGATATCCATGACCATTTTTTGTTACAAAATTTCTTGGGGCGACAGCGTAAGCCATGCTTTTCTACTTTGAACAAATTAAATCGTCATTCATCAGCCTGATTCTATTGTTTTGCGATTGCTGGCTGCACATTGTACCTTTTGGCCCATGCATAGCTGAGGGCTGTAACAGTAGTATAAGCATATTCCTAAACCGAAACCTTTTTGTAACGTGACACATGCAGTGTTTTGCGTTAATACGTGGTTTGTTTTGCCACAGCACTAAACTTAATTTTTATAACAATTTTAAATTTTGACCAATTCGACGTTGATATATGCTCGTAGAATGGACGCTGTAATGTATTTGGAATCATGCTGAGCGCTGCCCGCAGATGTCAGACTCATGAACAAAACTATAATATGGCAACAAGACATTGCTACGCCCTGCTGAGACTAGCGTATCGGTAATAATTTTTGCAACAAGTAGTATAAAGCAAAATCCCTCCTCCAACAACCAACGAGGCATCTTCAACCACCCAGACCATCTAACACAGAACTCAAAACCAAAATTTTGTATTAAGATTAAGCACTAAAATGCGTTTGGCTTTTCGTTCGCGAACGATTTCCACTGTCGTATACTGCTGCGCGTCCCTCGTTCCGGTTGAAATTTCCCAGGTCCACCGCAGTTTTATTTTGTAATTGCACTGCACGGCTGCTTGTTAATGGTATGAATTTGAATGCAAAATTAATCAGTTGCGAAGCGTTAAATCATTACGGGGGTGGCTTGTTTTGTAGAGGGACCCCCCTACTGTTCAACTAAACACATTTCGCTATTTATAAAATTGAATATAAACAAGCATAAATATAAAATACCCTTTTATGAGAGTTAAAGATTAGGCGATTTTCTTATTTTGAGGTGGCGTTTTGAAATCGAACACTGTTTATAAATATATCAAATTCTCGTAATTGTACACAAATTTTTTATCTTTAATTAACTTAAATTAATATTCTTAAAACCCTATTGACACGTGCAAGTTTTTGCTGCGAGAACTTACAGCTGCAAATTGCACGCAGAACTTGTATTTTTTCATCAGCCAATAAGAAAGCGTATGCAATAAATTCAGTAAACTTACACGGCTGTTCACACATGCGAACTAAATTCGTAGCTATAATTTTTAATGAATTATTTGCAGCTGTAAGCTTTTCGAACGGGATTTTGGACAAAACTTGCAAGAGAAAATTGCAGCTGCAAGTTCTCGCAGCCAAAACTGGCACGTTTGAGGTGCGCCATTAATTTTGAAAATTCTGCGGGCGATAAAACTCGATTGATACTCGTAAAACTTTGCTAAATAATTGCTTAAATATTTACTGTTTACTCGTTTGGTCATTTGTACCATACGGCTTGACTTCACAGGAACCAAAAATTTTCTTTCACAGTTTAGTATAAACTGGCTTACTACTGACTAGAAAAACCAATTACATAAGCAACGTTTATTTGTTGCGTGGCCCAAATTCCCATCGGCCCCACCGAGTTTTTGTCTTGTACACCAGATGACCAGTCCTCCCGTGTTCTTCAACAGCCACTACTAAGCCCTTTACTGCAACATCACGACATCAATTTCTCGCTAAAAATATCAACTCCTAGCTATGTAGTTTCTTCGCTTAGAAGCAATTTTATTGACTTTTTCGTCAATTTTTCATTTTTTACTAAATAAATCATTTCTTTGGATCCGATCAATCCACAGGTGAAGACATCTGTCCTTGGCTCAAATGCAGCATCCACGAACGCTGGAAACTTGTATGGTCATTTATCATCCAAATTTGACAAGTTTCCACAGTGCGTGCCACACGTTTTTGACGCTTTACTGTGTGTCTATTAAAATGGTGCAATTTGTAATTCTGAACTGCACCCGAAGGTGTCCTAACAGTGGCGGAATTGGGGGCCGTGCTCGCTCCGCCCCCAAAATTTGGCTGGTACCCCCCCAAATTGACTCCGTCTAAAAATAAACAATCTTGAATTGCAACTGCCACCCAAATATAATTGTCTACGGACGCTCCTGGGGCTACGTCCATTGCTTAAAGTCTAACGCTAAAGCCAATAGTCTATTCAATGGTGTACATCATTTGCGAGCAACGCTAACATTTGTTCGAGAAAGCCAAATTTTTTCACATCGACCAGTGCGTCCGCTGACTACGGAACCCTGGTATTCTGATGCCCTAAAGTGTCCGGTTCTATTAATTTTTTTGAAGAAGTTAAGGGGATACACGAGCATTTCCGAAATGTTTAAGAAAGCAAAGCACTTTTATACGTATTTGGGCCCATGTTACTCTAAGGGGCGTCAATGATTCTGGTGGGTCTACAAAAGAGTACATTTAGATCCTAGATAACATTTTTTGCTTAGGCTTAGGCTCAGGCTTAGGAATTCATTTTTGCAACGCTTAGGCTTCGGCTTAGGCTTAGGAATACACTTCATCTACTGTGTTACGCCCCTTAAAGTAACACTGGCCTGTATTTGAATGAAAAGTTATACGGCTGGAACAGTTTTCGCTCGATAGCAAAACTTTTAGCGTGCACCACCCCCCGCAAACACCACAGAAAGATAACTTATTACAGCTGGCCGAATGAGAGTAAACCACTACGCCGCCGACACGCCTGTAACCAGCTCACCTTGCTTGGGGGGGAGCGCTACAAAATTACAAGAGGGGCATACAAGCGTTTTCGTTGACTTACAAGCAAGATATTCAATTTTTAGGGTGGGGGCAAAAGTTTTCCCGGGAGGGTTGAACCCTCCTAGCCCCCTTGGCTACGAGTCCGGTCGTTGGGGCAATTACTTGAAGGCCTCACAGATTGTTACACTGATCAGTGAACCGTTTGCTAAAACGTACCATGAGTTTCTCATACTGTATTAATATTAAATCTTTAGAAGTTGGAAAGTTTCTACTTTCTGACCGTAAAACATTATGTTACTGAACTTGACATAATTCTTAAATATTCGCCAAAATTGCTTGTTCAGTAGGTTAACATCTGCGAAATATAGTAATTCTAAGTTAAGCAGTACCATATAGAGCCCTTCACGAAAATTTTGCTGCGGTTGGGATCGAACCCACGACGTATGGATTAGCGTGGCGATATACTTGTCGTGGTCCATGTATAGAACAGGGCCGGAACAGTAGTATAAGCATACTGCTAACAGAAAGTCTAAGCTACAAAAACGCATAATTTTCAGTATGTAAAAATGAATGTTCCTGAGTTAGTGAGTTTATCACGGTGGAACACAAAATTTAAAATTGCAAAATGTTAAGGTCCCTACTTTACAATTTTGTTAAAATTGCATTTGGATTTTAGCCGATGTTTCTTGCATCATTATATATTGTACTTACACGTATGTTTCCCACCGTTCTTGCATCAACTGCCGTGGCAGCGGGCCCGTAGACAAGGAGGTGCAGGGGCAGGGGGGTCATCCACACTGCAAAAATTATTACCCTCATAGAGAATTTTCAACCTTGCTCATAAACCAACGCAAACAGCCTTGTATGCCCGTCCTGAAAAATTTCTAGCCCCTCCGTAGCAAGGTGAGCTGGCTACGGGCTTGACTTGCATGCAATTTGAAAAACAAACATTTTGTTGGCGGCTGCATTTTTAGTTGAAATTTGACTCTGAATTTAAAAAAATGTAACAAAATCTATAAATAAAATATAATGATTAAATAATAATATGTAAACTATGGGAAACTTGAGATAAAATTGGTCAATAAACGCGCAATTGTCGGCCGAAACAGCGACGTTTTGGGCGGGGGTAAAATATGCAAAGTAGAGCGCAGAGCGTACAAAATGCAATATTTGGCCTAAGAATACATTTTTTTGACTAAGATATATGGCGTTGTTGACTGCAGTTTGCGCAGCATGTATGTTAGTACTGCATGCAAACAATATATATGTTTACATATTTGTTTCGATATATATAATTGCCAAAAATTGTCATCGACTAATATTTGGCAAATTTTGACGTTCGGTTTTGGAGGTTTTAGGTTTAATTGATTTCTGTAATTTAAAATAGGTTTAAGCTGGCAATTTTTGAAATTTAAGCTTGCAAACTTGTGATTCGTTGTCTTATTTTGCAGTTTTTAAAGCTTAACTTTGTCGCACAGAGTATACTATGAATATGTGCCTCAAACTGTTCTGCGCTAAATAAACAAGTTTGCATATACCCACCCTGTAAATTGCAGTTGATTAATCAATACAGCTAGCGAGCTGGTTATTTTTGAATTAATATCAGTAAACGTTAACTCACTCTAAGTTGAGTTGTTTCTCACTCTGAGATGAGTTGATTATGAATGAGTTGATTAATTAACTCAGAGTGAATTGAATCAACTCAAAATTCTGAGTTGTGATAGTCCTTACTCGGACTGAGTGATTCAACTCGTTCGGAGTTAAAATCAACTCACGAAAATTTACAGTGCAGTACATATCCTTTAACAAGCTCTGACAGGGTCATTGGCGGCCCCGTAGCCAAACAAGAGCCAGGAGGGGCTGTACCCCTCTAGAAAAATTTTGGAACCCCCTAGAAATGTTGAACCTT
This sequence comes from Enoplolaimus lenunculus, assembly GCA_030248215.1. NCBI lineage: Eukaryota > Metazoa > Nematoda > Enoplea > Enoplida > Thoracostomopsidae > Enoplolaimus > Enoplolaimus lenunculus. The sequence continues at coordinate 63,980 of JASANG010003551.1, forward strand.
GCTTTTAAGTCATAAAATCCTTGTATACCCAACCTGAAAATTGTTCAGCACCCCTAGTAAGTTGAACTGGCTACGGGCTTGGCACTTGGGTTTCCAGCGTTTGAACTCTTATACTCGATTAACGATAGCGTGTATGTCGTTTCTATCCGAACGTTCCGAGTTCAAATCTCAACTTTGGATTCGAATCTTAGATTCTGATGAAAGTAAAAATGTTCATAGGAAAACTTTAGTTTCTTAAAAATCGTAGCTTGTTTTAAATTCTCGAATAAGTTTTCTGTATATTTTGCCAGTATCGGTGCGGTTTACCACAAATGTCTCAATAACAACAATAAAATATACTTCGTTTCCCAAATTGACTCTCTCCGAAATAGGCTTTACAGGGCTGCAAAAAATGAGTCAAATTCGACTCCGCCACAGTCAAATTCGGCTCACTTCGTCGCGTGTTTGACTCTAGCGGAATCGAATTGGACTCAGTTCGTGTAGTCCCGCAGAGCCTATTTCGGATGTAGTCAATTTGACTCATCATTGTTTGCGGTGTGGAAACCCATGCTTAGGCCCTCAGAAGGTACCAAACCCAAATATGGATCAGCTCAAGTTTTCCCCATAAATACAAAACGGGAGAGTTTTGACACCCTTACCGGGGTGCGATTTTTATTCATGTCTAAGATTTTAGCACTAAAATAGCATTCCGCATCTTGTCCGCAAGCGTTGGATCGACCATTAAGTTCTTTAGTTTCTGAATGCTGCTCTTTAATTCTAAAATACGATTTTATGTCATAAAAATCGGACCATTCGTTGAACAAAGTGAATGTTTATAGCTTTCAATTTGCCACCATATATTATATATATTTCTATATAAATCTATATATATTTCTATATATATATATAATATATTCGATACATATATATAGATATATATACATATATATGTATGTATATATATCCATATATGTATGAATATATTATATATATTTATATATATGCATAAATTTTAATAGCTTTTTAATTTCAATTTTGTCGCCGTCGCCAAAAATAAATTGCGTCGATTGCGGCGTTGTTATATGAATACGTGAAGACGAAACCGTTTTATGAGCACCGCCTACATTCTAAAGCATTTATCCAAGGACAACGCTTTATTGAGTAGCGTTTAGACGGCGTGTAAATTTGTGCCGATTTTTCGATTTGTTTACAATGGCGACGAGCGATTCGTTGTCACAAGATTGCCCTCGAGTTCTTTAGAGCCAATTTTGTTAAAGATTCGAAAAATATTGGCAATTTAATGAATTTTTTAGTCAAATTAGAATAAATATGGATTCACCTATACCAGTTAGGGTGGCGCTGTACTTTTGTTGACGTCCGGCGTCGTCCGTCACCTTCCGGCGTCGTCCGTCACCTTCCGGCGTCGTCCGCCACCTTCCGGCGTCGTCCGTCACCGTCCAGCGCCGTCCGTCACCGTCCAGCGCCGTCCGTCACCGTCCAGCGCCGTCCGTCACCGTCCAGCGCCGTCCGTCACCGTCCAGCGCCGTCCGTCACCGTCCAGCGCCGTCCGTCACCGTCCAGCGCCGTCCGTCACCTTCCGGCGCAGTCCGTCACTGTCCAGCGCCGTCCGTCACCGTGCACTGTAGTATGCTAATTAGTGGCGTACAATTTCGCATGCTGATGGACGATTGACGCACGGTGCCGAACGTTGACGGGCGGCGCCGCATGACAAGTATAGCGCCACCCTTTGTGAGTGCCATTAGTGCCCGACAAAACTCAGAGGTCCGCCGTATAACATAACCCTGAGCCAGTTCAATTGAACCAGATATATCTTTTCAGCTATTTATGCTTATTAGTTAAGTTATCATAAACACATTCTGCTATAGCGACATCGGAGTCTTAGATACTGATAATGGTATTATGCGCAGTGTAAGTATTTTTGCTTCTTTCAACGTCGTTTCGACGAAAGCCAATGTTTAGGCACTTTGAGGGCCTTATTAATGGTACACTGTAAATCCCAGTGAGTTGATTTTAACTCACAATGAGTTGAATCACTCAGGTTGAGTTAGGATTTTCAGAACTCAGAATTCAGACTCAATAAAGCTCACTCTGATTTATTTGTTCGACTCACCCGGAATCAACTGAACTCAGAGCGCGAATCAACTCAACTCTCAGAGTGAGTTAATGTTTACTGTTATTAACTCCGAAATAACTAACTCTCCAGCTGAGTCGATTAATCAAATCATTGGAATTTACAGTGTATACCAATATTTGTAAGCCAAGCCTTACCGTAAGCATAAGTCTTTAACGAAGCCTAAGCCAAAGCAAAAAAATTAGTCTAATGCTTATGCTTAGCTTAATTCTGTACTGCGAAACGAGTGGATACCCTTAGAGATGACATGGGACATATTTGTAAGGAAACTAACGTAATTGGGGCATTTGTTTTACTTCCTCATAATGATTGGATTAATATTGCGGTTGAAGCTTAGGCTTAGTCTTAGGAGTATGTTTAGCCTTAGCAGGCACAGGAAAATAATAACCAGTAATGTGACGTGTAACACTTTTGACTTCTATCAAATTAACATTGGTGTTGAGGGTAGTATAAACCAGTAGTTTTCAATCTAATGGGCTTGAACCTTGGATTTCAGGCAACACCGTTTCACCCTAGGCATAACTCCCTTGTTCAAAATATTTCTGGCCCTGGCGCCGGGCCGTTCCGCTTTCTCGTACGACTGCTGTGAAGCAGGATTAGATAGCCTGTTTTAAGCTTAGGCGCAAGATAGCTTATATTTCCACGTAGGTTTAGGCTTAGGAATATGCTTACGGCCTTTTAACCCTTTCTCACATGAAAATTATCAATTTCATATGAGATGTAATTTCAAGGTAAGATTCAATCCCCGGTCTGACGTGTGGGAGGCATTTACAATGACCATTGAGCTATAGGAGCTTGACGCTCGAACCCGAGTAGGCTCTCACGTCTTGTGTGGAGATTTTGCACTGCGCATATATGTGATAAATGTTAAACACTACTCACAGTGTGTGTATTGCTCGTACATTATTGTATTTTAGTTGCTCATAGTATACACTATGAGTGAAGGACTTAAAGTAACATTGGTCCTGTTTCTTATTAAAAATGGCGTATTACATATATTTGTTTCGCGTATATTATTACTACTATACAGTTTTGTCATTGTTTGCCTCATAACTTTTGGTGTATTCTATAGAAAGGAACTGGTTCATTGGTTTACTGCGAACCAGATAGTCGGTAATGAATAGAGCGTGGTGATGTCATAGGTACCATTAATTCAAATCCGACCACTGAGTGTCAATTTTGTTTTTGATGGCAATTTCTCGTTTCTACTGGTTTGTGCCCGTATATAACAAGGTTTTATCAACACGAAGAACCTATACCTAAACCATCGTCAGACCATCGTACCGCTAGGCATGTAGCGGTTAGTTGTTGAGATCAGACTTTTTGACCTCCGTCGAGATTATTTGGTATGGAGCAGTCCGTTTTGTACCACCAGAATTTTCCATAGTCTTGTATTTATGCTTCCCTAAACTTAGATAACAACTCTAAGAAATAGCAAAATTTATCAAGTGAATTATCCAAATTCGTTCATATATTTGTTTCCTACCACACACGCTAGGGTTAATTTAGGGATAGACGACAAAGGTCTCTTTACTAATTATTGGTTTGCTAAACCTGAGCCCAAACCTAAGCCTAGAAGCCTGTTTTATTATACGAGTTACGTTGAGTGATTTTTGTGGCGAAAAGTAATCTAGTTGCAATTTTTTTTCGTTTGAGGCGTACTTAAATTGTTGCTTTAATATATTTACATATATGGATATATAGTAGTGACCCGGATAAGAGTGGGTCCCCATTTTGAGTCCCAATCCACAGGAGCCCGTATCCCTAATAAGTGTGCGTAAGTGGATGCAGGCTGTAATCCCTAATTAGAGTCGATAAATATCAATTATCCCTAATTGTAGTGCATAAATAAATACAGGACGAAATGAAGTTGAGTTCGAAACTTTAAAACGAACTTAAGATTTGAAAGTAAAATTCCAAAGTGTAACCTTGCATATTCGCTCAAGCTTTTGAGACAAAGTAAAAAAACGTTTAATTCAACGGATAGTTGCAATACCGGATGCATATCAGTAAGAAAGGGTAGCGGTGGGCGGGTTGAAAATAAACAACAGTCCGTAACCGAATAACAGGGGGTACCCTTCGGAGAGGCCAAAAAAATCCGCCCAGCTCTTATTCGGGTCACTACAGTAATATATATAAATACCTACAAAGCTGCAAGAAACGTTTGAAAGTTAAGGTAATTTGTGGTTTAATTTTATCTAAAAGAAAAAGAATATATGCCATTAGAGGAATAACATTAATTTTTGTAAGCCTTGTACACAGGGCCGGCGTTAGGATAGTCGCCCTCGAACGTATCCGAGGGGGCTCCCAATAAAATGATTCACAGTTCTATAACTTCGTGGTCCGCGAAATTTTTTTTAGTTGGTTAAGATGGCGATCCAAAGTAGGGCACCAGTGGGGGTAAGGGGGCGCATCCGCCGGCACTACATGAACATTTTGTTAAATTGCCAATGATCATATTACCGTTATATACCAAGTTAGCCAACTAACCGCATATATAACCCTTCTGGGATAGGCAACTACCAATGTACACAAGATCGTAGCCGACGTGGGGTAAAACGTCCCCTTTATAATTTTGACCAGTGTCTTTAGGGTCATTTTTGGTGGTTGACACCCCAATTGGAACATTTTTGCTCAACGTCACAAACGTTCATTTGAAAAGCTGGTATTTACGCTTCAAAATCTGTACCTGGTAAATACAGTACTCAAGTTTTTTCAGCGTCAGTCTAGTTAGAAACTCGGACTTCAGACTTTTTGACTAAAGCAGCCGGAAAAGCGGGCCTCCAGAGCAGGCATCGAACTCTCCAACATACATTCTCTACCACTGCGCCACGCAGTCCGCGTGTCCAACTGCATTTTGCGTCGACTACATATGTGTAGACCGTATGCTGCTCGCCAGCATACAGTGCGCTGCACTATATTGCATGTACACATAACGAACAAGCATATCTCACATGGTGTATATCCATGATGTTTTTTTTGCATTTTTACTACCGGCACCAGGTTCCGTTTGATGGCGTTAAAAATTGACCATAGCTTTGTAACCCAAGCAAAGGCGTATACAAGCGTAAGAATACGTGGTTTATAATAGCCTAAAATATCTGGAGAGTCAGGTAACAATGGACTTTTATCACGATTTCGAATATCTTTTCATCTTAGACATCCAAACAATTTGCATACGATTTATATCTTCTCCTGAAACCAACCCACTTATGCCTTTGCCACACCGCTGTTTGCCACTAGCGCTTCTCATATGTTATCGCTTATTAGATTAGAGACTACGGTATATTTTAACGAAAACATTAAACTTTAGTTATCAGTTTAGTTTTTTGTTCCTACTGAAATTTTGCAGCAAATCAACTTTTTTCGCTAAATATTTTGAAGCGTGGGTGCAGACGGCAAAGTTGCGTCCTGTTAACAGCAGTGTTCGTACCAGTAGCATTTTAGTGTCCCCTGTAATTTTTTGCTGACACTTATCTTCAGCGAAGCTAACTATCAATTTTTAGCTAATATGTAGCGTTTTTAGTATTGAAATGAGCCCCAAAGGAGGTATGATATGTAGTAGTATCGTGGCGGGCGCGTAGGCAAGGGTAGCCAGGTGCGCTCAGCTCCCTTGGAGCAATTTTGCCCCCTCGCCATAGAAAAGTGTCAACCTTGCTTGTAAGCTATCGTAAACCCTTGTATGCGTGCGCTGAAACAATTTTAGCCACTTCCCAAGCAAGGTGAGTTGGCTAAGGGCCTGTAATCGTGGCTTGTGTTAAACATTAACTCGACTGCTATTGACACTGTCGGATTGAGAAATTTTTGACCAGATGCGGCGCCTGTTTATCGTAGGTTCTGGTATATTTCCCCCAACACTTTTGAAAGTTTCAAATTTTGGTAACACTTAAGCGTAGGATTATGGTTAGGTTATCGCCTAAATTTGTCGGTGATTTATACAAGTGTTTGCCTAAATTGTACGCTTTGCGTACAGATTATACGGTTCGTTTGAAGTCTTGGCCAATGCATAAAATAGGGCCGTAAAAGTAGTATAAACATATTTCTAAACCTAAGCATAACAATGAGCTTATACCTAAGCAAAAATCAGTCTAAAAGCAGGGGCGTCGCTAGCCAATCCGAGCCTCAATTGGGAATGCGGCGGGGGGGGGGTGATCGCAACGCCTCTCAGTTTAAGTTAACTCTGCTGCAGTCCCACAGAAAAACGTTCCGCCGCTGATCTTTACATAAGCTGAATTTTGTCAGTAAGTTTGTCATATTTTCACTTGATACGCGTGTTTCTTGTAAATATTTACCTTTATTTTGAGTAACAATGCTACTACTGGTTTAAATCACTTGCTATAATAATGAATAGTAATAATGTGTTTCGGTCGAATGTTTAAAAATATTGATTTCACACATATTTTTAGGTGATCGCTTTCGGTCTCAGGGTAGCGGTTCCGTCGCCATCTATGGCGGATCCACGGGGGGCCACCCCGGCCGTGGCCCCCCCAACAGCATCTCGACAAAAATTATATAGTGTCAATTGCTGTTCTGCGCTGTTTATTTCTCTGTTTTATACACAATAGTATAAGCACGCTTTAAAGTTTCTTGGCCATGGAGTCATTTATGCGCTACAATTAGGGATAATAGACATTTATGGACTCTAAACAAGGGTTTAAGGACTCTACCCACTTACGGATTCTTATTAGGGATACTGACTCCTATCAATTGGGACTCAAAATGGGGACCCCCCTCTTAGCTGGGTCACTACAGTATGGGTCAAAAATAAGTTTATTACCTGCGAAATTTTGCCCCCCCCCATTTTGAGATCCTGGATCCGCCACTGCACAATTCACGTGCGATACGGCACGGTGACGGACGGCGCCGGACGTCATCAAAAGTATACCGCCACCCGTATGGCGGATTTTTGGTTTTTTTGTATATCAAAGACTTTTAGTACTGATTTTTCGTTCAATGGTAATATATGAACCTTGTGAATTAAAAATAGAATTTTTTTAAAATTCAAATTTCAAAAGTGAAATGTTTCGACAAGTATATTGGCCCGCTGTGAAATTAGCCCAATTCCCGCATGCGCCTTTGAAAATTTTGAACATCACTCACGTGTTCGGTGATGCTGTTTGTTTCAACTGGGTCACACAGCCCGCTTGTATGCTGTCACAGTGCACTGTATTATACTGCATGTGCACATAACGGACAAGCATGACCCGCATGCTTACAAGCCTAAGCCTAAAGCCTAAGCGTAGTGATGGGCGACAAATTGTCGAGTGGACGGATTTCGGATTAAAAGTTGTCAGTCGACGAGTTTTGTTGGACGCCACTTGTGATAGCCGTTTTAAAATGTTCGCTGAATGCTGTTTCCAAATTTGGTTTCGCCTAATTTCTACCTAAGATAGAACGTGTTCAGCGAAAACTTAGCAACACAACTTAGTTTGTACTTTACTATTTTAGCCTCATTCAACGCCGACTGAGCAGAAAAGGACAACGACTGTCGCAATCGCAAGATTCAATAGCAGTTGCGGCGTCTGCTCAGACGGTATCGCGACCCGGAACAGCGGTGGCATACGACGCACCTCGGAATCGAATGGCGAAAGCGTTTGGACAGTTTCAGCAACGTCTTCCACCGACACCCGCAGGAAAAGAGTACTGACGTTATCGATTTTAATGCTGTTTTTCCAGGGTCGTATACAACGACGAGGGTCGGGAACATATCTTTGTCAAAAAATGCACTAATGCTATTTTTCCAGGGTCGGATACAACGACGAGGTTCGGGAACATATCTTTGTCAAAAAATGCACTAATGCTATTTTTCCAGGGTCGGATACAACGACGAGGGTCGGGAACATATCCTTGTCAAAAAATGTACTAATACTATTTTTCCAGGGTCAGATACACTGACGAGGGTCGGGACCATATCCTTGTGCAAAAATGCACTTTTACAAGCTGTAGAATAACCTACTCAATTCTAGAATCGAAAAAATCAAACTCTAAGGGTTGCGCTATACTTTACTGTGCCAGGCACCGCCGAACGCCGCTGTGTGTTGCTGTCCAAAGAAGGTATAATCTATTTGGTAACGCGCGGCGATATGCGGCAAAATTTTTAATAAAAATGTGCCGCGTTGCGATGTGCGTCGACGTCCGGCGACGCGTGGCGAGTATACCATAACCGCATATTTTTAATCGTTACAATTCATGAACTAAGCATTATTTTATGCCTATGTTGTCTGGTGCAAAATTATATTTGGCAAAAATTGGCACAAAGCTAATTTTGTATTATTCTTCGATTTAGTTCTAGTAATTAAGTCTAATGCAGCATATTTTAAACTTTAATTGCTATCTGTAGAACTGTAGGAAATTTTCAGTTGGTTTTAATTGCCATCTGTATCGTTGTCAAATTCGACCCTAATTTGAGAAATTTCTGCATTAGCTGGGGGTGGGGTGTGTTCCGGGGTAGCGCTTACTTTGTAATTTTGTCCATGATGTTTTCGGAACTTTTTCAGTTGGTAACACAAGAGCCATTTTTTTGAAAGTTTTATAGAATTTAACAATGACAGCCAGTGTGATTAACATTGACGTCATTGCGAATATTTGGCCTATTGTGCGTTTCGTCTACTGACTTAGGCTTAATCTCAGGCTTAGGTGTCAGAAAAGGTGTACCCAAGCCTAAAATTTTGCTTAACAATTTGCCTAAACCTGAACGTTCTTGTCAAATTTGAGAAGGGCGGTCTACAAGAGCTTATATTTGTTTTGCTATTTTTCAGAAGCGATTATGACGAAGTAGATATAAGCAGCGGTGGCGTTCACACTGTACATATCCTTCAAGTGACCATTGGAGAAGCAAAAGGAATTCCTGCCAAAAAGAAGTAAGCGAACACCTGTCGACAGCCGCTTTCGTAGCCAGCTCGCCTTATTAGCAGGGGCCTAAACATTTTTGATGCTGGGCATACAATGGTTTTCAATGACTTAGAAGCAATGTTGAAAATTTTCTAGAGGGGGCAAATTTGTGCAGGTGGTTCAGCACCCCTCTGGCTACGGGCCAGTCGACAACACTGTTCTCATGGCATACTGAGAGAAAATGTTTCTTTTCAATCTTTAGCATTATCCGGTGTTAGTGTTTAGTGTCGACATAAAATGCAATCATATCGGGTTTATTCATCAGCCGAATTGTTATTTCTCACAATCTTGGTACAATTATGAGGTTGCCCTATGCGTTGCTAGCAGAAAAATATAGGCAAAAGCTCTGATAGCGTGCAGCAATTAAACCAATTTTATTCTGGCGAACAGCGGTGTCTCGCGGCGTCTGGCGTCGCACGACGAGTATAGCGTAACCCGACTGGTGATTTTGTTACAATTTAGGTTTTACTGTGAACTTTCACTGGATGACACCGTTGCGGGTCGAACATCAACAAAGACGAAAAATGACAACGCTTGCTTTTGGAGCGAAAATTTTCATTTTGAGTAAGCTACGCTATTTATTAACTGCAGAAAAGTCTACTGGAAACACGCTAAGATAGGCGTAGTATTAGGATGCAACGCTAGAATAGGTGGCCGCGTTGAGAAAAATTCCTTACATAGCCATTTCGAATAACTCGGAATCGGTAACTTTTAGTTTGTTAATCTGCATTTAAGTTTATCCTTCCTATGTCAATGATAAGATTGAGTTCCTGTCGTGCTTTGAAGTCTTGACTGGGTTTTCGAAACCGTGTTTAAGTACGACTTTAGTACTTAAGTACGTACTGAGTAATTACTTAACCATTTTGTTGTTTTTAAAAGCATACTTAAATGTAAGTACATGCTTAAGTCGCTGACTAAATTTGATATATTAGGTATTAACAGTTCAGGCATAGTAACTTTGGTCAAACTGAAATTCGAGAGACTCATTGTGCTTCCTTGATATAATGCAAAACTGTTACTTTTTTGTTATGACCATCGCTAACATGTGACGTATATTTGTTTTTGTTAGAAAAGTTAAATATCTGCTGACATAAGCGACTTAAATACTTGCTTAAGTATAACTCAAGTAAATATATAAGTAAGATTTCAGAAACCCAGCCATTGTTTTTGAAAAGAATTTTAAATACCATTTACACTGCAATAAAATGAAACTGTATTATTGGGTTTTTTATTCAAAAATTGCTTTAGCAAACAACAACGAAGTTGTCTGTAATTTCAGCTCACTTTCATCACTCAGCAGCATCTCAGTTCGATTGTTCAAAGAAGGTCAACGGAATGTTGAGAAAACTTTAATGGGTACGTGTGAGTGACTAGTTTAGTTGAGTTCAACTATTCAAAACTTTAATGGATACGGTGTGAGTAGTTCAGTTGAGTTCAACTATTTCGTTGATTTTAAGTAATTAGTATTTAAAATATTAGCTATGTATTTGTATTTGCCAAATTTCAATTTGCATATTAAATGAATTAACATATTTTCAGGCGAAGTTGTGATTTATCCCACAGATGTCGGCGGACCAAAGCCGTTCGAGAAATGGTAAGTTTCAGTGCAGACGAATAAATAAAACAATGATGTTTGAAATAAATCAGGTCCGTAGCCAGCTCACCGTGCTGGGGGAGGGGATTCTTTACGAGGGGCATACTAGCGTATTCGATGACTTTACAATCAAGTGTGAAATTTTTTACGGGGTGGCAAAATTTTTCGTGGAGATCTGAACGCCCCCTGGCCCCTCTTAGGTCAAGTACCCGAGAAGAACAAAAAGTTTTAGTCAAAACTTTTCTAAGGAAAGAGCAAAAAATTTCAACTTAACGACAGTGTTTATTGGCTACGAATCCGCCGCTCGCGACCCTTGTCAGCGTAGACGATTGATCAGATCCGGTTCATTGCCGACGACATTTACCCTCCACCAACCATAGTCGAATTTTACAGTTCAGTTGAATGTAATAAAGGAACGTAATTGTTCTGTTTAGGTCAACTCGTAGAATATGGCTTTCAAGCCCAAAATACAGTTTGAACCAGATATTGAAATTCGCTCTAATTTCAGGTACACATTGATACCGTCAAAAGGCACGAAAAATGCCGACGAGACAATATCCGTGCGTATCAAAGCTCATTTTATTAGCCTTCGCATTCTACCTCACGATTGTTACAGCGATTTGTTGACGGTTCGTTTTACGCCACTACCAGGAGGGCGCGTTTTATTCTCAAATGTGTATAGCACCTATCACCAGTTAGGCAATAATGTTTTCAAACTGACTACACAGCAAAAAAATAGTGAGTCAAATTGACTCTCTCCGAAATAGGCTCTACGGGACTACACAAATTGAGTCAAAATTCTACTCCGGCAGAGTCAAATTCGATTCACTGAGTCGCATGTTTGACTCTGGCGGAGTCGAATTTGACTCAGTTTGTGTAGTCCCGTAGAGCCTATTTCGGAGAGAGTCAATTTGACTCACCATTTTTTGCAGTGTAAATGCAACATTTACAATAGTTTTGCTGCATTCAAGATTAATGCAGAAGTATAGAAACAAAAATTAAAGGTGAAAAATGTAACAAATTTTTCGAAAGTTGCCATTCGTTTGTTTTAAAATGCAAAAGCCCATTTACCAACTGGCGATAGATGAACACATTTGAGATGATGGCTTTTGGTCTGATAGACAGCTACAGACGGTGACTGGTTTTAGTAATTAATTTTATAAAAGTTTAATCATTTAATTTTTAAAATTAACTTAAAAGAATTAGAAAAGTAATTAAATATATTAGTATTAATTCAATTAGAAAAATAATTAAACATAGTATAATTCCTTTAGAAAAGTAATTAAACGTTGTTTTAATTCATTTAAAAAAATAATTAAACATAGTATTAATTCAATTAGAAAAGTAATTAAACATAGTATTAATTCAATTAGAAAAGTAATTAAACATATTAATATTAATTTAAATGATTTTGAAACAAGCAGCTAATTTAAACTTCAAATTTACAAAATATGCTTCCTTGACGGTGTACCCTGAATCTTTCACTTATATTTAGGTATTCTTACGAAACTTCCTACACGAAGGAATGCCAACAAGCTTGAGGTTACTGAAAAACACTTTGTTCAGTGTCGTTAATATAACAACCAGCACAACTATTAATAAAACACACAATTATTCAATAACTAGGAAAACATACTGCAAACCAGAAAAACTGTATCGAAACAGTATTTGTAACCTAAACCTAAAAGAAAAGCATTGCTTAATAATGTGCAAATTAATAGTAAAATAGCACCCCAGCCTAACGAATTTTAGGAAAAACTTTGACTAATCGTTCAATGTAAATATCAATCAGTTGCTTTTAACTCAGAATGAGTTGAATCTACTCACAAGTCTGAGCTCTGAATGAGGTCTTTCAGAACTCAGAATTCTGAATTGATTGAGCTAATTCTGAGTTAATTCATTAACTCACCCAGAATTAAATCAACTCAGAGTGAGTTAATGTTTACTGTTACTACTAACTCAGAAATAGCGAGAAATGACCAATTTTCCGTCTGAGTTGACTAATCAACTCATCGGAATTTACAGTGTTGATTTAGGTATAAATATACAGTTAATGTTGATTTAGATTGTTGAACGAGACCCTGCTGGACTTTGTGTATCGCTTGAAAATGTTTTAAACGCCAAAGCAAAGGTAATGTTTCGCATCTTGTTTGTTTACAATTTTAGTCAACTAATGTTTGCTAACATTCGCGACAAAGGTACGGAATCTGGACCACCCCCTTAAGAATTTAGTTAAAGGCGGCGTAACCTATAGATCTCGACGAGCTGAGTTTAACAGTACCTGGAATTTGTAAGAAACTAAAAAAACTCACTTTCAAACAGGCAATAGAATAAGGTTTTGCACACCAGCGGTGGTCAAGTCATTTTTTACTCCATTGTGGTTCCAATGTTGGCGATGGTCTTGGGTATATTGGCATTTTCCGTCAACAACTAAACTCTGTAAAGTGTTTAAGTCTGTTCCCATTTTATCTACTTTTATACTTTAAATCCAAATTAGTTAATTAATCAACTCAGACGGAAAGTTAGTTATTTATTTAGCTTGCTCTGAGATGTATTGATCATCTCACTCTGAGTTGAGTTGATTGCGGAAAAGTTGATGAATTAAATCACAATGGTTTGAATTAACGCAGAATTATGACTTCTAATACTCCTAACTCAGACTGAGAGTGATTGTATTCATTCTGAGTTAAAATCATCTCACTGGAATTTAATCGATTCAACTCCTTCTGATTAAATTAACAAACTTTCTCGGATTCAACTTAACTCAGAGTGAGAACCAACCTAATTCAGAGCGAGTTAAAGTTTTCTGTTATTAACTCAGAAATGTCCAACTTTTCGTCTGAATTGATCACTTAACTCACTGAAATTTACAGCGTATTTTTCAAACAATGACTGACACCATTTTAGGAAGAACTTGCAACGACAATGGTTCGTGCATTGTATCAACGCGGCTGTGAAGTTGATTTTCTTTGTTCACTTATTGAAGCCGAAATTAACAAACTGAGTAAGTGTGACTGACCTGGCTCTTCGCCTGCCAGTTTTAGCACCAAATTCACGTGTCAGTGCTGAAACAATTAAAGATTGCGCTATACTCTCACCTGGACGTCGCCGCGGGCCGCCAATTCGATTTTGCCTATAGGATTGTTAGCAACACATAGCGGACCGTGGCGGCATCCAGCGGCCTGCAGCGGCGTCCGGCATAGTAAAGTATAGCGCAACTCTAAAGGCGACATATAGCTCGTAGTCTAATTAGAGATTTATTCAAAGTTTCAAAATGCCTTCTGATCCTCCCATGCGGTCCCGGAGCAGGCAGGGGTGGGGGTTCGTCCCAAATTCCAGGGTGGGGCCATCCAAACTCGCGAGCGAAGCGATCGAGAAGCCAGACGCATTTTAAAACTTAAGCGGGTTTTGTTTCAACCGGTTAGGGTGGGGTCGGGGTCCCTTTTGGCGGGGGCCCTCGCATATGGGCGTATGGAGGATGGCTGTTCCGGCTGTGTTCCCATGTAACACGTATTGTACAGTAAACTGGAGTAAACAGCTAGCAGTTTGACCTACGACATATACATGATCAAGCTATGTATGGTCGTTTTCACTTAGGCACTTAGACAGAGGGATAAGGTTTATAGGCTTAGGTTGACCAGGCAGGTCCTTATGGTTAGCATAGACCACGCTGTGTATATTTCTTAGCTTCAATTTAACTATTCAGACGACCCTAAATTAATGTTTCGTGGGAACTCGTTTGGAAGCAAAGCGATGGAAGCTTATATGAAACTGCTCGGCAGCGACTATCTTCAGTACATTTTGCGCGATTATTTGCAATCGTTGATTCGAGCTGGTGATGATTGCGAGGTAAAGTTCAACGAACGCTTTATTTCGTCTTTTAATTGGTAAATTTTCAATTTTCACCAAGGAAAATGGTACTTTAACCGTCGACTGTGACACGGCACTGCAGAACATCACTGTAAATTTCAGTGAGTTGATTTCAGCTCAGACTGAGTTGAATCACTCAGTCTGAGTTAGGAGTATTAGAACTCATAATTTTGAGTTGATACAACTCATTATGATTTGATACAACTCATTTTGATTTAATTGATCAATTTCCCTGCAATCAACTCAACTCGGAGTACGAATCAGCACAACTCAGTAAGTTAGACTTGACTGCTATTAACTCAGAAATAACCAAAAATACTTAATTAATTGGTTCTCTGAGTTGATTAACTCATCGGAATTTACAGTGTATGCCAGATCATAAACCTGAGCCTTAACCATAAATGAGGAAAATGTGTTTGAAGAGCCGAATATTTTTAAAGAAAAATGGCCTGCAATAGAGTTAATAATCGGAGTCCTTAAGAACCTACCGTAATACAGTTTATGCATTACTGCGAGTTCAGTGTTCTGCATTTGACTTTGCGTTAACGGTAAGAAAATGTGTTATTAACCCCTTCTCACATTGAGTTGCCTATAGGCAACTAAGCGCAGTGTATATAGTGTTAACTAGTGTATATCGCACCGTGTTTAACAATTGCAACACGTATACATAGTGCTAAATCACCACAAGACGTGAGAGCCCCTCGGGCTCGAGCGTCAAGCTCCTATAGCTGAGTGGTGATGGTATACGCCTCCCACTCCAGTCACTGGAGTTCGAATCCTAGCATAAAAGTAGGTCTCAGGGAAAATAGAAAATATTCATGTGAGAAAGTGTTAAATTAATGTTCAATGCTTATTTTTATAGGTCGATCCAACCAAACTGAACAATCTACAGATGTTGCAAAAGAACCAAGCGACACTGAATCGATATACGGATGTTATTTGGTCGCACGTTTTGAAGTCTGCCGTTCATTTTCCCAGGTAAGCGAAAATATAACTTCTGGATTAGGATTGGACCGAGGCTTTGGGCTGCTGGGGTTACTTACAATTTACAGTAAGAACAATGAACTTGAGTTCAAACATATATACATATATCTATATATATATTGCATGTTAGCAATTATTTGGATAGCTTGTATATCGCCCTCAACTGCCGTGCACTGTAAATTCCAATGAGTTAATTAATCAATTGAGACGGAAAATTAGTTTTGTTTATGAGTTAATAACAGTAAACTTTAACTCAGTTTGAGTTGAGTTGATTGTCATTCTGAGTTGAGGTGATTCCGGGGGGAGTTTATTAATTAAATCAGAATGAGTTGAATTAATTCAGAATTAATAGTTGTGATAATCCTATCTCAGACTGAGTAATTCAACTTATTGTGAGTTAAAAGAAACTCTCTAGAATTTACAGTGTGATTATATAACCCTAAAATTACTGACTACTTTGTGGACGTACTGGCGAGTTATGAACAAATCATACATAGACAATTTACAGCGTTCAACCGGAATTCCTGTTCCGGCCGCAATTCCTGCAAAAATGTAATTCCTGTTCCTGTTGTTGCATTCAGAGATGCAGGAACCGGAATTTTTGTCGTTTTGCGGCTAATTATTCATAATCATTTAAATATGGGAAACTTTGTATTTGCAGTGTTTTTTATTTAGAAATTAATGTTTTGGCAATTAGTTCATTTTTGTTACTCAACTGTTCCTGATATATATTTTTTCGCAAAACTTCATGACGAAATAGCAGGAAAATTCTTTTCCGGTGCCTGCAAAGAAATTCAATTCGTGTTCCAGTTTCGGCAAAATTTAGTTCCTGTTGGAACCCTGGACAATAGATATGGTAATGTTATTAGGCCCTATACGGTATGAACGTAGAATGTTAATTGAATGTTTATTAATCTTAATAATCTTTGGAAACGTTTCAGCGAAATTCGCAAAGTATTCAGTGTGTTACGTCAACGTCTTGTGCTGTCGGACAAAGGTGCCTTGGTCGATAACCTTATATCTTCGTGTGTATTTCTGCGATATTTATGTCCTGCGATACTATCACCGAGTCTGTTCGCACTTGTCTCAGGTATGTACACTGTAAATTTCTGTGAGTTAATTTTACCTCAGAATGCTTTGAATCACTCAGTCTGAGCTAGGACTATCAGATCTCAGGATTCTGAGTCAATAAAACTCCCTCTGACTTAATTATTCAACTTACTCGGAATAAACTGAACTCATAGTAAGAATCAACGCAACTCAATGTGCGTTAATTGGCTTTTACTCACATTGTAAATTTCAGTGAGTTGGTTTTAACTCAGAATAATTTGAATCACTCAATCTGAGTTAGAACTATCAGAACTCACAATTCTGAGTTGATTCAACACAATCTGATTTCATTAAACATCTTCCCCGGAGTCAACTCAAACTCACAGTGAGAATCAACTCAACTCAGAGTGAGTTAATGTTTACTGATATTAATTCAGAAATAACTGACTCTCTAGCTGAGTTGATTAATCAACTCATTGGAATTTGCAGAGTTACTTTAATGTCGTAAGGTTTTCAATCACAAAGAAGTGTTCGGCGGCAGCGTAGGCAGATGGATAATTCCAATTGTAGACAATGCCGTGCGCTGGGGTTGTCATTTCGGAAATTGATAACTGCGGTCAAAACTTTTTTGCCAGCGAGCGAGAACATTTTTTGACTTCTGCAGATTATTCTATAGCTTGGAAAAGTGTGTTTTTCGAACTTTTGGCCAATGTATAGAACAGGGCTCTAACAGTTGTACAAGCATATTCCTAAGCTTAAGATTAAGCCTAAGCGTAGGAATGAGCTTATACTTAAGCCTAAGCTTAAGAATGAGCTTATAGTTAAGCCTAAGCGTAAGAATAAGATTATACTTTAGTCTAAGCAAAAATTAGTCTTGTTAACACAGTTTGTAACAGAGAATTGTTTGAAGTTTAACGTCGAACGTAGCGGTCTGTTTAGAATGGTATCACAATTCTTCGGCCGTCAACTGGTCGACCGGAAACTTGTAATCCGAAATGTCATCGACCTGAAAATTCGTCGCCCGTCACTATCCTTACGCGTAATTAAGGGATTTCACACAGATGTACAAAAAGCTCGTTACAAAAATCAACGAGTTTCATAAACTTAAATTCACTGCTCTGTGAAGCTAAGACAGCTGTCGGCAATTGGCGTCTTGTGCTACACATATTTAAAAATACGGCCATTGGATACTCGTTTAATCTGTATAATTAAAACTGGAATGTCCCACATACGTATTTTGGACAACAGTTCAGCATCGCTTTTCTGTTCGAGTATAAACGTGATTGTTCTATGAAAAGAAAATCTGCATGCAGATTTATGTTCATTCGCTAACGTTTGCGCATTGCGCACACCCGGCTGACATGAGTATAATTTAAAAGCAATTTATTTCGTCTGTTCTTTGTTTAGAATATCCGAGTGAAACTGCGAATCGAACGCTGACGCTGGTTGCGAAAAGCATTCAAACGTTGGCAAATTTTGCAAGATTTGGAGGCAAAGAATCGTACATGAATTTTATGAACGCCTTTGTTGAACGCGAATGGACAAATATGAAACAGTTTTTGCATGTGATATCGGTAAATATTTTAAAATTTATTGATAAAATTAAAATTTTTTTCCAAAATACCGTAAATTAGTACAGAAACTTATGTCAATCATAGTATCAAAGGCGGTGTCACGACAATTCGTCGCCCGGACAACTCGTCGCCAGACAACTTGTATTTCGAAATTTCATCGACTCGACAATTCGTCGTCCATCATTATGCTTAGGCTTATACGAATCAAACCCCGTTTGTGATTTTTGTTCAAGGGATTTCACGACCTTTTGAATTTCGTACACAGAAGAAACCCTGTTCGAAATTTTTATAGAACGTAAACCCTGTGTCACAATTCTGGTTACATGCCTACCTGGTACACTGTAAATTTTAAGAAATTGATTTTAACTCAGAATGAGTTGAATCGCTCAGTGTGAGTTAGGACTATCAGAACTCACAATTCTGAATTGATTCAACACAATTTGATTTAAATAAACATCTTCCCCGGAGTTAACTCAAAACTCACAGTGAGAATCAACTCAACTCAGAGTGAGAATTGTAGTTTACTGTTATTAAATCAGAAAAACTTTCTGTGTGCGTTGATTAATTAACTCATTGAAATTTATAGTAAACTCTGGTTCCAACGTTAAAGGTTTAGCGTTCAGTGCATTACGTCTAATTCTCCGTTAAATAGCATTAAATGAAAATACAGTAGCACTACTGGTTTAATCTAAAAAAGTTCGTTCAGGCTGTGATCCATACGTCGTGGGTTCGAACCCCCCCGCTGCAACCGCGGCAAAAGTTTCGTGAACGGTTCTGTATGGTACTGCTTAATTTGGAATTAAATTAATCCGACCGTCATCAAAGTTCAATATTAATAATTTTGAAAAATATAATTAATACTAAAACGCGTTTGCAATTACTAATTCATTCATGCGAATGTCGTAGTTTTAGACCGCAACCGATATGCCTTCAAAGAAACACGTGACGCTTGATCTTTCAAAAGAATGCGCGCTGCTTTCGAAGCACCTGCATGAGTCTGTTAAATTACTGCCTGAGGTAATTCATTGGTAATTCAGTGGTAATTCATTGGTAATTCATTAGTAGTTCATTGGTAATCGATTGGTAATTTATTGGTAATTAATTGGTAATTCAGTGGTAATTTATTGGTGATTTATTGGTAATTCATCGGTAATACATTGGTAATTCATCGGTAATTCAGTGGTAATTCATTGGTAATTCATGGGTAATTCAATGGTAATTCATTGGGAATTCATTGGTAATTGATTGGTAATTTATTGGTAATTCATTGGTAAGTCATGGGTAATTCAATGGTAATTCATTGGTAATTTATTGGTAATTGATTGGTAATTTATTGGTAATTCATTGGTAATTCATGGGTAATTCAATGGTGATTCATTGGTAATTCATTGGTAATTCAGTGGTAATTTATTAGTAATTCATTGGTAATTCAGTGGTAATCCATTGGTAATTTATTGGTAATTGATTGGTAATTTATTGGTAATACATTGGTAATTCATTGGAAATTCATTGGTAATTCATTGGTAATTCATTGGAAATTCATTGGTAATTTATTGGTAATTTATTTTTAATTTATTGGTAATTTATTGGTAATTTATTGGTAATTCATTGGTGATTCATTGGAAATTCATTGGTAATTCATTGGTTATTCATTGGTAATTCATTGGTAATTCATTTTGGCCATATTGACGGTTGGGTCAACAACGTAGCTACTACGGGTGGGGTCAACGATGAACATCTCTTTTTTGTTTTAATACGTTTTTAGCAACTTTTCTATCCAGTTGACAATACTAAAAATCTGTTTGACATTTTTATGGAACGTAAAGATGGCGCTATACTTTTGACGATGTCCGTCGCCGTGCGTCACCGTTCGGCGCCGTATGACAATATGCCTGCCGGTTGACAATCACAAGGGTTGCGGCTATACACGTTGCCGGACGTCGACACGCGCACAAGATTTTTTTATTAACATTTGCCGCACGCGACCCAAATACGCACAAAAAGATTATTTATGAATTTATTCAGAAAAGTATTAAAACGTTGTCTTTTGAGACTTTTTATTTCAAAACTTTTTTGAAAACTATTCTGTTATAACCGAAATACTTTCCAAGTGCACCTTGGTAATTATATTTCTTAAATGTAAGAAATTTTTTTCTTAAATCTCACAAATATTATTTTGAGTGTACATTTTGCTTATATTTTTGTTAGCGGCACACTGCAATGTCCGGCACCGTAAGCGCAACCGTAAATCTGACAATATAATTAAATGTAAACAACTGTCATATTTTTCAAAATTTACAACTTAAACTTTTTCAAATTTAAATTTTAGTCTGAAGCGAACGAGTTGCGAACGACGTTAGAATTACTGCGAAGCATTGAACTGAAGCCGTCACTGCTCGCAAGGACACCACCGGAAGCATTCCGTGCAATGAAACGGTTATCCGACTATGACAACATACCTCGATCGCCAATCAACGCTGAAACTCCATGTGCACCAATGAATTTTAGCGGTCCAAACGCCGACGTCGCTTCTTACAGGCGTCCCAGCGGCTATTCCAAGCCATCCATGCGTCAACCTTCAAGCACGGGACCGACATCAACTGCCGGCACACCAAATAACGCAACATCTGCGTCAAAAATCAAAACTGCCCAGCGTATGGCCGCTGATCCGACCAACTCAACTATGCATCCTTCAGCATCGAGCGATGTTCAATATTCGTCAACTCAACTTTCAACGTCACCCGCAACAACTCACCCGACCCACCGATCACATTCCGCATTTCATGAGACTCATTTTGCTGCTTTAAAGTCGTCAAACGTACCGCAAAATATCGTCGAGTCGCCGAAAAATTATCGAAAATTTACGCCAGATACAGCCAATCAGCAACTCAACTCGATTAAGCCAGACTTGATCACCAAATCGAAACCATCGCAAAAATATTCACAACAACGAATTGGAATGCCACCCGTGATCCAGAACGTCCCGTTGACTGTTGGTATGGCTGTTGGAGACGCTTTGTCCGGTTCAGTATACAATTGTGATCGTAATTATGCAGCGTTTGTTCGTCGTGACAGCATGCAACGTCTACGGTTTATTGATTCAGATACGGGGGGATCGTCGTCAACGGTTACTCCGGATACAACCCCTGAAAAAGAATTGTTCGAGCAAAACGATGATGAACCAACAACTGTATCGTCAAATCAAGATTGCAACGACAACACTCGTACTGTTGTTACACCACAACCGTCTGACGGCAACCGAAGTCACTCGAGTTGCGCTAATAGCTCGACAGGGTCCCTGTTGTCGAGCGCTCCGTTGTCGCCGTCAACTGTGACCACTCGAAGCGGAGGAAGCCCAGGTGCAGGAAAAATTTATTCATCACACCATCAAAATCGTCACGTGATCGTTTGCGATAGTAGCAGCGGTAATTTTTCGTCGCTTGCGTCGTTAGCGTCCAGTGGCTCTAGTCAACTGAGCAATTATTCGCCGCCAAACCGCTACAACGCTCCGCTGCCTCGGAAAGCGTCCGAGTCTGGCGTGGGACTTGCTCGAAGAAGTACGGATTGCGAACCGGTGTCGCCCGGTTGTTATTCGGCGGTCAGCAATCCAGTTTACGATTATGGACCAATAGTAATTCCACCCCCACCGATGCAGAGGACTAAAGCGATCCTGAGTAATGAAGAATTTGATTTATCAAATAGCCACCGCGTGGCACTTCACAAATATTCACTGCAACCGTCTCGAGCTTTAACTACTGACTGTCCTGAAACAGCATCGTCTGTCTCGGCTGTGACTCGGAATCGATCCAATAGCTCGTCGTATTTATTTCACAATTCCACCACAACAACACCGGTTCACTTCGTTAACTCTGCCCAGCAAACAGCGAGCAACGGCCGGACTACTCAGCTTCACGATAGCTTTAAACCGGGGATGTCAAACTCTAACGCGGCGAACAAACCTCAAAATTCTTCAACGGCAACTGTCGCCACTCCAATTGAAATTATACCCTATCGTCCAAACATTGAAACGAACGCGGATACGACTGACGACTCTGTAACTCTACAATCAGCATTAAGTGATCCGGCAACAGTTGCTAAGATACTCAGCGAAGAAATAACGTCCGCAATTTTGAGCTCAAATGTTTCCAACGGACGAAATGATCTATCTTGGTATCAGCGGAACTCAGGCGTCAACGGAAGCGGATCGTCTCCTACTCCGGGTGTCGTCGTTGAGGGGTCGCAAAAACCAGCACGAACCCAAAACACTGGCGGAAGATCAAACGGAAGACGTGGACCGCCGCCTCCTCGGCCGAAAAGTGCACATTTACTACGAAACGTGCCTGATTACGATTATTGTCCTGAAAATGGTCTGGTACCACCGCATAGCCAGAACAATACCGATATGCTGACAGCAACGTCGCTTGGAGGCTCGTATTATTCCGCATCCGGGTCAAATAAATCATATCCGGTTGCCAGTGGGTTGCTTGGTTCCGGTGTAGTATCTTCAGAAAACGTATTTGCTCCGTCATCGCCGGTTGCGTGGAAAATGATCGAAGAACGAGTGGAGAAAAAGGTCAGTATTTGAGATTTGCTGAAGATGTGAAGGGGCAACAATTTTATCGTTATTAAGCATCTGTGACCGGTGACCCAAACAATTTCGAACCTCATCGCCCCAACTCTAAGCAGGTTGTTTATGGTCGACAAACCTAAATGGTTTCTGCTTCAGACGTGTAAGGGGTAAAGGTTTTGTACCCATACTGCGCTTTACCCGTGGAAATTTTTTTACTTGCAGGAATACACACGCACACTTCCTTTACCCAGTACGCGCCTTTACTTGCCCTTATTTTTTCGTTGTGTTCAATATATGTGTAATTTTACAGTGTATAGATGTTAGTCACTCGATGTACATTACAAAACTCTTTAGTAACTTTGAAAACAAACCATTCAGTAAAAAATATAACACCGTATAATTGCACGTTACACCTATCACCGGTCAAACTAGGTTGCTTGCCGATTAGTGGTAAAGATCAGTGAATCAAAACGTTTTCTGTACGAAATCATTGTAGTTATGATTGTATAATCACGCATTTCGTTATGGTTTTGTCACAATTTGTCTCAAGATTTCACTCATGAAACATGTGAACATATTGTTCCATGTCAAAGAGAAATATAACCTCTATAATGAACAGCGAAGAATGTCTCCAAACCATATATGATAAGTTGTACTCCACAAATTTCTGTTCAAATGTATGTCAAAAGTATTTCCGCGTGCATCTGTCTAATTCAGCCGGAACCATAATTTTAGCAATCTGCTTAATTCGTGAGGTATACTAGCTATGTACTTTAAAACATTGTTTGCCGTTTTTATGAAACTTGTAAATTTTTATTCACGCTTTGAAATTCTTTACCCGCAGGTATACCTGCGTCGAAATCTTTTTACCCGTACCCGCGTTACGCGCGGGTAGCGTGCAGCTCTGTTCTGCTTTAAATAAAACCAACGCTGCCTTTTTGCTTAATAGCGGTTGCAAAAGGGGTTAAACGAGCTGTAACCTCCCCCGAACTGAAAAACAAGTTCAGTCCAAAACAAGACAAATAGGGAAATAGGAAAAAACGTTAATATTTTTGTTACTCCCACCTGAACAAAATTTTATCACAGCTCCAGACTAAAATTTGAAACGGAAACGTAAGGGTGACGTTAAATTTTTCGTGGGGTGCTGTTCCACGTCATTTGTTTACAAATTGAATGACGTATAGCGAAGGACGGCGCTGAAACGTCATCAAAAATATGGCGTCATCCTACGTTTAAATGTAACCTTAGAATTAATATTTCAATTTTGCAATCGTACAACTATTATTGATATCTCTTTGTTTCAGTACGCATCAGAAATGAATTTACTCAAGCAACAAGTTGGTCTGTACCAAAACCGGCTCAAAGACAGCGAACAAGAAAGCCAAATTTGGAAGCAGAGGTTTGTTGCTAATGTTGAGGTTATCATGGCGCAGATGGATAGAGTTTGACCGAAAGATGGATAATAGGGTGCGCAGGCTATAGAGGTCCATTAAACCGGCATTGATCGTTACATCTACAATTATATACTGAGCGCCAGCCCTAAAGTATTTGAAACCGGACATTTGTTATTGGCAGTAGCAGATCAAAGACATCCGCTTAGGGTAGTAAATTTTCCTGTAGTTTAATATTTTTGTATCGTTTACACTGCAAGAAATGGTGAGTCAAATTGACTCTCTCCGAAGTATGCTTTTCGGGAGTACACAAACTGAGTCAAATTTGGCTCAGTTTGTTTATTCCGGAAAAGCCTATTTCGTAGAGAGTCAATTTGACTCACCATTTTTTGCAGTGAGGAAATTTTTAAATTTGCAATAACCACCAAAAACATACCATTTGCTATACGCTTGCGCTGCGCTTAAATCTTGCGAGAGTTTAATTTTTGATGCAACAATACTTTTAGATTCGCCGAGATTGCACCAAAGTTAACTCAAGTAAAAGATATTATGGAAAAGATTCGATTGCTGGAACAGGACATGAAGTACATTTTATTGTTGTTTACCGGATATATAATATTTGGCTGTCTTAAAATATAAAAGAAACACATTTAATAAGTGGCTACGGATAGAAATCTCCTCAGAAGCGGACGCACGAGAATAAGTCAGCCGGGGTCCGATTGAACAATCAAACGTGCAAGAAATTCAAGCGACTTGCAACTGCGTTCACAGGTCCGAATTAAACTGAATAGCATGAATTCCAGTGAATAATTTGCAGCTGCAAGAATTTTAAAACTGCTTTATGACCAAACTTGCACATGAAAGTGTAAATTCCAGTGAGTTGTCAGAATGAGTTGAATCCACTCAGAAGTCAGAGCTCTGAATTAGGTCTTTCAGAAATCAGCATTCTAAATTGATTGAACTCATTCTAAGTTAATCAGTTCACCGGAATTAAATCAGATCAGAGTGAGTTACTGTTTACTGTTATCTCAGAAATAACCATAAATAACCAATTTTCCCTCTGAGTTGATTAATCAACTCGTTGGAGTTTGCAATGCAGTTAAAGTAGAACTATTAACCAATCACAGTCGAATTTTGATTATTATTTTTCAGAATAAACATTCGTAGCGATGAAATAATTTACAAACAAACCGATGAAATGAAATCACTAGAAAGCCTTAACGCCACTTTGCTTGCGTTTTCGCTCAAAATCAAACAGCATCAAGAACAGTTACAGCGACCGCAAACTGTCGTGGATCACTACCCTACACCAGGTTCCGGAATCGCCGCTGTTCCGGATGTCGTTGAAGGACTTCCTTTAGATCCGGCCGAATTGAACACAACGGTCCTGGCGAATTCGTCAACGTCAGAATACGGCGGTTCGACACCATCGCCGACCACAACGAGCTCTGGTGACAGTTGTCCTTCTCCAAATTGAGATTCGACTTTTAATCTCAAGTTCAGGGTCGTATACAAGGGAAGCGACAAATGGAATATTTCCCGTTTCCAAAATTGTTGGAAACAAGACATTTTGCATGGTTTAGAATAACTTTCCACTTGATCCTAAACTGTAAATTCCAATGAGTTGATTAATCAATTCAGCTAGCGAGCTGGCTTATTTCTGAATTAATATCAGTAAACATTAACTCACTCTGAGTTGTGTTGATTCTCACTCTGAGTTGAGTTGACTCTAAGTGAGTTGATTACTTAACTCATGATGAATTGAATCAACTCCAAATTCTGAGTACTGATAGTCCTAGCTCAGACTGAGTGATTAAACGCATTCTGAGTTAAAATTAACTCACTGAAATTTACAGTGTACAGGTTAGAAAATCAACGGAGGTTATTCTCTCCCAAACTCTAACGCCACTACCAAAAGTTAACCATTCGCTAGACAAACACTTGTTATAATCTGTGATTTCTGAGTGTCTTATTGAATATGATTAATATAGTATGGTGTACAATAAGAAAATGCCGTCAAGATTTGAATGAACCGTTGTGAAATGTTCAAAACTTAAGAAGCAAGCCAACTAATTTTTTCACAGACCGCCTTTTATAGTGTACTGTCTGTAGTTGTAGCGGTGGGGTTACAATTAATATTATCTATTGAAGAATCGACAGGAATCGGGCTTAAATTTTTACGCACGTACGTAGCAAATAGGAGGGCGAGAGTTCAACCTCGCTGAAAGAACTTTGACCCCCCCTAAAATATTATACGTTGCTTGTAAGTCATCTAAAATCCTTATGCCCCTCTTAAAAAATGTTTCGCCCATTTTAGTTCCAGTCTTTCATTTTGCATCTGGTCTTGGTCTACTTTAATGGGCCAAAGCGCAGAACAGGGGCGGAACATTTTTTATGGGACTAGAAAAGAGTAAGCTTAAGCTTTAGACTCATTTACTAATTTGTTTGCTTGGCTTAGGCTTGAAAATATGCTTATAATACTGTTCCGCCCATGTTCTTTACATGGGACCATTAACGTATGGCAGAACAAGAGCAATTTCGTTGAACCTGGCTTTTATAAAGACAGCGTTCTTCGTTTCTTCGCCGGAAGTAAATAGTTGAATATGTGAGATAAAATACAATATTTTTGTGAATAAAATATTTCCGAGTGCGAAGTGTAATAAGCTATTAGCATGGGCTTGATGTCTAGAAAAATGTGCTCTGACCATCGTCATATTGGCTCACACTATTATGGAGCCTAAGCGTCCCGCTTCGTAAGACCGCCAGCGGCAGACTCCTCAAGTATTAACGGACTCGAATATTTATTATTTTTCAAAGCCGGCATACTTTATGTCCCGATTACTAATGATGGCTTTGGTAAACGTGCCATCAAGCAAAATTGGTCAGATATTGGCAATAAAATTTAGGTGAAAATTGAAATTTCGTTAAAATGCGCTCAGTAATCTGTTTGAACACCATTTACACTAAATATTGTTAAAATTAGCAATTTTAACACTGCGTGCTTGTTACCAAAGTTTAGCATTACATCGGTTATGGTAATTTTGTTGACCTCCAGCTGTGGTTGCAGTCAGCTGGTAATAAACTTTACCAATTACCAATTCGTCCTTTGAACCCATTTGGCTCAAGAAAAAGATCACGGGCGGAACGTTTTTCTGTGGTACTGCAATACAGTGAAGCTTAAGCTTTAGACTATTTTTTGCTTGGCGTAGGCGTACGCTTACGAATATGCTCATTCTTATGCTTAGGCATATGCTTATATTGTTCCGCTCCTGTTCTTTACATTGACCACCCATTCCCACGCACGAGCTTTTAGTTGAACAAAACACTGCCCTTAATATCGGCCTTGAAAGCTTTAACCGAAGGTCAATGTACAGAACAGGGGCGGAAGAGAATTTATAAGCATATTCCTAAGCCTACGCCAAGAAAAAAATAGTCTAAAAGCTTAAGCTTTATTCTGATTCCACCTCTCCGCCCCGATCTTTACATGGACCACCGAATTTAAACAACCTTACCGACAAATCCGTTGTTTATCCAAATTTGACTTAAAAGCGCCAAAGAATAGAACAATTCACAACCTTTACTCAAGTTACATATAATATACTCAAGTCAAAACAGCGAACACTCAATAACCTGACTGTAGTTGACAAAATATCCTTACTCAAAATCTCCGTCTCTCTACAGCTGTTCTTCGATTCGTGTTCAAATTTCAACCTAAACTCAGTGAAAATGTTTGATAATACGAAAAAATTGGTCTAAACGTCAATTGTCCAAAAAAAGAAACCGCAAAACAAAAAAAAACAAAAACACCCCCCCGCCCCCCGGAAAAGAAAAAAACCCCAAAACTCAATAAGAAATGTCTGGCAATTAGAAACGTATAAATTAAATATTAAACACAATTAAACATATAATACGACCAACCTCGGTGCAAGCTCTCTGAATGAGTTATCGAACAAAACTTGCAGCTGTAAATTTTAACTGTCAGTAACATTCACGTACAAAGATGGCTTTGCTAAAAATTTGACTTGAAACCGCTTTCAAACCCTACAATTACTGC
This sequence comes from Enoplolaimus lenunculus, assembly GCA_030248215.1. Lineage (NCBI taxonomy): Eukaryota > Metazoa > Nematoda > Enoplea > Enoplida > Thoracostomopsidae > Enoplolaimus > Enoplolaimus lenunculus. Next base: position 92,089 of record JASANG010003551.1, read on the forward strand.
ATCACTGCTCAGTAGATGCAAAACTAATCTAGTCAGCCTCGTCATAAACTGCTAAATATCAAACAAGTTTGATATTTGAATTTATTCAAGCGTCTTGAACAAAGTCAAAAGTTTGAGTTAATTCAGAAACGTTCAACAACCTGGTTTCCAATTGGTCAATCAAAGTGCAGGTGCAATTAAAATCAAGTAACTTGCAACGGCGTTCATACGTGCGAACTAAATTTAATAGCAAGAATTCCGGTTAACTTTTTGCACCTGCGAGAACTTCAAAACTGGTTTGTCACCGAACTTGCACATGCAACTTGCACGTGGCAATTTTGCTGCAAAAAAAATGCACGTGTAAATAGGGCTTTAATAAATACGTAACAAATTGAAACCAGAGATTTTCAGTGATCTTAACAACATTTACAACTCACCACACCAGCGTTCGAGGACGCGTCAAATACACAAAACACATGAGAATTGCATATCTTTCACGGAACATCATTGTATGCTGGCATCTCTTTAAGCCGAAGTAAAATGCGTTGACCCCAATGTAACCAGACGTAGCTTTTATATCACAGTAAACATACAAATTGCAATACAACAATAAAAAAGTGCACATATAGATAAAGCTACACATTCTGACAAGAAATCACAATTCTCATAAACACAAAAACATTGCGCAAGACTTTGTTCTTCAATTCTGCACCGTTAGCCAATCTGGCTTACCTCGAATAATTTTAACTAACGTAGTCAGCCAAATTAGAATTAATCTATAATTACCTACCTCACCAAGGAACATGCTTCAAAAATCAAAATTCAACCGAAGGCATATATTTTAGACTATTGCTAAATGTCAAATTATGACAATAACTTTAGAACTTTGTTAAAATATGCGTTTCAAATATGTTTTAACCAATTTGGCTAAAACCTAAATAATTTTTCCCATCAAATCTTCAAAGTCAAGGTTTCAAAGCATTTGCTAAAAAATGAAACATAAAAATCTTGAATAATGAATGTAAATCAAGAGGTACTGAATCAATTTTGCCAAAACAGTTTTTGTACCATGCCTTTCCAATTCCCATGTATTATTTCCACAATTCGACCTTGAGGATTCTGAATAATTGGTAAAGAATTTGGATCTTTTGAGACATAAAGCGATATTTTTGTGGTTTTCGCAAGGTACGGCGCGTCTATCCTCTCTTGTAACGCATGCAAATTTTCACATTCAGGCAACATAAGAACGCTAAGTTTTGGCCATACAGCATCCATCATTTTTGGTTCAAACGAGACACCGTCACGTAGTTTGGCCCGAAACAATCCGAGTAGTGTTAGTCGAGGCAAGCCTACTTTCATCAAATCTTCCATATCTTGGTCAAACATAAACGCACAAATTGCCCACGACAAAATTAAATGCGTTAACGACCACCGCAGTGACCGTAAACTTGTCAATAGACCAACAAAATGAGCTTCACATGGCAACGCAAAATCAAGATAAATATGCGTTAAGTTCGGAAATGTCATAGCAAGCCGTGAATATTCGCTTAGCGGCGGATACGACGTGAGTATCAGACGTGTCACAGCGGACATTGTACGTCGAAGTGAAAGGCCGATTGCTTGTGTCCAAACTTCGCATGCAGACTCGCTGACTTTGGTATGCCATCCGGTGGAACACAAAACCATATCATTATTCATCGGACACGAATCAAGTTCTGCTGAGCTGCTATCACACGCCGAACGACCATAAGCTCGAAGTCTATGCAGTCCTTGCCAACTGATATGATTTCTCGCATCGACGATTATCGTTTGCAAACGTGGAAACTCCAACGAAGACGGTAATATGCTCAGCCGAGCTAAAAGTCCAAAAAGTCAGATTAGCATTGAAAACATATTATACGTACGTATACAGAACAGTTTGGTAACTAAATAAAACTTTTTATTCGGCAAAATTTAACGATTTGACATCACAATTGGTTTTAAAGAGTCTACGTTAGCATGGTTCAACAGGGCTTACAACAGCGCCTGCGTTTTGATTGGTACCACACGATAAAATGCAACGTTGTCTCACTAATTTCGGCTTGAATAAAATTACCTCAAAACGTTGAGTAAGTAAATATCTTAAATCTGTTAGAATATGCAAAGTTATCTGTCATTTGGTTTATGTTTCTAAGGACCACCAAAATATGTGCCTTCCAAATACTTCAATACTGCACAACAAACATTTCTTACTTTCATTTTCTTCAGCATCGTCAAACAACACACAGCTGACATGTAAGAACTCAAGAGTTTGATTGAATACTGATGTAAAATGTCGAATTGTTGAAGTGAGCAAAGGGAAATGTCCTGGAACGCCATTTTCGTTCATACTTTTTGTTGAATAAGCAGATAGGGTGCTTGGGTTACAATAAGATGGCATTACCATAACATACGTACGTGCAATGTTACAAATCTTAATGCTTTGCATACCCGGTTTTGTTCCTGTTGTATCAAAAATCGACAGCCGGCCCGGCATATTACATTTTAGTTTGTAAGTATATTAGCTGACTAAAAGCGTGTTCGTGGTGATAAAACTATGGATACTAGAAAACACAATTACTGATGAAACATATGTAAACCCTATAAAAGCCTTAAGCAACTTATTAGCAAATGTTTATTAAGATTTATTAACAAGGCATATATATACCTTTTAGTTTAATATGAGTTATCAAGTTACGTTCCGCCCTTTTGCACACTGCTTCAAGAGCTTGATGTACCGCCATACATTCGTCGCCTGCCTCTGCGCCTTTTACGGCCACTCTAAAACATATCAAAGTTGCGCCTTAAAACATTGCACAGTGAATGACATGTGAGTACAACCAGCTACGCTAGTCAATTTCAAAGTACATACACGTATAATAATTCACAATCTAAATGTGTATTGTCAGTCTAGGCTGGGACCGGGACTTCTGACCATATAACTAAGCAGCCGGAAGAGCGGGTTACGGGAGGTTTCAAGCTAGTGCCCTTCTGAGTGTCAGGCAGACGCTGTTACCACCGCGCAACATAGCCCGACTGCCTAACTGTTTCTATCGTCGACTATATATGTCGATCGTATGCTGCCGGCTAGCATACATACACTGCACTGTACTATATTGCATGTGCACATAACAGACAAGCGTGTCTCACATGCTTACATCTATCGTCGACAAACAACACATTTTCCCTAAGAGTACAGATGAACACAACACAATACAATTGAGTGCATTATCAAGTCAAACTTTTACCTCATGAGACACAACGAATCTCCATCGAGCGCATTCACGCTGGTCCATTTGTTATCGCACGTTATTTGCCAACGGCGACAAACTCGTTCAAGACGAATAATATCGTACAATGGCAAATATTCGATTATCTGATAAAGGACTTCTTGCGGAAGAGAATCGTAAGACACAACGGACATTGAAAACAGTATATATGTACACGGTAAGTGTATCTGAAGCAAGAAATTGCTATCGGGACGACCGCCCATAAAAAGAGGAATGTTGATATATGTGCATGTTGCAATACATGTGCACATATACCGGTATAAGACATTATTGTAAAGATCACGTGGTATAGTGGTAGCGTGCTTGACTCAAATGTAGGACGCTGAGGTTCAATTCTCGGCGCAGTCTATAACTTTTTGGCAAAGCTTTAAACAGGGGTCGTACAGACCGTATAGTTCCAACACCACAGAGCGGCTAATGCCTACTGTTGCTTTTAGAGTCAGACAAAAGTTTACCTCAACATTACCGAGATTTTCTGTCGATATAAAGGATGCCTTATAGAAAACAGAACTGACGATGCACAATTAGGCCACAGTTATGCAAAAGCTTTGTGAACTATATTCTAATATTATATTTGTTGAGCAGCACTAGCTAGGTTAATACCAAATATCAGAACTCTCAAAAGAATCTTTGACTGATGCATAAGTGCAAAAGCGGTCACTTAGAGTATACCTTCATTGTGATGCAATATTTTAGCTAAATAGAAAATAGCATAGTGTGGAGTAAGCATCCTGTAACACTTGAAACTTTAAGCTGAGTATTCCAAACTAATAACATTACGGTTATAAATATAGGTAGTGAAGTGACTTATTTGATTTGTTAAAAAGCCATGGCCCATTCATACAGCTGCTGTGCCGAACTGGATCAACAAGTATATCTTGTTTAGATTAAAATTTGTTTTCGGTATTAAAACATTTGTCAAAAAGCTTAATACTCTTCGCTACGTTAAATGTAAAATAGATACTTTTAGTAATCGTCATTAAGGCGACAGTTGTTTATGATTGTCAATCACTGTGGCATTAATCGAAGCACATATCTGACGTATCTCGCACGTTCGTGCTCTTCGCACATGCAATGTCCGACAGTATAGTTTGCTGCGCGGATTATAAACTTTTGCGTTGATGGTTTGAATTTTTGGCCAAAATTTGTACTTCGCGCCAAGATTTGCATCTTCCTACCGAAATATAAATGTTCGCACCAAAATTTGAATCTACCGCCAAAATTTGACTTTCGCGCTTAACTGCCCTCCCCACCTTATGTTCAGCGTATGTACGTACCTACTACGTTTTATAGATATACCACAAATGTCCATCAATTAAATACTAAATAGCGCAGTTTATTTGCAAATTGACGTGAGGACTTCAAGTGACTTTTGTTAAAAATTGCATTCAATCAATCATAGCAGCTCAAAATCAACTGTGAAAACGGAATGCAAAATGTTGAATTTTGATTTTCCAAAGAGATTCATTTCACCGAGCATCTTGGTACAAACAAGAATGGATGATCATTTACACAAGAGTGTGCATTCGGGTATATTTTACAGGGTGCAACCCGATATCCGTTTCCGGTAAAAATCGGTATCTCTTTCGTTAATACAGAAATAAAGGAAATTTAGTTATTTTTAACCTCAAAACTAGTTTATAAGTTACGTACATATCTCGCAATTTTTCATTACAAATACGCTGCAATTTTTCAAAATGAAATATTAAGATTAACGAAATTCATTCAAAATCTTTAAAATTACGGCGAATCCGCCATTTTTCTCCAAAATTTTAGAATCACCGGTGAGTATTTGCACGTCTCAATTGTATTAGCAGAAAAATAAAACAATTTTGAAACTTTCATACTTCAACATCTGCTTTTCGTTTTCGTTTCCGTTAGGGTTGCGGTATACTTGACGTCCGGCGCCGTCCGTCACTGTGCATCACCCGTAAAACGCGTTAACATTCTGCAGGTGTATTATATAATGTGACATCTCGATCCTCTTTAAATAATGGGCGTACAGCAAAAACGCAACGTCCAGTGAACACTTGGTGCAACTGATTTGATGCTATACTGCTCAATTTTATCAAAGTAGACACAACAGCTCATTTATTAATAATTTTCGAGTGTTTGACTTAAACGGATACACGGAATACCTGATAATGCTGATCAAACCTCTGCTCTCAGTAACAAATAAAGATTATATATAGGTAAAACACCGAAAACAGCACAATAAATGACAAACATACGCTGTAAATTCCAGTGAGTTGATTTTAACTCAGAATCAGTTGAATCACTCAATCTGGACTATCAGAACTCATAAATCTGAAGATTTAACTCATTCTGATTTAATTAATCAACTTCACTGGAATCAGATCAATTCAGAGCGAGAATCTGCTCAGCTCTCAGCGTGAGTTTAAGTTTACTGTTCTTAACTCAGTAATAACTAACTTTCCGTCTGAGTTGATTAATTAACTCAACTCAGAGTGTGTTACAGTTTACTGTTGTTAACTTAGAAATAACAAACTTTCCGTCTGAATTGATTAACTAACACTTGGATTTTACAGTATATGTCAATTGATTGTTAATATGAAATGCCTTAAGCACTTGGATCATTACTTTTTATATTTTAACCCTTTCTCACACATGAATATTTTTAATTTCATATGAGATGTAAAAATTCAAGGTATAAGATTCGATCTCCACTCTCACGGGTGGAAGGTGATTACGATGACCACTGAGCTATAGGAGCTTGACGTTCGAGGCCGAGCGTGCACTCACGTCTTGTAGAGATTTTGCACTGCGCATATATGTTAGAATTGTTAAACTCCGCTCACAATGTCTACATCAGGGTCGTTATTGGAGTATAAGCATATTTAGAAGCCTGAAGTTTAAGCCAAAGCTTAGACGTATTAAGAATAAGGTTATACCGAAGCCTAAGTGTACAGTACCAAAAATGGTGAATCAAATTGATTTTTCGAAATAGAACTGAGTCAAAATTCGACTCCGCCAGAGTCAAATTCGACTCACTGACCGATTCAGTGAATCGAATTTGACTCTGATGGAGTCGAATTTTGACTCAGTTTGTGTAGTCAGGAAAAGCCTATTTCGGAGATAGTCAATTTGACTCACCATTTTTTCCAGTGTAGGAGCGCATCCACCCATACGCCAAGACATCGGAAGTTCCTAAAAATTCTGGGACGTGTATCATTTGGCGCAGCGTTTCGGCAACTCCGAAGGACTGTAAAAATGCATGTGCGTATGGCAAGGATTATACTGAGTCCAAAATTGCCATAAAGATGTGTTTTCAGGACCTTTCCCAGCAGAAGAATATATTATACATCGAAGTAATTTAACATCACAGACACACAAAATACAAAACAAAACACAACACTTTGAAATGCAATTATGGTACACCTGTAAAGCTTTATCTGCCAAGTATATTTGCCTCAAAAGATATATTAAAAGAAACAATTAGGACATATATAAAGGAAATATTACAACGCTATTCTTTAATCCGTTTCAGGCTTTGAAATTTTCAGATTTTGGTTAACTTTTGGTTTAGTACACAGGCGTTCAGGTATCAGGCTTAACCACAGAACATTTTGTAATCGGACACAGAAATGATATCGCGTTAAAGTAACAGTATAATAAGCATATTCCTAAAGCATACACTGCAAAAAATGGTGAATCAAATTGACTCTTTCCGAAATAGGCTTTTCGAGACTACACAAACTGAGTCAAAATTTGACTCCGCCAGAATCAACTTGAGTCGAACTTGACTCTGGCGGAGTCAAACTTTGAATCAATTTGAGTAGTCAGGAAAAGCCTATTTCTGAAAGAGTCAATTTGACTCACCATTTTTTGCAGTGTATAAGTATAAACCTGAGCGTAAGAACGAGCGTCTATTTAAGCCAAAGCGTACACGTAAGAATGAGCTTACACTTTTTCTAATATACTGTTCACCTTTTCAAAAATATATAGCATGCATTTTGCACGCAGTATATATTCAATTCAAACTGAAATAAGTTATCGCCAATCAAAGACGGTAGTGATCCAAAAGCCATATAAAAATTGGCCAATGTAAAGAACAGTGGCGGAACATTATCATAAGCATATTTTGCCGTCCCACAGAAAAGCGTTGCGCCCCTGATCTTTTACACGGACCTAAAAATGAAACCAGAATTAAACCAGCAACACCATATTTATACACAAAGCAAGCAACGAATTGATACGATATATAAAACACAATGCAGATATTTAAACGCGGCGTAGTTTCTATTGTACACATATGGCACAAAACGAGCCCACGACTAACGGATCACACGCACAAAACACCGGAATGGCTCCAAATTAATACCTTGAAGCCAGAATGTGCCATTTTTGCGGTGACCAAACGATTGTTCAATTACGCAGTAAAAATAGGTTAAATGTAAATAAATAGCGTCACACTGCAGTACACATTGACTATAATAGCAAAAGCAGATGAGAAAACAATGGATCTTGCACACTTTTTTCGCCACATTTAAGGTTACAACCTAGGCGTAGGAATTAGGCTCAGGCGTTAGGCTTAGATAAATGTTTAGGCTTAAGCTTAGGTAAAGGTTTAGGCTTAAGCTTAGGTAAAGGTTTAGGCTTAAGCTTAGATAAAGGTTTAGACTTAAGCTTAGATAAATGTTTAGGCTTAGGCTTAGGTAAACGTTTAGGCTTAAGCTTAGATAAATGTTTAGGCTTAAGCTTAGGTAAAGGTTTAGGCTTAAGCTTAGGTAAAGGTTTAGGCTTAAGCTTAGATAAAGGTTTAGACTTAAGCTTAGATAAATGTTTAGGCTTAGGCTTAGGTAAACGTTTAGGCTTAAGCTTAAGTAAAGGTTTAGGCTTAAGCTTAGAATAGTCTCTAGTGAAACCTAAACCTAATTCTGGCTCTGAGATTAAACCTAAAATCTTCTGTGGGGAGAAAAGTGTACAAGAGCCGAAAAAATAACACACCAAGTATAATTCAAATCAAATTTATGTACCGAGCGCTGGAGTGCTATTAAACAGCACTGGCCAAATGAGTTAAGAAGCTTTAAGCTTGGTTGACAAATGTTCTTAGAAATTTTTTGCATTTTGAAAAATTTTACTAAATAAATGCTCTTAGCTCTGGCTAAAATTAAAAACGCTATTTTAGTATTAAGTTCAACGTTTTGTTCTAAACGCGAAAAACATTTTGTATTTTTGACACCATTCCATATACTGTAGTGACCCGAATAAGAGGGGGGGACTGATATTTATTTGGCCTCTCCAGAGGGTCCCATCTTGTTATTCGGTTACGGACTGTTATTTATTTTTAACCCGCCCTTCGCCGTCCTTCGTTACTGATATATATTGGGTGCTGCAATTATCCGTTGAATTAAACGTTATTTGCCTTGTGTTAATAGCTTGAGCGATAATACATTAAAGTTTCGAACTGAAATTATTTGGTCCTGGAGTAATTTATACGCTACAGTTAGGTTTAATTGACATTTATGGACTCTAATTAGGGTTTAGGGACCCTATCCACTTACGGACTCTTATTAGGGATACGGACACTTATTGATTCGGACTCAAAATAGGGACCCCTCTTATTATCCCTCGGCCTCTTATACGGGTCAATACAGTATATAGTCTAAAAACTACACAATATTATATCATGGTACATTGACCCCTCCTCTAAATAAGGGAGAGGTACAGCAAGAAATGCTACAACTTTGGCTGAACATTTAACCCTTGCTCACTTGAATATTTTTAATTTCCAATGAGATGTAATTTCAAGGTAAGATTCGAAACCGCGTCTTACGGGTGTGAGGTGTTTACGATGACCACTGAGCTCTACGAGCTTTACGAGCGAGCCCGAGGGGCTATCACGTCTTGTGGAGATTTTGCACTGCGCATGTCTGTAAGAATTGTTAAACACTGCTCACACTGTCTGTATTGCTCGTATATTATTGTATGTAGTTTCTCATAGTATACTCTATAACTGAGAGGGTTAAGTAAGCTTTAGTAAATACCTAAGTAAGATTTCAGAAACCCAGCCAATAAACATACAGGTACACTGAGTAAAAATAGCCATTGTTCAGGTGAATGCCAAATCGGCCGTCGAAACTGCTTTATTTGGGTTCAGATTGAAAATTAGGCGCATAAGCAATGTTTTGCTTATCAAGAACCTGTTGATAAAATTTCTGGCAAACAGGTAAACATTGGTTGCAAATATAAACAAACACTACAAAAACAATAAATAATATTACACAATTAGCTGCCGTGGAATGTATGCAAGTATGTAGGTTAAATTACCGGAATTTAAACACAATACAACAGCAAACAAAAACACACAATAATAATATAAAATCACAAAATATTTGAGTTAGGTTAAGTAATCACACAAAGTTTAGTATATAAGTACAACCAAAACATACCTTAGCTGGTTTAATCAGAACATTACCTCAGCTGGTTTAACCAAAACATTACCTTAGCTGGTTTAACCAAAACATTACCTTAGCTGGTTTAACCAAAACATTACCTTAGCTGGTTTAACCAAAACATTACCTTAGCTGGTTTAACCAAAACATTACCTTAGCTGGTTTAACCAAAACATTACCTTAGCTGGTTTAACCAAACATTACCTTAGCTGGTTTAACCAAAACATTACCTTACCTGGATTAAACCAGAACATTACCTTAGCTGGTTTATCCAAAACATTACCTTACGACTGATGTTATCCCCTGGGATGCATTTTTCTATTTTATATTTAATAATTTTTTACTCAATCACAAGCCCCCATCTATTAGCACCTCAACCGACTGGGAAGACAATGTACTTTTCTTTGCAATCTCATGAGAGAACATTACTATAATTAGTGGCTAAAGTAAATGAATAATTATAAACTCAAGTCGCGATCACACCTGTAGCCTGTTAGATAAAACGTTCATAAACCTTGTATTTTCAACCAGATGGTATGGCGACTCCAACTCGTCGACTCGTCAACTTTTTTGCTCGGCGTAGGCTTTTAGCCAAGCAACAAACAACCAGTGTCAACGAGACGTCCGTGGACACAAGTTGCCGGAGTCCACGAGATGTCAAGCTGCAAAATCTCGAGCGGTTCGGGCGGTGAATTGTCGTAGATTCTTTGCATCACAGCTGTTTCTCAAAACCAAAAATAATAACAATCAACTGTCGATAAGTGCAACAAAATACTTGATATTATAAACTCAAGGGCGTATACCAGGTAACCAAATGTATGGGTGATGTACCACCCCCGCCCCAAAATTTCTAGAAACAACAAAAAACTACCTTTAACGGGGTTTAGAGTAACCTTGTAGGCAGTGCCAGAGCAAACAGGGGTGGCGGCTCTCCCCAAACTCGCAAGCGAGAAGCCAGACGTATTTTAAAATTTCGGCGGTTTTTCTTTCAATAGGTTAGGGTTGGGGCCTCTTTATAGCTGGGGGCCCCCAAATGGGGGTATGGGGGGTGGCTACTCCGGCGCTGCTTGTAAATCACAGAGGTTATAAATTCTTACTTGCGTGAGTTTGTGTACCCTACCGAACAAAAGTCTTGGCTACGCCCCTGATATCATCGCATCACGGAACACAAAATGAAAACATTGACACTAAACTTCTGTACACAAATGTCATGGTTTTTGGTAGCTGTATATAGCAGAGATAGTTGCAGTGCGATTCAAACATTACAACAACCAAAACAATACTGACAACATCAAACAAATACATGATATATTATTATTTTATTATTATTAAAGTTGGATCGCCACACATACGTATTTTGGGCAAGTTTCCAGCATACTTTGTTTACAATAGTTTCATAGCACATATACGTAATTCGTGTATAATTAGAAAATCAGCATAGAAACTTTTATGCATTCAGTAACACTTTTGCGCATTGCACAAAGTTGAACTGTTACTGTACTTTCATCAATACGTGCCAATCATGAAGATTCAGTTCAAAAATTGAAAAGAAATTGAAGCGACTTGCAGCTGCGTTCACAGGTGCGAATTTAATTTAACAGCATAAATTCCAGCGAATAATTTGCACCTGCAAGAACTTCAAAGCTGTTTTGTGACCAAACTTGCGCGTCAAGTTGCACGTGCAAGATTTTACTGCAAAAACTCGCACGTGTGAATAGGGCTTTACCATTGAAATCAAAGTAATAAGTTGAATACATGTCGAAATATAATTAATTTACAAAAATTAAAGCAAAAAACACGTTACATAATCTGTATATACAATGCAATCCAGTGCAATTACAGTCAAAGTGATGACAAATTAAAATAACTGTACAACCATGACTAGATTCTGCTCATTTTTGCGAATATAATTAGCATAAATAAATAATGCAATTTCCACAATAACACGACTGACTTCAGTGTGTAACGCACTACCGTATCAAAAGTAACCTGGTGTACGCATTATATTGTGGAAATTGCATAATCTTACATCACACAACAAAGCATATAGTAAATAATAAAATTAGCCAAAAATGCAAACAATATTCATTGTTGTACAGATTAGCCATCAAAGTAAAGCTTAAGCCTGTAGATAAAGCCTAATCCTAAGCCTGAAGTTATGCCAAGACATCGATATTTCAAAAACTGTTGAATGAAAGTGTACAAGAGCTAGCACTTTACTGGAAATTATGTATATGTCGTAGGCTAATCTGCTAGTCAGGCCAATTACCTATTTGCCTAGGTCAATCAGCTATTTTGCGTAACAGCTGTTTCGCCCAGGCTAATTTGCCATTAAACTAATAGACCAATCAGATTTGATTTTTTGGACAGACGCAATACCGTTAACCAATTAGCGTTCGTTTTACATCACTGTTATGCTGCTACATTTTACAATCGCTAATTGGCCTGAATAGCACATTGGCCTACGACATATATACCAAAAAAGGAAAAACTAAATTGTATTAATATTGACCAAATATTTTACAAATAATTCAATTGGTTCGTTAAGGGATAAACACCCACTACGCTACTCGAAATAAGTTATGCAAAACGATTGCGTCATTATCACTGACCTGCAATAATTGCAACTAAGCGCAGATTCGCTGCAATCCGCGTTTTCTTAATAAAAGCGTTTTTGCTACACTAGCGATTCATTTCAGAGTTTGTCCACTTGCAAATGTTGAAAAATACAGTTTGAACCGTCAGAAAGCGTTTAAAATTACATTATATTTTTGAAATGATTTTATGAAAACAAATACGGGTTAAGCCTATTTTGAATAATTTGCGCCTGATAACCAAAATCTTTGGTCAATTTTAAACAGAAGTTTGCAATTACTAATTATACACATTTAGCGTCGATCAGTGCAAATTTTGCGTTAACATAACGAATTAACAGTAAATGAAAATAAAACGTTATTTAAGCAATTAATGTTGACGAGATCTTATTCACAAAAATAAAAATAACAACATAAAAGAAAACAAAAATTAATTTATAATGTCTAAATTACTTGCCTTATGGCCAGTATTATTGTTTGTTAAGAAGCTACGAGGTTGTATCCTCGCAATTATTTTTGCTAAAAATTACCAAATTCACAGTATCTGGTCGCATATCCGCTTCTTCCGTACAATTCTCTATTTTAAGAATGTTTTATCTTTTCATTTGCACTTTTATTTCAAATTACTTAAAATATTACAAATTTTGATTCCTAAAAGCGTTCATATTTGAATAAAGCCACCCTGTTAAAATTGTAATTTTTTTGAAAAATGCCTTCGTTACGAAGTGAAAAGATGAGAAATTTGGTTCGATAAGAATTTGTGACATTGACTGGTCGGAAGTTTTGAATAATTCGAATTAGCCAGTTTTAGTAAAGTCAGAAAATGACAAAGTTAAATTTGTCCAAATGATTTCGGACACCAATCCTTTCCAAAGTTTATATGCTGTCTATTTATACATTAGCCAATCATTGTACAAATCAGGTGTTTTAGACGGTAAAACATAAAACAAGACAGACTGGATACCAAATACATCACAGAGCGAAATTTCACGATAGCAAACATTTAAAAATATACAGAACGAATTAAATTATGAATGTCTTTAGCTTAAATCATAATCAGTCCAATAGGCAACTGGTTCACCGAATTGGAGAAATTTTCGTGTCGAAAAAATTTATTCAACATTAAACCAAAACAAATTAAGCTGAACAGCGGTTTAATCTGATAAGAACCTCGAAAATGCACCAAGAAAGCAATCAATATTGAAGAAAATACTTCAAAAAAATTAATGAAATTGAAATATTCTCGCATTGTAAATACTGTTCAAATCCTATTCGCTGTTGGACTGATTCCTAATATGTGACGCTTTATGCTCTCGTTCTTAATATATAGTTACACCCGGGTGCAACAGAAATTGCGATTCCGATTTTTGCAAATTTCTGCTACACTCGGGTATGCACCATTATAGACCAAAGGGCCAATGTTAACAATTTGAGCCTGCTAAACTATAAGCCTAAATGTAAGCCTAAGAATTAGCTTTTATAGAAGCATAATGCTTAATCTAAACATATATAATAATAAACCTACACACATATAAGCATAATCTTAAACCTAAGCCTAAGCTTGTTTGTCTCTAACTCAGCCATTCCCTGTAGTTGACAGGCCCTCATTCTTGACACCGGCCGACGAAACGACAGCCCCAGTCACTCAACCGCGTAGCTTATGCCATTCAGCAACTGGTTTTCGTGGATTTGCGGCGACTTGTGCCCAATGACTTCGTCCAAGCGCAGTTTTTGCTTTCGGACCAATCTCAACGCATCCCATCACTTCATTTTTCGTCAATCGATCCCAATCCATAACGAAAAATTCGAGCGCCATTTTGTCGACGGCTTCCGGATCGCCGGCAGGGATGTCGAATATGAACGATTCGTTATAAACTGGGTTCAGGGTCCGCTTTTTGACGTGTGATTTTTTCTTCGAAATCCGCTGACCATTGTACAGTAAGTAGACCTTGACATAAGGATCTGTAAATAGAGCAAAATTTACTGAATAAGGGGGTACGCAGATCGTGGGCCCCTAAAATTAACGTTTGGTATTAAATTGAACACTAAAATTGCGTTTGGCTTCTCGGTCGCTCTGTTCGTGAGCTGTATTCGATATATCGTGTGTACTACGCCAGAAATGTCTGTATCCGCCATTAACGATTCAAAGATGCACAGGTAATTTAGTTAAATCAAGAGTAGATGATCACACTTTAACAAGAGTCTCCAACTATCGAAATTTGTGTGCTACAAAATGTACCACCGGACGTTGCGTTTTTAGACCGACCCCTCTTGTTTAGGTTGAGACCAATGCTATCATATTAAGAGGGGTTGGCTATACATTGCAAGACAGTATTATACGAAACTGCATACAAAGATTTCCGAAATAAATGGGAGACGTCCAAAAACGCAACGTGCGCTGGGTACATTGTTTTGTACACAGAAAGTAACCAGTTGCACACCCTTGTGTTAATTATCCACTCTTGGTTAAATCTAGCTGATATATCCCGTCTAATAAAGTGCTAATAACTCCTTTGAAACCCGATCAACATAAAACAAGCTATATACAACAACGAACTATTAATACATCGCATTAATATTTATTAGCAATTTTTATGGCATGAGGAAATTAAGTTCAGAGCAAATAAGTGGGCATTGAATTGGACCCGTATCCAGACGGGAGCCAGCGGGGCCTCAGCCCCCCGGCCCTGGAAAAATTTTGCACTCCTAGGAAAAATTTCAACCTTGCTTGTACTCATCGAAAACGCTTGTACGCCCTTTCTGTAAAAATTTCAGTTCCCCTAAACAAGGTGAGCTAGCTACAGGCCTGTATACTGAATGTATTTTGAGGCGTAGGAGTTATAGCTACAGCAACCATTTTCACCAATGCAACAGATCGGATACGTCCTGCTACCGACACACAACCGGTGGTGTCACATTTTAAGGGTAACCGGACCTAAATACATTTCAAATCAATTCAATTGTGACAGCTAAAAATTAAGTTCTCTTGGGGTGGCAAGCCACCCCGGCCGTTCCCCCTTTATGACCACTCCTGGTAGAAGCATAGTGAAATATCTCACTGACCAGCTAAACCCGTAACATCAAACTTCGGCAAATTTCGTGCTTTCATAACAACCGCTGTTAGTTTGTTTGTCGACGATTGGTAACATAACGAAAATAGCAAATCGCCACGGCTGTTTACGTTTTGAAACTGCAATAAAAATGTATGTTAAATGGTCAGCGGTTCAGGGAAGCTTTATGCGTCATCCACTTTATCTTGTGCCCGCCGTGTGGAAATTAGACACGCCATTTTCCAAGTACGGTTTTGCAAAATGCTAGCAACGGGAAATTGAATTTGGACACTGTTTCCATTGTCCACTGCTACAGATTGTTTAAAATCGACTAGTAAATTGATAAGATCAATTGAAGTCCATTTATCATTAGTGATTTTAAAAAGGACAGAAAAGGGAAATTGAAACAGTTTCTAAATCCAATTTCCCGTCGCTAGCATTTTGCAACACCGGACTTGGAAAAAGGCGTGTCCAATTTCCACACGGCGGGTACAAGATAAAGTGGATGACGCATTAGCACAGTTGTTTGAACGTTAGCTCAAATGTGACAACGTTTTCTGGGCGGTCCAGTTTAATTCTAAAATCATGTTCAGTAAGAGTATTTTCTAAAAACATAAAACTTAAATTACAACTTTGACTAAAATTGAATATTAATAGTTTAAGTGATACTTAAATAGCCTACCAGACTAACTAAACTAGAATTACAAGTTTAAGTCTAGACTAACTCATTTTTAAGTTTAACACGAGTTTAAGGTAGACTTATTTTTGGTAACAAGTGCAGCTCAGAAATTAGGTTTACTTTAGAAATCATTAATTTAGATTAAACTAAAAATGTATTTTAAATGAGTTTAAGCGTAAACCTACGTGTTAGTTTAGTTAATCTATAAAGTTAGTAAATCGCTGTTGGATTAGTTTAACTTTAAATCAAGTTAGTTTAAGCTTCTAGAGAGTGTGTCTTGGCCTAAACTATGCTTAGACTGCAAGCTTCTTAGAAGCTTACGTTTTCAGTCTCTCTATCTCCTATTGGACAGGCCTGACACGAACCTGTTGAGCTACAGTTATTTTTGAAGATTAAGTTTCGAACCAAATGCGGAATCCCTTAAATTATTCGCTGATAAATCAATTAAAATTAATTGGTGCGAAATTTCAAATATTTATAATTTTACTTATATTCTAAAATTGAACAAAAAACTGTAGGAAAAAGTTTAATACATTTCACAATTGAAATTGTCATTTGATTGCGTTCTGATGTCAGGTGATGAAAACAAAGCAAAATTATGAAGAAAAGCATACAAGAAACATAACCAGCAAAATGTGCTAAAGATGTTTAAAAATGCGGCTCCTTTGAATTTGTCTTGAATACTTTCTATACATTCGAATTTCGTCCGTATCCGGTTTCAGCGAAAAATTCAAATTTCAACTCTAACTCTAGATTCGCAATTGATTCCGGTTTCGATTCTCACAAATATTTTTTCGGTTCCAATTCTCACAAAAATGTTTTCTGGTTTCGATTCTCAAAAATATTTTTTCGGTTCCAATTCTCACAAAAATGTTTTCTGGTTTCGATTCTCAAAAATATTTTTTCGGTTCCAATTCTCACAAAAATGTTTTCTGGTTTCGATTCTCACAAATATTTGTTCGGTTCCAATTCTCACAAAAATGTTGTCTGGTTTCGATTCTCACAAATATTTTTTCGGTTCCAATTCTCACAAAAATGTTGTCTGGTTTCGATTCTCACAAATATTTTTTCGGTTCCAATTCTCACAAAAATGTTTTCTGGTTTCGATTCTCAAAAATATTTTTTCGGTTCCAATTCTCACAAAAATGTTTTCTGGTTTCGATTCTCAAAAATATTTTTTCGGTTCCAATTCTCACAAAAATGTTTTCTGGTTTCGATTCTCACAAATATTTGTTCGGTTCCAATTCTCACAAAAATGTTGTCTGGTTTCGATTCTCACAAATATTTTTTCGGTTCCAATTCTCACAAAAATGTTGTCTGGTTTCGATTCTCACAAATATTTTTTCGGTTCCAATTCTCACAAAAATGTTGTCTGGTTTCGATTCTCACAAATATTTTTTCGGTTCCAATTCTCACAAAAATGTTGTCTGGTTTCGATTCTCACAAATATTTTTTCGGTTCCAATTCTCACAAAAATGTTGTCTGGTTTCGATTCTCACAAATATTTTTTCGGTTCCAATTCTCACAAAAATGTTGTCTGGTTTCGATTCTCACAAATATTTTTTCGGTTCCAATTCTCACAAAAATGTTGTCTGGTTTCGATTCTCACAAATATTTTTTCGGTTCCAATTCTCACAAAAATGTTGTCTGGTTTCGATTCTCACAAATATTTTTTCGGTTCCAATTCTCACAAAAATGTTGTCTGGTTTCGATTCTCACAAATATTTTTTCGGTTCCAATTCTCACAAAAATGTTGTCTGGTTTCGATTCTCACAAAAATATGTTCCGGTTCCAATTTTTGCAAAATTGTATTCTGGTACTGATTATCGCAAATTATCCATTCGGGTTCCAATTCTCGCAAAAACGTATTCCGGATTTGATTGTCACAAAAATATGTTCCGGTTCCAATTTTTGCAAAATTGTATTCTGGTACTGATTATCGCAAATTATCTATTCGGGTTCCAATTCTCGCAAAAACGTATTCCGGATTCGATTCTCACAAAAATATGTTCCGGTTCCAATTTTTGCAAAATTGTATTCTGGTACTGATTATCGCAAATTATCCATTCGGGTTCCGATTCTCGCAAAAACGTATTCCGGATTCGATTCTCGCAAAAATATGTTCCGGTTCCAATTTTTGCAAAATTGTATTCTGGTACTGATTATCGCAAATTATCCATTCGGGTTCCAATTCTCGCAAAAACGTATTCCGGATTCGATTCTCACAAAAATATGTTCCGGTTCCAATTTTTGCAAAATTGTATTCTGGTACTGATTATCGCAAATTATCCATTCGGGTTCCAATTCTCGCAAAAACGTATTCCGGCTCCGATTCTCACAAAGTTTTTTCCGGCTCCGATTCTCACAAAATTTTGTCCGGTTCCGATTGTCACAAAAACGTATATCCCGCAGTCACAACGTCTGCTCGAACGCCGCAAACATTCCTGCTCACCTTCAAATTTCGTGTTTTCAACGCAACACTGAGTGACGCTTCTTTATCCGAATCGGTCAAATCAACGCTGTACAACGGACACAAGACTTCACCAATGATTTCGTCGCGTGAATAGCGGTCGAATGAAATTAACGCAAAATGCAACGTAGTCGATTGTAATTGGTTATAATTGAGACCATAAAATGTAAATTCTTCATCGTAGACTGGATTCAGTGTATTACGTACCACACGAGTTTTGACTTTGTGTTGTTTTTCGGGCAACAACTGAAGTTTGACGTACGGATCCAGAGTTGCGACTACTGACGGTGTCGAGGTTTGATTTGAACCTGAAAACAAACGACCGTTTACTTAAAAAAAGTGCTATCGCTTTCGTTCAATCAGCCAGGGTATCGGACGGGTATCCGGTTTCGGTTTAATATTCGGCAACCACCACCAAGCGGATCCGATATCTGATTTTAACCTGACGGATATCAGGATTTTGACCGCTGTGGTCGTGAATATTACACCGGGTTTTTAAAAGCGTATTTGGTTGTGATAATATTTCCTGCCAGATCACATATATGTCGTTAGGCCAATCTGCTATTCAGGCTAATTACTAATTGGCCAAAGCCAATCTGCTATTATTGTACGTAATAGCAGTGTGGCCTGGGCTAAACTGCCATTGAAATGATAGACCAATCAGATTTGATTATTTGGACAGACGCAATACCGTCGCCATCCTCCATCGCTCACCTATAGTACTGTTCGTCATCGATCCATCCAATCCACCGCTTCCAGATCGCGTCATCGAATTCGTCATCCCGTTCGCGTACACAGGTGTCGGCAATTTTGGTACCGGTAAATCCTGTGCGCTGACGATCGTAACCATCAGAGCGTTTTTATCGAAATTATACTTCAACGTAAAATTCAAATACCCCCCGTCTTCTTCGACGGACGCCGTATTTTTCAAAACGACCCCATTTTCAGATTTAACCGTCAATTCAGGACCCCCAGCGATTTCGTCCATCACAATGTGGGTTTCCGCGCCGCCGCCAGCGTCATCTTCAACGTCACAGCTCGATTTAACCGAATCTGTCATCGCTCGAGACACGGTTCCACTTCCGGTTAAACTTGGATCGGTTCCTCTGAAATTGAAACGTTTGACCTTTTGGCGTTTTAAATGTCGAAGCAAAGCGGTTCGAGTTATTGGGTAAAGCTTCTTTAGTGAGCATAGCAGGCGTATTTTGACCCGCGGGTCACTTCTGAATCGGGTTTTTCGAAATTTTAAACTAAGGCTGGCGCTATACGTGTCGTACGGCGCCGTCCGTCACCGTCCGATGCCGTCCGTCGTCGTCCATCACCATGCGGTATCGAAGATGAGTAATTCACGTACGATAAATCCACCGTACGGTGACGGATGGCACTGGACGGCGACGGACGGCGACTAACAGCGACGGACGACGTCGGAAGTCATCCAAAGTATAGCGCCACCCTAAGACTTTTTCTATTTTGAACGTCTAAGTGAAGAACTTCCATTTTCGGAAAATAACTAAAAAGAATCTTAACTAAGCATAGCATTTATGTTTCGGGCTACGGACTACTGTAAAATCGGTTCCACAATATCGTAGCTCATAGGAAACTTGGACCATAACTCTGTAATAAGCCGGTTGCCATTTGATACTTCGTCGCTATAGTTTTTGAAATTTTCAGATTTTAGCATAAATCTTGTTTCTTGAGCTGAGGCTTTCCATTACGCTTAGGCTTAGGCTTAAGCTTAACGGTTAGACTTGTCATTAAAGCGGCCTATGTATAGAATAGGGCTGGAACGGTAGTATAAGCACAATCCTACGGCTAAGCCTAAGCCTAACCTTAAGCGTATGAATGAGCCTATTCCTAAGCCTAAGCATAAGCCTAAACCTAAACCTAAGCCAAAAAATTTGTCTAAAGCTTAAACTGACTCAATTATAGCCCCTCCGGAAAACGATCCAGCCCTGTTCTATGCATGGGTCATTAAAGCTTGAATATGTTCAACCGTTCAACTTTTTCCACGCGCTACCTGGATTCAACTGATCATTGAACTCACTTAGCGATCAATTCTCGTTGTTCCGGATTATCTGGCGACTGAACTGGACTTGGCGATTTTTTGAGTCCCCCTGGTCCGGCCGCTGTTTTAAAACTGATCACAGGTTTGACATTTTTCGGCAACAAAAATTGTTTCAGTTGACGATCGTGGCTCAACTTCAGCGACGAGCGACGGCGTCGTAGATATAAATAAGCAGTGAGAAGCGTCGCCGCAACGAATACTACTGTACCTGCGATTATGCCGACCACCAGTTGCGCAGGAACTGAAAAAAAATCGACCAATCAGTGTTTAATATGGGCTAAAAATATAGTCAGTGACCAATCAGTGTTTAATATGGGCTAAAAATATAGTCAGTGACCAATCAGTGTTTAATATGGGCTAAAAATATAGTCAGTGACCAATCAGTGTTTAATATGGGCTAAAAATATAGTCAGTAACCAGTCAGGGTTTAATATGGGCTGAAAATATAGTCAGTAACCAATCAGTGTTTAATATGGGCTAAAAATATAGTCAGTGACCAATCAGTGTTTGGGCTAAAAATACAGTCAGAATGGTAACAAATTAAGTTGCTGATTGGTTCATGTTCAAACAGTTTGCTCTGGCCACTGGCGACGCAAACCGAAATGCGCAAGACGGCCGCTAGAACTACTGATTGGCGGATTCAGGAATTTCTAACGGAGTGAGCTACTTTCGGTGTTGCAAAGTTTATAGAATTAGCTTAAGCTTTAGACTAATTTTTATTTGCTTAGGCTTATGCTTAGGTTTTAAGGAATATGCTCGTACTACTGTTCTGGCAGTGTTCTATACATTGGCCACAGTTTTAAACGGCGTTTTAACCAAATATTTCAAGATTTAACCCTTTGTCAAATGAATATTTTCTATTTCCCCTGACACCTACTTTTATGCTAGGATTCGAACTCCGGTGACTGGAGTGGGAGGCGTATACCATCACCACTCAGCAATAGGAGCTTGACGCTCGAGCCCGAGTGGGCTCTCACGTCTTGTGGTGATTTAGTACTATGTATACGTGTTGCAATTGTTAAACACGGTGCGATATATATTATTTAACGTATATGCGCTGCGCTGAGTTGCCTATAAGCAACTTAATGTGAGAAGGGGTTAATGGCAACGAAGGGGTAACAATTCCGAATTCTTGATGAAGCTTCGACATATTGTTCGGTTATTCGGCTACAGACCGCACTATGAAATTCAGATTTACATTTTGCATTGGCTATTTCTAAATTTTCAGGTAAAGTTTAAGCAATTATCGTTTATGAATCTTTGCGAAAGAAAGTTAACCGCATTGTTTTGTATATAATGCTTGTGGGCCCGTAGCGAAGGGCAGAGGGACCACGAGGGCGTAGCCCCCCCCTGGAAAAATTTTGACACCTCCTAGAGAACTTTCAACTTTGCTTGTAAATCATTGAAAACCCTTGAATGCCCGCCTGAAAATTTTTTAGTCCCCACCCTAGCAAAGTGAGCTGGCTACGGGTCTGAATGCCTGAGTAAGTCAATCCATAGATCCGCCTAAATTAACCGTAAAAGTTGTTATTCTTTTCAGCAACAGCGCCGCACGCGAATTTTTTAAGTTTGAAAACGACTGATACTAGATGTATCGAACAAAATCGTTCAGATATCGTGGCAGAGATGGTCTGGGTGCCCTTGGAATCGGTTAATATTCAAAAGGTACCTGCGGGTCTCGGCCGATCCTGGGGGGGTTCGTTTGTACCTCCCTCAGCGTATGGCTCAGATGGCGGGGAACAGAGCGTATCTTCACAGTTGGTTTGTTTTCGAGCATGTGTATCTGCGAACTGAGTTTATTCTTACCATGAGCAACTATTTGGTGTTCTGGGCCCCATGTATAGAACAGGACCGGATCGTTTTCCGAAAATGCTATAATAGAGTCAGTTTAAGCTTTAGATTAATTTTTTGCTTAGGCTTAGGTTTAGGCTTAGACTAAAATAGGAATTGGCTCATCAATACGCTTAGGCGTAGGCTTAGCTTTATGCTTATTCTACTGTTCCGGCCGTGTTCTATACATGGGCCGGTGTTAGCTAAAAATTCCGAATTCTGATAGCTAGAAAATGATAATCCCACTGAAAATATATAACCATAGTTTTCAGAATGACTATTTTAGAATTAATATAGCTAAAATAACTTCTAATGAGAGGTATTACTGTCGTTAGCATGAAATTTCGACTTTAAAGCGTAAAAATATTTAGAAAAAACACTATTCAATGAAAGCACGAGTGCATAATACAAGATTGTGCAACTCTTGGAGTTTCGCATGGTACAAAATGTACCACCAGCCGTTGCGTTTTTGACCCACACACCCCTTATTTAGAGGAACGCGTCGCTGTTACACGCAATAACCCTAAAATACACTTTAAAACGAGACTTTTTGATGTCAGATACACAAAGTACAATGGTTCATACAGGTTGTACCACCAGTAAATACGGGTGGTGTAGGCCAAAAAAAAACGCAACGCGTACCGGGTACATTATTTTCTACACAGAATGTGCCCATTTGTACACTCTTGTTGAAGTATGCATCTTTCGACTCTTGACAAAATCGATCCAATTTATAACTGAGATGATAAACGGGTAAATTAGCAACGTTGCAGCTGTTACCATCAAACACACCCGTTGTTACTCATAACAGTTACACACACACACTCGCGTTATGATACCAATCACTCAGACCACATTATCGCATTTTATCTTCATTTCGAAGGTGAGAATTTTAATATTTTTAGATAACATTTATTAGATTTAAGTATTAATCGGTTATTTTAACCTCATCAAAATTTGATGTAGGCTGTTACACCTTAGTACTGCGTCATCCGTCAAAGCGTTAATGTCATTAGTCCTTGCGACAACAGTGTATCTGGACCCGTAGCCGGGGGGTGTAGGGTGACTGAGCTCCTATAGAAATCAAATCTGCCCCTCCACCTAGAAAAGTTTTATCCCCGCCAAGAAAAGCTTGTTATTTCAATCGCACGTCCTTCCTGAATTGTTTTCTTTTCCGCTTCAAGTCGGTCCCGTAGCCAAGAGGCAGCCAGGGAGGGTCAGTCCCATGGAAAAATTTTGGCCCCCCCGTTGGTGCCTAATATCCATCAAGCAATAGGTCCTAGGTTCAAACAAGAGCACATGATACAAGAGTGTGCGAGTTTTTCGTATGGTACAAAATGTTTGCCGACCCCTCCTTGTTTAGAGGGGATGGGTCGCTGTCACATGCAATAACCCTAAATTAAACTACAAGCGGATCATTTTTGATGTCGGATACATAAAGTGTCATGGTTCACATAGGTTGTATTCCCCTCTAAATAAAGGGGCGTAGGCCAAAAATGCAACGCGCGCCGGGTACATTCTTTTCTACACACAATTTACTGCGCACTAGTATGCATCATCCACTCTTGGTTCAAATGATAATCGGATAGTTTAATTCAAACAAATGGCAGCCCTCAGAAACCAAGCCAATTATTAATATTATGGCATATATTAGCATTTTATAGACCCATGCTAACCACAGATAAGCAGCTGAAAATTGTCAAAAAATTTAAGGTCAGTTAAGTGGAAATAAACGAATTCCATTACCGACAGCACAACATATTAATATCTTATCATTGAACTTTGGAGAGAAACCAGAAAACGTGATAGTATACTTTTAAACATTACACCCAATGTCCGAGCAGTCGCCAGGATGGGCTCCCACCCAAAATTGTAGGGTGGGCCCCCAACCATAATTCCAGGGTGGGCCTCAACCCATAATTCCAGGGTGGGAAAACCATGCGATGATCAAAATATTTCTGAAATTTTCAATTTTTCTACTTTAAATACATATCAAAATTAAATATTAACGGCTATTTTTTGTTTAAAATCTTGTTTAGGGTAGGGGTTTTTTTGGTGGGGGCCGCTCAAATGGGGGTATAAGGGGTGCCCTCAAATGGGGGGTATAAGGGGTGCCCTCAAATAGGGGGTATAAGGGTTGCTCTCAAATGGGGGGTATAAGGGGTGCCCTCAAATGGGGGGTATAAGGGGTGCCCTCGAATGGGGGGTATAAGGGGTGCCCTCAAATGGGGGGTATAAGGGGTGCCCTCAAATGGGGGGTATAAGGGGTGCCCTCAAATGGGGGGTATAAGGGGTGCCCTCAAATGGGGGGTATAAGGCTGCCCTCAAATGGGGGGTATAAGGGGTGCCTGTCCGGTCCTGACTACTCCAGATGTTTGTAATCGTAAAGAATGATAATATAGTGGCCCGTGTTATCATTACAAGAGTCTCGTTTTCTTGAAAGACTGCAATATTAGACTTTAGGCTTTAAAGTAATTTTTTGCCTAGGCTTAGTTTCACAGTTATCGTTACGCTGAGGCTTAGGCTTAGAAATACAAACGTGCTCTGAACGTACACTTATACGGCCTTAACACAGGTTATTGGAATCGTGTTACAACACGACTACCCTACTCTTTAAACGCTTAAACTAACTTGAGTTAAGCTTTAGCTAATCCAGCCGTATTGAACTAACTTTCTAGAATAGCTGAATTAACGGGTAGGTTTACGCTGAAACTAATTTAAAATCTTACATATTTTTAAATTAATGATTTCTTAAACACACCTACTTTCTGTGCTGCACTTGTTACCAAAAAAGTTTAACTTAAACTCGTGTTAAACTTAGAAATATGATAGTTTAAGTTAAACTTTAAATTTTAGTTATGTTATACTCCGTCCAACCATTTGAGTTTTACTAAAACTAATATTCAAGTTTAGTTATTTAAGCTATGATTTAAGTTTAAGTTTTTAGAGGGTACTACTTAAACCGCGCAAATTGATAAGGTTTGAAACTTGAAGTGAATTTATTTGGTCGGCAAAAATTTAATATAAACTTTCCTAAAACCCAACATTTACTAATACTAATTCTTATCAAAAAAATGGATTTCTAAAAACAAAGCTGCTTTTTCAGAATATTTAAAGCCTCATACACTGCAAAAATAGTAAGTGAAATTGACTCTCTCCGAAATAGGCCGTACGGGACTACACAAACTGAGTCAAATTCGCATCCGCCAGAGTCAAACGTGCGACTCAGTGAATCAAATTTGACTCAATCGGAGTTGAACTTGACTCAGGTCGTGTAGTTCCGTACAGCCTATTTCGGAGAGAGCCAACTTGACTCACAATTTTTTGGCAGAGTATGTAAACAAACATAATATATATATATATGTATATATGTATACATCCATATATAACATGACCTAAATATTAACTAAACGCAATAGAATCAAAGGACATTAATTAGTAATGCAGTCATGTAATAAATGCAAACCCATAACATAGCAAAACCAACAGAATTTTGTGCCTGTTACGCAATAGTGCCGAAACCATGTATCTATACTGGAGAGGCTAAAATATTTCTGGAGGGTGCAATCATCTTTTTCTGACATAGAATACTTATAATCCATCTGAAAAATCTTCCTGCTGGGGGGGCGGAGGTTCAAGTTGTCCGTAGGTATGGCGGCATCCCCTTCTCCCGGTAGTTGCACGCGTTTTATGCACTCCAGCACGGAGTCATTCAACTGTGTTGCTCTGAGGTATACAATTCAAACCAGAGCAAAGGTTTTGCTAAGTATATTAGACAATGAGGTGTTATTACGAGTTATATGGACGCAACAAGAGAATAACCAAGCTTTTGAATGAGGGGACAATGCTGTATAATAATATAGAATCTGATATTCTAGCGCTGGTTGCTGAAAGAGTTTATTAAAGGTCTGGATAAAATTATAAAGGGTGTCGATCCCTATAAACCTTCGCTGATTCGCTGATTATTCATTCTCTTATGTTGGAGTATATATTATATACATAATATATATGTATATATACACATATATATAAATAAATATAAATAAATAAATATATATACATAAATATATATACTGCAAAAAATGGTGAGTCAAATTGACTCTCTCTGAAATAGGCTTTTCGGGACTGCACAAAGTGAGTCAAATTCGACTCCGCCAGAGTAAAATTCTACTCACTGAGCGACTCGGGTGAGTCGACTTTGTCGTTTATATATATAATTCGACAAAATTTTCACAATTTTAGCTGTATCCGGGAGGAACTATTTAGCTAAAATAAAAAAATCATTGTGGCTTTTTTATCAACATTCCTACAGCAAAATTTGTTTCTGCCGCTTTCAAACTTATTTTCTTTTACATTTTGTCATAAAAATTTGAGCTAAAATTTGCTTGTTTTTCAACCATTTTCACATACTCAAAACTATCAAAAAGCGTCTGCCTGACCCGTCGTTCGGTTTTGAATTTGAAATTTTTCATAGAAGCGAGTGACCGTAAACAAATTGCGTTGAAATTAGTCAACTTCAATTCAGTAGAATTTCAAAGTTTAACTACTAAAGACTAATCGAAACTTTGACCCATGTAAAGATCAGAAGCGGAAAGTTGTTCCGTGCGGCAGGAATAGAGTTAGCTTACGCCTTTCATTTTTTTCTTAGGCTTAGTCTTATGCTCAGGATTACGCATAAGCTTATTGCTGCGTTTAGGCTGAGGTTTAGAAATTTGTTTATACTACTGTTCCGACCCTGTTCTATACATTGGCCGAAATTTTCGACTTACAGACAGAGTGAGTAGTCACCCTGGTCACCTCGTGTGTTTGTCGCCCTTGTCGTAAAAGTAGCGTGAACAGGCAACCATATAAAGAGTAACGGAGCTATCACTTACTTCCAGTTGCTCCACCATTCTGGCCAACGCTAGGAGCCATTAATGAATTCGAAACGCGTTAAGGTTGTATACCACAATAATAGCAAGTTTGACTTTAAATAGTAATATATTAAGATGGACTATTAGATATTCTTCTGTCTAATTAATCCTTTTATAAAATTTGCTAAAATCAAAATATATTTCAATTTGTAACTGAGTTCCGGATACGTCATTTTCCGGCGGCAAAGATACAGGCCAGTAGATACAAATCACCTTGCTAGAGGGGTTGAAAATTGTCAGGAGCATGCAAGCGTTTTCGATGACTTATACAAGCAAGGTTGAAAATTTTCTAGGGGCAGATCCAACATTTTTTCAGGGGCTCTAAACTTTCCTGGTTCTCTGTTGTTACGGACCTGGAAGGATACCTTTTGTGTTGTGAAATTGTACAGTTTCACTGCGTGTTTTCAATAAATTTTTCTGTGTTAAGTCTTATTCACACGTGCAAGTTTTGACTGCGTGAACTTGCAGCTGCAATTTGCAATTGCAGGTTTTGTCAAAAATCCCATTCGAAAACCTTGCAGCTGTAAATAATTCATTAAAAATCATAGCTAAAAATTTTGTTCACATGTGTGAATAGCCATACAAGTTCCCTGAATTTATTGCAGCCGCTTTCAAATCGGCTGATAAAAAAATGCAAGTTGTGCGTGCAATTTGCATTTGCAATTTCTCGCAGCAAAAACTTGCACGTGTGAATATTGGGCTTTAATGAATCAATTATTGGACAGAAGACGCAAAAATTTTAAATTTCTGTAAATATCCTTCCAATATTTTCAAACATTTGGCTTGAAAATGCATTCTACGCATCAAATGACGTTTTTGCATCGCAATATTTTCATTAACGCAAGACCGGTGGGAGAATACCTTCACCATCACCCCTTGCAGAGTAAACCACTGGTTTCTGATTTAACAAAATAGTTATTTTGTGAGTTTATTAGTGAAAATATACCGAACTTTTGACTGATATTTAACCCTTTCTCACATGAATATTTTCTATTTTCCATGAGACCTACTTTTATGCTAAAATTCGAACTCCAGTGACTGGTGTGGGAGGCGTATACCATCACCACTCAGCAATAGGAGCTTGACGCTCGACTCCGAGTGGGCTCTCACGTCTTGTGGTGATTTAGTACTATGTGTACATGTTGCAATTGTTAAACACGGTGCGATATATATTATTTAACGTATATACACTGCTCTAAGTTGCCTATAGGCAACTCAATGTGAGAAAGGGTTAAGTATTCACTTAAGTCGGTAAATCCTAAGCCAAAGCCTAGGCCTAACAATAAACCTAAGCGTAAGAATGAGCTTATTCCTAAACCTGAACCTAAGACTGTGCCTAAGCCTAATCCAAAGCCGAAGTCTTAGCAAACGATTAGTCTAAAGCTAAAGCTTACTCTATTGCAGTCCCGTAGAAAAAACGTTCAGCTCCTGATCTTTTGGCCAAAATTGAAGCTTTTTCACATAAGATTTTGCATCTAATTTGAGTACTTACGCTATTGTAAATGTGTAAAAAAAATATCCTTGTGATTGACTAGAAAACGTCATACAATCAGGTTCAAATATGGTACACCTTTGTTTCACAAAATTTTTCGTATCCAACACCAGAAATGTAAGAAAGTTTCAAATTTTTCTTTAAATTTCAAAATATACGAGTCAACCACACCAAAAGTTCAATGAGTTGCTTAATCAGTTCAGCTTGCGAGTTGGTTATTTCTGAATTAATATCAGTAAACATTAGCTCACTCTGAGTTGAGTTGATTATCACTCATCAGTTAACTCTGGATGAGTTTATGAATTAACTCACAATGAATTGAATCAACTCAACATTTTGAGTTCTGATAGTCCTAACTCAGACTGAGCGATTCTACTCATTCTGAGTTAAAATCAACTCATTGAAATTAACAGTGCACAATACAGAAACAGCCACCGTCAAAAGCAACTCCGAATCAACAAACATGCCTTCCGGCCGTATATTCAACTTTTGCTGAAACGACCGGTGAAAACCAGACGTTTTGCGTCCCACGGGTACTTTACTGCGTTGAATATCGTTCTATCAACTATGGCAATACCTAAAAATCAAGCTAAGGCTCGGCACAGCGGTTTCCAGGGATTCGCGGACGTCCTAAAACAGTTATGAGGTGTCTTCGAAGTCCAAAACCTTAAACTGAAATTTGCAAAAAAGTAAAATACAACTTGTCGTCAAGATATTTAACGGTTATTTTGACGGAAAGTTAATAGTTGCTTAAACCTCAACAACTGAAACGGTTTGGGTGCCTCAGAAACGCAATTGAAGAGCATTATAAATTCACAAAGGCTTTACGAAAACAAAAAATGTACCAACATACTGTGTTTTGAAACGGGTTAGAATCCAGAGGTCCGAAGAGGGTCCGTGAAATAATTATCATCCTAAAAGGTTCTACTTCGCTTGTAAGTCATTGAAAACCCTTTTGTGCCCCTGTTATAAAAAGTGTAATCCCCTTGCACGGTGAGTTGTCGACGTCCTTATTTTGAAGGCCAATTTATTTCTCCAAGCATCCCAAACATATAACTATATATATATATATATATATATATATATATATATATATATATATATATATATATATATATATTATATATATATTATATATATATATATATATATATATATATATATATATATATATATATATATAATTGCTGTGTGCTTCAATTGGCTTTGAAACCAATATTTCTATCTTGTTTTAGAGCATTTCAGTTTTCAAGCCAAAAACATCTGCCGCACCAAAGGCCTGCGATATAACAAGGAGGACACTTTAAAAATTAATATTTCTGGGTGAGAATGGTTGACTACTGCAGCATCCTACTTTATGTTGTCAATAACAACGTCAGTTATTGAGCAAACGCTTTTCAGTTGAGCTTGTGACCTCTGAACACTTCCTCGTCGTACACTGCAAAAAATGGGCAGTCAAATTGACTCTCTCGGAAATAGGCTTTTCCTGACTACACAAACGGAGTCAAATTCGAGTCATTATGTCGCACGGTTGACTCTGGCGGAGCCGAATTTAACTCAGTTTGTGTAGTCAGGAAACGTCTATTTCCGAGAGAGTCAATTTGACGCATCATTTTTTACAGTGTAGAAACGTAGGTTTAAGCTTAGGCTTCGATAGTTTTCTACCTAAGCATAAAAATATTATCTTAAGAAGCAGCGCAATCATTTCCTAAGAAAGGGTCTAAGCGTAATGCTGTGCCTAACCCTAAATGTGAACGGGATAGTGTACGAGAGCGTAGCTGGTTAAGATACCGAGCCACGGTAAAGTACAGGGTCGTAATTGGAGTATAAGCATATTTCGAAGCCTGAAGTCTAAGCCAAAGCTTAGACGTATTAAGAATAAGGTTATACCGAAGCCTAAGCCTACAGTATCAAAAATAGTGAGTCAAATTGACTTTCCGAAATCGGCTTTTCCTGACTACACAAACTCAGTCAAATTCGACTCCACCAGAGTCAAATTCGACTCACTGAGCGATTCAGCGAATCGAATTTGGCTCTGGCGGAGTCGAATTTTGTGACTCAGTTAGTGTTACTCCGGAAAAGCCTATTTCGGAGAGAGTCAATTTGACTCACCGTTTTTGCAGTGTATGTCTAAGCGTGAAACTAATCTTACACCTAAGCCTAAGCAAAAATTAGTCTAAAGCTAAAGCGGACTCTATTACAGTCCCGAAGAAGAACGGTCCTCCGCTGATCCTGCACCTGTATTCAGCTTGAGAGACTTGCAATGTCTTAAAACCACTGCAAAAATGGCGACTCAAATTGACTCTCTCTCCGAAATAGGCTTTTCCGAACTAAACAAACTGAGTCAAATTTGACTCTGCTAGAGTCAAATTCGACTTAATGACTCGCTCAGTGAGTCGAATTTGACTCTGGCGGAGTCAAGTTTGACTCAGTTCGTGTAGTCCGGAAAAGCCTATTTCGGAAAGAGTCAATATGACTCACCATTTTTTGCAGAGAGGGCCGAAAATGGCTCATGTTCTAAAACGGACCTACACCGAACCACCGCCTGAGTGACAGTGGTAACAAATATCCTCCAAAATATTTTTTACATGCTGCCTGAAATTTGACGTAAACCGAACCCATTACATGCAAACGGATGATCAACAGACCTCTCAGTCAGTCCTAGAAAATATTTGGCACTTTTGGTCCTGTGCTAGAAAACCTTTTCAACTTCGCGGCGTGTTAAGTCGTCTGAAATCCTTGAAAACGTTGACTATTACGTTGACCCGTTTGACATGGTGAGCTGGCTACGGCCCTGAACTTCAAAATGATTCAAATATGACAGAGTAAAGTGGTACGTTTTGGAATGTATATCGAGATCAATGGGTACAATTTTAGTGAACTTTCAACACGACACCGGGGTTTCAATTCAAAATCAGGTCCATCATCGTACGTCATCCGTACGGCGCCGTCCGTCACCGTGCATCACGCGTACGGCGCCGTCCGTCACCGTCCGTCATCCGTACGGCGCCGTCCGTCACCGTCCGACATCCGTACGGTGCCGTCCGTCACCGTCCGTCATCCGTACGGCGTCGTTCGTCACCGTCCGTCATCCGTACGGTGCCGTCCGTCACCGTCCGTCATCCGTACGGTGCCGTCCGTCACCGTCCGTCATCCGTACGGTGCCGTCCGTCACCGTCCGTCATCCGTACGGTGCCGTCCGTCACCGTCCGTCATCCGTACGGTGCCGTCCGTCACCGTCCGTCATCCGTACATCGCCGTCCGTCTCCGTGCGTGCCATACGTTATCGTACGTGAGTTATTTGCGTACGATACCGCACGGTGTCGGACGGCACCGTACGTGTGATATACGATGACGGACGGCGCCGAACGTCAACAAAAGTATAGCGCAACCCTAACACTAATATCGCTCAACATCGATAAATTCATGGCATGTATTTATAGCCAAAACCAAATTAAATTAACTGTTTTAATTTCAAGGTACCTCATGAGCTCTAAATTTGAAAAATACTCGGTTTCAACCAAAACGAACCTCTGAATACGAATGATCCAGAGGGGTTTCTTCGCTGCTCCTTAACCCCCCTTCGTATCATTTCAGAGTACCTACATCTCAGATGTGATTTGCTTATATGCAATATTCCATTCGTATTCGCTATGTAGCTCACTGTCAATGCCAACCTGTACAACTCCCGTTAAATTCCTTCCGGCACCGTTGTTTCCCCCTACAGATTTAATTTAAACCAAGTTTTTAAATTTGACATAATTTTAAACGCCTCGTTGAATTTGAATTCAGATGTCAGACAGAATAGTTTATTATGACTTATCAAACGAATACGCTTTGTTTTGTGCTAAGATGCCAAAACAATTCCACGAAGTACTTCTTGTATTCTATATTATATAATTAGATGTATATTATCTATATAATATATAATATATATGTATATATATATAAATATATATATATATATATATATATATATATATATATATATATATATATATATATATAGTTTTTAAGCTTCTTACACACAATTTTAAAATGTTTCAAGTGCCTAATTAGTTATACAAAGATACTGAGCATAAGTTTGTTTAATATTGACTGGGTTTCCAAAATGTAATACTTCCAAAGTATAGCACCACGCATAGGGTTGAGCCTGAGCAGAGCAACAATCAAAGGCTTGCGTTTTAGCCTTAGACATACACTGTAAATTCTAATGAGTTGATTAATCAAATAGAGAATTAGCTATTTCTTGGTGTTTCTGACTTAATAACAGAAAACATTAATTCACTCTGAGCTGATTTAATTCCGTGTGAGTTGATTAATTAATTCAGAATGAGCTCATTCAATTCAGAATTCTGAGTTCTGAAAGACCTCATTCAGAGCGCACACTTTTGAGTGCATTCAACTCATTCTGAGTTAAAATCAATTCACTGGAATTTACAAGGAAAGGCGTTTTCCAACCTTAAACCTTAACGTAAACCTAAACCTAAGTGTGTAGGTGTATAAAAGCTTCTGTTTGGCCAGTCAGCGGGTAAAAATTAAGAAGGTTTCCAGCTTCATCATTTGCCAATTTCAGCCACAATGGATCTATAAAGATGTTGTTATAATCCCGAAACAAACCTATTTGCTAAACCAGCTACCGCACTAAATTACATTTCGGCGTTGATAATAAACCTGTTATTCGTTTTGATGACGTCATTCACTTTCGGGTTCACTTTCAATTTTGCAATGGGCACCTTGACCATATTATACAACCGCCTCATATTCTGGCTATGAACCGAAACAGTGTTATAGCGATCAAACCGTGTAGATGATAGAACCCAAATAAACCCCTTCTGTAATATAAACATATATGAATATATATGTATAATATATACATATATATACATATATAGTACCCGAACCTAAACGACACAATCCCAATATATTATGTAGACCAGAGGCGTAACTGGAACCCAATTCCGGACCAGGATAGCATCTCATGTAAAAAAACTGGCTCCACGCGAACGAGGATATTTTTACAGCATTTCAGAATGTAAAGGCTAAATCCAGTACGACTCCCCTTTTTTGGGTTCCAAATTTGTTTGCCTGATTCATTGTACCCACGTGCTCGTTCGACTTTGTGATACGACCATGAGTATAGTATATGTAGACGGGTTGCAGAACGTATTATTTTCCTCTAGCAAACGGTACATGAACGCACGGCGTGCACGAGTGTCTTGGTTATTTACCAATCGCTAGAAGCCTGGCAAAGCCATTTTAGCGTATAGCTAAATCTATAGCTGTACATAGACAGACCGGAGCAGTATAGGATTATGCTTACAACCGCTTTTCTGAGCGAAGATTCTATCGCAAGAGATATATGGTTGGTACCAATAAATGCCTGTGTGTTGGTCATATAGAGCCTTATTGAGGTATCATACAGGGGAATGTACGCAACGGGATACTTGCATATATCTTCGCAGCAAAATTTCCACTGACACCGCACAAAGAAATAAGTTTATAGGGTTGGAAATTTTGTTTGCTTGCTTTACGCTCGTTAGCAAAACAACTTTTGATGTTCCGAGGTGAAATTTTGGCTATAATACGGTTTTGAGTAAAATATATTATAAAGGCGGCGAGCGAGACGAGACAATACTAATAAACACGAAACAAGTCGGCCGAGTTCACATGAAGTTTGACTAAAGTTGCGCTGAGAGTTCGTGGGATACGGTATGATTGAAAACTGACAAGTGTCACATTTGAATATTGAAAAACACATTTGTAGACCTCGTGTATATTTTGGTTTAGCGGCGACACTGTGTGACTGACTCACCCCAGACAGCCCTCAAGTTCTCGTGTGTCTGCGAGATCCGAAGCCCGATTGGGCATTCACTCTGTTAGAATATTTATATATTTCTTGAAGCAGAAATATGCCAAATGTAGGTGACGTTTAGTTGACCTGAAATATTTCATAAACAAGGTTATTTAAATGTTTAAATAATATTGTTTATCTATTGTGTATTACTAAGCCAACAGAGAACTCAGAAGTATATTCACGGTGCAACCGTAGGTCTGCATCCGGCTTCGGCTCAAAATCAACCTTCGGCTCCGACTCTGGCTTCGGAAACGTTATTTGCCACAGGTTCCGGCAATTTCGATAGTGAAATTTTGCATAGTTTTACACTAAATTAATATATGTTTGACGTGTTCCGTTTTAACTTTTCCACGATTTTGAGAACATAGTTGTTTCCGGTATATATTTTTCACGTCCGGTTACACCCTGGTATATATACTTGCGTTCAATCACAATAATACACAAACGAGCCTATGTAAATATCAGAGGCGGAGAGTTTATCTGTGGGAGTAGAATAAAGAAAGCTTAAGCTTTAGACTATTTTTTTGCTTGGCTTCGGCTTAGTCTTAGGCTTAGAAATATTCTTATTCTTACGCTTAGGTTTAGGCTTAGTCTTAGGTTTAGGCTCAGGAATGTGGTCATTCTTACGCTTAGGTTTTGGCTTGGGCTTAGGCTTATAGGAATATGTTTATAATACTGTTCTGTCCCTGTTCTTTACATTTGCTCACAAACGTAGCATGAGTTGGATCTTTGGGCTTGAAAAATATGCCACTGGTACGGTTACATGACGGCACTCGGACAGCAACTACACAAAAAGTTGTAACAAGGGGCACCCTTCTACAAACAGCTCCCCCCTTTTTGGACAACTTTAGCGCTAACATTAAAAAGAATTCTTTGCAAAAATAAACTTCTATTGACCCCTCTATCATTGCGGCGGCATCTAACAAATTTTTGGCCGCAGGCCTGAACGGCCCAAAATCGAATATTATTTGTCTTCCTCAAACAACCACGGCCTTTTGTTGCGATCCTATTTTGATTATTGTAAACTTTCTTATAATCAGATTAGCGTTTCTGACCGCTAAACCAGTATAAAATTTTATAAGGCAATCTAGTGTACTCCGTTAGCTGTATTGCACTAAAAGCTAGAAATATCGCATAAATAATGCATAATTCCGTCTTGAGTGTCTTAGACTGATTTTGTGTGTACAAAGGCGAACAACAGGCTTACGTTAAATAGTATATATCGCACACAGTTTAACAATTGCAACACGTATACATAGTACTAAATTACCACAAGACCTGAGAGCCCCCTCGGGCTCGAGCATCAAGCTCCTATAGTTGAGTGGCGTTTGGCTAGGAAAGGCTGAATTCCCCGTGCCCCCAATAAGGATAAAGCCATGTTGCTTTACAAGAATGCGAGAGGCAAATATCGATTTTAAGTAGTCTTAAATTTTTAAGTTCATTTCAATCAAATGTTTACCCTCTAAATTTCAGTGAGTAGATTTTAACTCAGAATGAGTTGAATCGACTCAGAGGTCTGAGCTCTGAATTAGGTCTTTCAATCTCAAAATTCTGAATTGATTGAACTGATTGGGAGTTAATTAATCAATTCACTCGGAATTAAATCAGCTCAGAGCGAGTTAATGTTTATTGTTATTAACTCAGAAATAACCTGAAATAATCAAGTCTCCCTCTGAGTTGATTCACCAACTCATCGGAATTTACAGTGTAGTGTTGTAAGGGAATGCGGGAACAGATGTGTCCAGGGTGTCAGTCTATATCCCTAGAAAATATAGGGGTGTCGCCAGCATCACTAAAAACTCCACAAAATTCGTTCGTGTTCGAATTTAAAATGTTTAATTCAATCTGGTTGCTTGCATCCCAAAATGCTGTAACTTGCGACATCAATCTATTAGAAACACGTAACCATATAATGAAATCAGCAGAGCGTAACCGAATATCCGTTTCTGTTTCCGGTAAAAATCGGTGTCCGTTTCCGTAATAGAAATACCGGAATTTGTGCTATTTTTATGCTCAGATTTAGGTATGAATCACGCAAATCTTTCGCAATTTTTCATTACAGATTTGAAGCAAGCGTAATTGTTTGATATGAAATAAGAATTACGAAATTTATGCGAAATTTTAAAAATTTCTGTGCATCTGCTATTTTGCCTTTTAAAAGTTAGAAAACCCGGTGAATATTTGTATGCCTCATTTGTGTTGACGGAAGTCTATAAAACATCGTTGGTAATTTCACATTTTAGGCACCGATTTCCGTTTCCGTTATTTTGGTCGCTATCCATTTTTCTCTATTCTTACTATCACCTTGGAAACTAGGCTGCACACTCGAATTAGAAATCCGGTCAACTTTTTGGAGCGACAAAGATTAGGTAGTAATTTTAAACAATTTTGCAACCATAAGGTTTTGGTTTATGTAAACAAGACCTTAAAACGCTTTAAATCAGGCTCGACATATATACTTGTGTTTCCTTTTGTAAACTGGCTAGCACCCGCAATATCTTTTTCGGTGTCTTGGCCAATGTAAAGAACAGGTGCGGAACAGTATTATAAACATATTCCTAAGCCTAAGCCTAAAAGCCTAAGCCTAAGCGTAACAATGAGTTTAGTATTCTTAAGCCTAAGCCTAAACCTAAGCCAAGCAAAAAAAATTAGTCTAAAGCTTAAGCTTTTCTAGTTCCACAGAAAAACCGTCCGCCCCTGATTTCTACATAAGCCGGTGTCTAGAAACTGCATTTGAGGAAATCAACGTTGGTTAGAAAAATATGACATATAAATTTTAAGCCAATGATGTACAATTCGTAACGTATATATATTGCAAATCAAAGTACTTATAATACACAAAATCATTACTTTGACTCACATTTGTGAGAGATTAGAAGTGGGGGCCAGTAGAAACAGGACCGCTACAAGCATAAGCATATTCCTATGCCTAACCCTATACCTAAGCATAAGCCTACGCAAAAACTAATAGTCTAAAGCTTATTGCAGTCCCACAGAAAAACGTTCCGCCGCCGATATTTCCATGGGCCGTAGCAGAATTAGAGTGTGTAAACGTCGACATATGAATTAAACAGCACCAAGTAGGTAGCATAAACGTGCAGATATAGGCTTACATTGTAGACTACATTTTTGCTTAGGCTAAGGCTTAGGCTTACGCTTAGGTTTAAAAATACACTTTTGCAACGCTTACCCTTAGGCTTAGACTTAGAAATACGCTTAATCCACTGTTCCGGCCGTAAAAGTATTATCAATTTCCTAAATTAACTGGAAAACCCGTCGTTGCACCAGAACAGTTTTGAGAATAAGCTTAGCTGACTTTTTCAATTTATTTTAACAAAGTTTATAATCAAATTTTAACGCTGCTGATTAAAGCTGCTGACTGCATCATTTTATAATCAAATTTTAACGTTTCACATTCTGTTATTAAGTTGCGCTGGCATTAAAGAGTTGAACCTGGCCAAATAAAAACCTCAACCCGTAACAGCAGCAAGGAAATTTACAAAACCCTGAATCTTAGAGATTATGAACAACTGTTCATGAAATCATACACTATAAAAGATGGTGAGTCGAATTGACATAAATAGCTTCTACGGAACCACACAAACTGAGTCAAATCCAATTCCGCCAGAGTCAAATTTGACTCACTGTAGTCGCACGTTTGACTGTGCCAGAGTCGAATTTGACTTATTTTGTGTAGTCCCGTAGAGCCTATTTCGGAGATATTCAATTTGAGTTATCATTGTTTGCAGTGTATAATATCTGGAAATCGTCTTGGCTACGCCCAAACGCCCTTAGTTGGATTAGAGTACATGCAATAATTGACACTCGTTCCTTCTGCACGTAAACTGATACTTGCGTTGGTGTGTTGAACACATTTTGGCAGCTGTTTCAAAACCGCGCCGGTACGCAAAATCGTGGACAAACGAAACTATAAAAGCCAAATTTTGTTTACTGTTTCGTGTCCCTACAGTAATCAACCAGGACTTTTATGTTCTCTTAAAAGAAGTCTGTATAGAAATAAGATGTGCCCACGTATAGGTTTGCTGCTAGGGTCCATGCCAATAGCTTTGGTTTACATGGAACGCATTGGTAAGTGAAGAGTGTGACTCGTACACAAATATAAAGATATCAGCTATATATATTCGCCTATATATGCTGTCTATTGAGACAAACAGACTGTGTTTGTATATTCTCTATAAAACCAGATAATTTACAAAGAAAATAAATTAGGCTTATATTTTAAAGCAAACAGAGGCTACATAAGGTAATTTCATTCAACATGACATTTGGAATGAGTTTAGCTGATTTACATTTGCCGCACTGTACACACATGGCTTCAACTACGTAATCAAAATGTTTAATATTGCAAAATGTAAAACCTGCCGTTCGCGAAAATTGTAAACCAGGTACAGTGCTCGAACCAGATTAATACGCAAATGAAACCTTTAACGGTCATGTCCATTCAATTTTCGTGTGGGAAATTCGAGATTATACGTTTCACAAATGTGGAAAGTTGTGAAACGGCATTCAACTCTTGCTGCGACTATCAAAGAAATTTTGTCTAACGGCGCTTATATTTTTTCGTTTTGCATTCTACAGTTTACTAAAAGACAATTTCATTATAGGCATATCATTTCGCTTTTTGTTCGCCAAGTACCACTAATATATTTTGTGTCGATCACTGTGTTTCGCGTACGGAAAAGTTTTAGTATTTTATCCTCAAGCGGGCCCATGTTTAAGGGACATCCATGTTTCTGATTGGTCTATAAAAGAGTAGGTTTAGATTCTAGATTACATTTTTTTGCTTAGGCTTAGGCTTAGCAAAACATTTTTGCAACGATTAGGCTTAATAGGCTTTAGGCTTAGGAACACGCTTAATCTACTGTTACGTCCCTTAAAGTAAACATTGGTCCTGCAGCGTATAAAAGACCAAGGGTGTTATAAATGACCAGGCTAAAAAGTAATGTTGTACTGATCCTGTATTAAATCCAGGCCATGTCGCTAAACGCTGGTAGTATGCGTACAATAGAGACATGATCTTTGTTAACTTTCGATTTTTTTCTTTTTTACTTATTAAGCAAAATCGCGAACAATGCACGTTATTAAATAGATTAGGAAAGTTTTGCATACAGAAAGTACCGTAAAGTATGTGAGACTTGAGTGTCCTGGTGCATATGCATTAAATGCAATGCACATTGTGTTGTACGGTCGACACATATTGTCGACGAAAAATGCAGTTGGAGAGGCGGGATGCGTGGCACAGTGGTAGATCCCCGCTCCGGAGGCCCGCTTTTCCAGCCTGCTTTGTAGAAAGGTCTGATGTACCTCAGTTTCATCCTAGACTGACGTGGGGGCTGCGCCGTGAGCGCAATTGTAAGCTGCCGCGCTATGAACACAGTATTCAGTCGCGAATAGGATAGACGGTTAAGGGACGACCTTGTAGAAAATAGTTCCTACCTAGACTGAAAATGTACAGCTGTATATTTACGTAGCTAGTTGTGTTTAACAAACATGAAATATTGCATGCATGCCAACCCGATTTTATCCTGTTTAGCAAGTTTTTACTTCATGTCAATTTTCGGACTTTACAATTCACCACTTTTGGAAGTAAAAGTGTTACGCAAATGCTAGAACAAAGTATTGGTTTACGCTAAAGTATGCGCGCCGTTGGTATACTTGTAGCATATGTGTGTGGATAGTGTGTGTTATGTAAAACATACGCACACGTGCACATACTGTGTTAGAAAAATTATAATATCGGCGTCGTGGTGTAATGGGTAGTGCTTGACTCGCTAATAGAGATGTGCCGATACCAAAATTTTTGCCGATACCGATTCCGATTCTTATTAAATTTTGCCGATGCCGAACCGATTCCGATGCCGATGCCGATTCTAACTGTAGTACACTATGCATAATAAACAGATAGGATACCACATTATCTCATTATATGAAGACTTAAACCCTACCCATCATAAACGATTATAATTTTAGACGAACGGTTCATTTCAATTAAATTTTTCAAACACAAACGCAAGAAAGATATCAGTTCTCCTGACCGTACACACTGATATGCGCCCAGAAATAAAATTGGATCTGTCAGCGCCGAGCCCCTGGATAGTTTCAGTACATGTGTATCTAATTATATATATATATACTCAGTTAGGTTTTAAATGGATTCTAAATGTGCAGCAAATAGTGAGTTATATCCACGATTTTCTGTTGCTATTCGTGCTTACACCGAGGGTCTAAGCGATGTAATTGTTGGTAGTTCTGCTGCACGAAATGGCCAATCTACGGAGCAAGCGCAAACCAAGTATTCTTTGTTCAAACAGAAATGCATTAATTCAGTTGCATCAAGCGATGGGCCTATCGTGTCTGCAGAATTTCATAGATTGGAACTTGCAGCAAAAGAAATAGGTCAGTAAAAGCAACATATATATTGTTTCCTTTCTGTTACGGAGAATGTGTATAAGCGTAATTAACTGTATGCAGGGTGCAACCGGAATTCTGGTTCCGGTAAATTTGTAGCGGAATTTAAAATTCCGGTGTTAAAATTGGTCAGTGGAAATTAAGATATTTTACTATAAAATCACGATAAAAATTGAATAGATTTCATTCGTATAGTATATAAACCTTGACAATCGCTGAAAATAAACTATTGAAGGTAGATTTCGCTTTAAAGTGAATACCTATCTCCAACTAGGGTTATTTCACCAATAATATTGCAAAAAAGAAAATTAAAATGAATTTTTCGGTGACATGTATTTTTCATTTTCCAGTTCCGGTTCCGTTTGCGGTAATTTTTTCAAATTCCCGTTCTGGTAAATTGTAGTTCTGGTTGCACTCTGACTGTATTACATATTGAGGTACATACTTAGGTACTTGTTTAGTGTACCGTTTTCTGTAACAGCAAATTGCTTTAAGAAGAATGCTGTTTGTGTACAAAATTTTTTGGATAGTTGCGTATATATATGTATGTTTAGTTTACTCAAACATTTAAGGAATACTTGCTATTTTTAGCCAAACAGCAGTATACAAGCCGCACAATAATTGATGATGCTTGCGCCCAGTTGATCAAAATTTTTCAAAGCAGCGAAGGAATTCTTCGGCAAAAGGTGCGATTGATTTGAAGCTTGAGCGTAGCCATCCTAGTTATATAACTTTTAATAGACACTGTAGCACGAACGTAAACATCTTTGAGCACAGGCAATTAAATTGTCAAATTTACGTTATAAGTGCGCACAGTAAAACTATTTTCGTTTGTGCTGTAAACTTAAAATCATACGGATGACAAAATCTGTGAGTAGTCAAATCGCAAGCTCATACTCTTACACGGGTATTTATCTGCGCACATTTACGTACGTATATCGAAAAGTTTGCCTAGATGCGTAGCTCATTGCTCAGAACAACGACCAGTAATCCGTACGTCATGGGTTCAAGCCCCACTGTATCCGCAGCGAAGTTTAAATAAATGACTATTTGTTATATAATACTGCTTAACTAAAAATATAAATGACCGCTTTCAGGACAATTCCAGATTGCTCACATTATTTGGCCCTGTTCCGGCTGCATCGGCCAAAAAGGCTGCTAAAGCTGTATGCGCAATTCGAGAACTATTAACAGCAGACATTCTGAAGCAAAATCTACGGCAGCTCTCACGTCGTCGTCGCATTGCGGGTTTATTAGGTTTGAATTTAGTACAGTTCGAATTTACTAAAATTTTGTTCAAAACGTCGGCGGACATTTGGGTGCAAGTTGACTCGAGAATGGTTTGTTGCGACAAACAGGCTTGTGTTCTTGCAGACCAATACTTTTGGCAAGGTTGCGTTGAATAGTTCTACAATCAGCGGTAGACTATGTATTGAAGAACTGTAAATAACTGTTTCTTAATAACGAAACTGATTTTGACGTTTAATTACAGACAGTTCAGTCTACGATGATTCAAATTCAGACGAAGAAATTACCGATTATTGGGGAAAGAACATTCGAATTGCAACGCCAAGTAAACGAGATTTAATTAACTTCGAAGACTACGCGCTGCCTGAACCGCTTCAAGATCTTATAGTTACTGAAGATGGTAAGTCCAAAATAACCGTAGCCGATACCGAGACCAATTAGCACGTTTGAATCGATTGGAAATGAATGTAGTCTCTTTCAGCGAACACATAAAACTTATCTTACAGTTCGCGATTGGTAAAGTTTATGTAATTTTGAATGATTGTATTTACCAGGGAATTCTCAGCCAAGTGATGTTGCAGCGTCTACGTCTGATGCCATTCCACGGGTAACATTACTAACGGTAGTAAGCGCATTATCGGCAAATACCGCAGTTATTCAAACATCTGGCTTAGATGCAGACGCGTTGTGGTCAACGATATATCAGAGTCTGGACTCAAATCGAACTAATGACCAGCTTCAAAGCGAGGTGAAGTTTAGGCGTTGTTGTATGTGGGTTTAATTCCCCCTCAAAGTGAAATGCAATACGATGTATTTCAGTTGATATTGACAAGGTGTAAGGTTTAAACTGATAACTGAATTTAAACTTAACTGAATTTAAACTTATGAAGCATCCTGTTCCTGCACTTCAGGTTTATTTTTTATCTTTGGAATATGGTGTTTGATTATTTTGTATAGGTTTTGGTTACTGTTCTTAATATGGGGTTTTCCTGCCATTTTTATAATGTTGCCTGAGATCTGCATTCAATATGTATAAAATGTATTCTAATGTAGCTTATATGTGTATAATGTACGTGTATATAAAAAATTTAAAATTTGTATATATTTCAAACTTTATAGTTTTAGTTTTGATTTATAGTATATTTTACTACCAGATGTAATTAATGAAATATTTTAGCTGTTCGATCTGCTTGGTTTTGAACAAATTGATTTAATTGAGTCAGTTTTGAACAACCGACGAGAGTTGGTCGAGGAATACAAAACGCTGCTTTCAGAAGGAGGAGCCACCGAGAATGATCCAATCACATCACTTGTTCAGAAAGCAAATCAGCTCGAAACAGGTAAGTGTTTTTAGTTTCACCGGACGCTGACGGTGGAATCTTATCTGGTGCCGTTCGACAGTTAAAGGGGACAATTGGGTTGTACTGTTGTAGCCAAGATTTTGGAGAGGGTGACGTTTTATTAAAATTTTGAAGAAGGTTTCTTGTGTTACCATCTGAAAAAGTTCTTAAAATTACTTGGGTAAAAACCACAAAGGGCGTTTTGACAAATCTTTCTGGGTTGATTACACCCTTTGCTCGTCGGATAATGATGCATCCAAGTAGCGTAGCCTTCTGTTTATGTTGCCAAGT
Source organism: Enoplolaimus lenunculus (assembly GCA_030248215.1). Classification (NCBI taxonomy): domain Eukaryota; kingdom Metazoa; phylum Nematoda; class Enoplea; order Enoplida; family Thoracostomopsidae; genus Enoplolaimus; species Enoplolaimus lenunculus. The sequence goes on from JASANG010003551.1 coordinate 136,050, forward strand.
CCACAATAATGCAATGCTTAGAATGATGCCTTCATATTTATTGCTTTTGTGTTCAGCCTGTTTTGCTTTACTTGTGAACGAACCGTTTGTATTGCAGTTCGCATAGTTAATCGTTCGCAAATGCCATCGTATGGTCAACAGATTACGGTACAATCTGAACGTGAGAAAATACTATTGAAAGCTGTGCGAAAAGAAGAGAAAAGGATTCTGAAATTGCAAGACAAATTTAAAGATCAAGAAATTGGACCGATTGATATTGATGTGCTTCGGCACAAGTTTGTCTCATTTTATTTCAAATTTTAATTTTCATATTTTGTAACCGATGCATTTTTTTGCTGTATTATATTTTTTGATTTTCTAGCGTTTTCTTTGCAATATTGTTTAATCGTACAAGTTAAGTATGAGCTAAATGTTGTTGTGCATATAATTGATAGTAAATATACGTATCACAGTTTGGAACATATTTTAGAAACGAATGTTTTTACATTGCAGAGAACTGCAACTAAGTGCGGCCAAAATAGCGCCTATTTTTGAACGCCGTGGATTGCGGGATATGGAACAAGTGCAGTATCCACATGTTTACGATAGCCATCGCAATGCGATTAAATCGTCAGCGTTTATTGCAGGATGCAAGGTAGGAATGTTGTCTGGCACGCTGTAGTATTTTTCCATAGATGATATTGGAGCAGTTAGGATAGAGCTATATTTTTTGCCTTTTTAATTCAGTAATGCATTCGCATTGTATGCTGCTGGGCGTACGGCGCCGAACGACACTGCATACCAATTTATAAGTTAAATATTCTAGTTTAAATTCTGGTTTTTTAGATGGTTCTCCCAGCAGGGTTCACCCGGAAGGATAAAAAGCTTTGCGAAGCAATAACGATCGATCCCAGTCCGCCTCCACCACTTTCTGTTGGCAGAAACCGCGTTCAAATTGCAAGTATAAATGATGAGGTACACTTTTTAATTTTTTACTTACGTTTACTCTTATGCTTAAATTTTAATTTATGGGCACGGGTAACAGAGCTAATCTTTTCTTGTGTTTCGGCAGTGAAATTTACGTTTACGATTTCATGTTGAGATATTAAGTTGTTTTTATCGCGGGTTTATCAGATAAATATGTCGAAAAATTATTGTTGTACATTACAAGTTTTTTGGTTCCTAAATATGTAAAAATTTGACTATATTTCTCAAGATTAAAACCTTAGAATATTGCGATATTTAAACGAATGATTACTACGTAATTAAGGTTTGGCTTTGTAGGTGTTCCAAGTGGCTTTTTCTGGCATGAAACAACTTAATCGCATTCAGTCAGTTGTGTTCCCGACGGCCTATCGTACAAACCATAATATGCTTATTTCGGCACCCACGGGAGCAGGGAAAACAAATATTGCTATGCTTTGTGTGTTGCATGAAATCAAGAACAACATTGAAGCTGGTGTGATTCGGAAAGACAAATTCAAGGTGAATGAAAAACTAGAATATTGTTGCGTTTTGTTTCGAAGTAAGATACTTAGTTCTACATAGGTTTTATACGACGGGATCGTATATGGGTTTTACCTATAATGTATTCACCGGTTTCGAATATCTATATATTTATCCATGCCGGCTCGGCTATCGTCAAAGCCGAAGCGGTCTTTTAGATAAACTCCTTTTCGTGGCTTTTCCCCAGGCTGTGCGCCTTGAGGTTCTGATCCAACGGTAAGTTTCATATTTTTCAGCCGTGCCCCACTAAATACCAACTTTGAAATTTCTATAACAGATCGTATATATCTTTTTCCTGAATACCAACTACACTTATGGTTATTAGGTATCACCAGTTTGTACCCTTTTAGATTGTTTATGTGGCTCCAATGAAAGCGCTGGCTGCCGAAATGGTTCGCAATTTTGGGAAACGGCTGTTGCCTCTGGGCGTCATTGTCCGTGAATTGACCGGTGATATGCAGCTAACAAAGCAGGAAATTGCACAGACCCAGGTTAGATATTTTCGTACTACGTAAATGAATGAAAACTGTTTTTTGTCATTCGACGTGATGTTCTCTTTGTATACTTTGCGTTTATGTAAGATCGAGTAGTTTAGAAACATGACAGTGAACAATAATTTGAGGAATTATGGATTGAAAGCGATAAGAAAGTGATGACAGATAAAGAAGTGTTATCTTGAGCTGGATGTGGCAACAAAATAAAAAAAATCATTTTGTCGGCAAATTGTTTTATTTTTGATTTGGCGTTTAACTTTAAGTTTCATATTTTGTCTGCTTACAGATGCTTGTGACGACTCCTGAAAAGTGGGACGTAGTGACTCGAAAGTCAACGGGTGATGTTGCTTTATCGCAGCTTGTAAAATTGTTAATCTTTGACGAAATTCACTTATTGCACGATGATCGCGGATCTGTGATAGAAACATTAGTTGCTCGAACACTTCGTCAGGTTAGTTGTTTTTCATTTCTTAGAGTTATTTAATTTACTAAAGTTATTGTAATGAATATTCAAACTGGGATATTTATTGTTGTTTTTAGAACTGTAAGATAAACCACGCATGATTTCTGTAACTTTTAGACATACTATTTTAAATGGTTTACATTTTATTATGACACTCTTTGTCTAGGAACATGGTAATTTTAAAAGCAGCGGTTGGTGCATCGGTATTGGTGTGGTTCCAAAACTACCCGTGCCGTCATTTGAAGATACCGATATACCGGTTAAACCCGTAATATTTTCATCGTTTTATTTTTATTTGTATTTCTAGTTGTATGGCTTGTATCACTAGTTATGACTTGCGTCATCTTTGCTGTTGTAAGTTTTAATTTTAGGCTGAGTTCCAGCAAAGTATGATCCGCATCGTTGGTTTGTCAGCCACACTGCCCAATTATGTTGACGTTGCCCGATTTTTGAGGGTCAATCCTGAGATAGGCTTGTTTTTCTTCGACGGCAGATTTCGACCTGTTCCACTTGGGCAAAAGTAAAGATACCCGGTTTAGGAGAGAAGCATCTTAATTTAACCAGCACTTATAAGGTGGAAAAAGCGCTGAGTCTTTATATGTTACTCCATTTTTCAAATGTATATTGAAAAGTGGTTGCTTATGTTGAAGGCCATAATTATTCAAAGAAATTAAACCGACATTTTATATCTTTTAAGAGAGATGCATGAAAACTTGTTTTTGATTTTGAACGGTTATGAACTTGAAACAAACTATTTTTGCCGCCAAACAAACTTGAAATGTGTGTTGACTGTTCTGTGTATTGCAAGTTTAGGCAAAACATTTACCGTATTTTATAAGTTTATTTTGAAATTAAGCATTATAGGTACCGTTCTACGTGATCAGAACATGATTACTCCTTTTTGCATTTGTGAAATTCAGGTTCATTGGCGTTAAGAGGAATAACCCGATGCAAGAAAGCCAAGACATGGATCAAGTTTGCTTCGACGAAGTTGTGGAGTTTCTAAAGAATGGACATCAGGTGGTTATTGAGCGAAGCTCGGAGTTTCTCGAAGCGTTTTATGTGTAGTACTCGCAGATTTAAAGGTGGAAGTCTGTCCGTCTATCTGTCTGAAAAGAATCTCAGGAACAGCTGAACCGACTTTGATAAACTTTTTTGTTTGAAAGCTTATTATCCTGGAGTGTTAACCTCACCTGGGGGTTTTAAAATTTTAAGTCGTTTATTAGTTACAGGCTAATTTGCATAATTGCTTAAACCTAAATGAATACTTTTTACTGTATTTCACTAATTATTAGGGTTCCAAGCAATCTTATTTCAGTACCAAAGTTTTTGGTTTCGAGAAATTTGAATAAATTGTTTGTAAACCTCCAAAACCGATAATTGATTTGTTTGTTTAAATTTTACTGATTCTTTGGGTTACTGAAGAATTTTTGGATGTAATCAATTGGAATAAATCGTTTATGAAACTTCAAGACCGATAATTAAATAGTTAGCTAATAGCTGATTTGCATGTTAGCGTAATTAGTTAAATCTCAATTAGGGCTTTTTACATTATTTCACTAATTACTAGTATTACAATGTATTAAATTCAGTACTAAAGAGGTTTTGGGTACGAGAAATCCAAGTAAATTGTTTATGAACCTCCAAAACCGATCAGTCAAAACTCAGCTAGTAACTAAGTTGCATATTAGATTAATTGGAAAGTAATTGGGTCATACTATCTGTTTGTGCTTTATAAGTTTGGAATGCTTAACTAGACTGATTAAAAAGTAAGCGTGCCCGAGCTTCGCTCAATACATGTAGTTCTAGTACGACTGGTTTGATAGGTGTTTTCGGAAAATGTTTAAATATGTACCTTGAATGCTGCTGTGTAAGTAAATTCATAGGCCGGAATGTACTAGACAGCTTACGAACAATTTAAATGTAGTTAATCTGTTGCACATTTTAAATTATGTTATGACGTGCGAACTGCTCGTTTTACGAATGCTGCGCTGTAAAAATAGCTGTAGTCTAAGTGCTTTTAAATCTTTATTTTAGTGTATGAGTAAATTGTAAAATGCTTTTTTTGGCAAAATTAATAAAATACAATTTTTCTTATTATAATTTGTGAATTTAAAGTCATTGATGACAATTTCTGGTGTTGAATTTTCAAGGTAATGGTATTCGTTCACGCTCGCAACGCAACTGCACGTGTGGCGACTGTATTCAAAGAATTTGCGAGTAATCGAGGCATGTCGCAGCTGTTTTTGCCCGAAGATTGTCCGTCGTATGGCGATGCCAAGAAACTGGTGAATTGTTTTAGAAAATGATAAATATTGTGTTTATTGGCATATTGTACCTATTGTTCTTGTTTACTTGTAGTTTTTTATAGTTCGTTCAGTTATGTCGTCCACTTGGCGGTTCTGAATGGAAATATAATATATTTTGAACGTTTTGCTAACAGCAATACTCGAAAGGTGATCAAGGTGGGCGAAATAATGCATTGCCATTGCTATTCGTACGACGTGTCTTGTTTTATAGGTTTGAAAAAAACCCGCTTGGAATATTGAAATACTAATCTAATGATTTTGACTTGCATCTTTTTGTGTTCTGTTTTTCAGATTTCGAGATCACGGAACCGGCAGCTTAAAGATTTGTTTGATTCCGGGCTATCGATACATCATGCTGGTCTTACGCGGCCTGATCGAAATATTGTTGAAAAGTTGTTTGGCGATGGACATATTCGTGTGTTGTGTTGTACGTCGACATTGGCTTGGGGTGTTAATTTACCGGCACACGCGGTTATCATTAGGGTATGCTCATTTTCTGGGTTGTAGTTTTGTTTTTGTTTCTATGCAAACGCGCAGAGCAAGTGTGTTATCGGTTATGTTATACAGAGCGATGTGGAAAGTGGATACTAAACTCGAGACGCTTTCGGTGGTTCTTTATTAACAAATACAGAATTTTTTCCAAAGTTTTTGGAATTTTTAGTTGCAATAAGTGTAGTCGTCAAGTTGCCCAATACATTTTTTCGAAAACATAAATAGTATTTTTTACAATTATTTGAAACCGTTAAGTTAACATGGAAAGGGTGGTAATGTCTTAATTGCAGGGTACTGAAATTTACAATGCTCAGAAAGGTTCGTTCGTCGATTTGGGCATTCTTGATGTGCAACAGATTTTTGGACGCGCTGGACGACCTCAGTTTGACAAAGTTGGATATGGTTGTATCATAACATCGCATGATAAAATCACTCACTATTTATCGCTACTCACCCGTCAGATGCCGATTGAAAGTCAACTGCTCAACGGGTTAATTGATTCACTCAACGCAGAGGTTCGTATTGAAGACGTTGTTGTAAACTTTTGGCCCATGGAAGATTTACGGCGTCCTGTTTTCCTGTGAGACTAATAGTAGTGTAGGCTAACGCTTTACTAATATTTTAGCTTACACATACTTTAGACAATCAAAGGACGTAAAACTTGTACTTGTTGTCTTACGTTGAAGCTTTGGTTATTGTGGCGCCCCTGAATTATATTGTTCTGAATCCTGGGGTTTCCCTTCGGTTCTGGCGAGGGGGGGCATGCTTCCCGCTATACGGAGAAAAAGCTCTAAGGAGCCGACATGGGGGCAGGGAAATGGTGTATATAGGCGCAAAAAATTAATCTACTGTTTTAGTGACTAACGGCGTAAAGTGTACTTAGAAATCTTAAAATTGTAAATAGTTTGGTTGTAGATAGGCTGCCCAAAGTGAGGAGTGAGCTTTGGTGTTAATGGGGGGCCCCGCTTTTCCATTAGAAAAAGCTCAGTTAGTCAATGACCAGGTGGCTTATGATCGTGCAATATTTAACGAAATCAATGAGTAGTTTCTGATGCAGAGTAATGTAGCTGAAATTTCCGCACACTTTTGGAACAACATAGAACGCACTTGCAAAGTTTGCAGTGTAAGTAATGCTATAAAATCACGGCGGATCTTAGGGGTTGTTGGGTCCTTTGATAAACCTGTTTAAAGGAAGTTTTGATTTTTTTAATTATAAATCATTTAATTTGTTTTATAACAAGTATACACATTCCTTCTCGTATGTATTAATGTTTCAGATATGTCTTGGCACGGTATCTTCTGTTGAAGAAGCGGTTGAATGGCTCAGCTACACGTATCTGTTTGTTCGAATGAAATTAAATCCGCTGGCGTACGGAATATCTTACGACAAATTACAGGTTTGTATAATTATTATTGCTTTGTAAATATGCTTTAGGAAGCTTATGCGACACAACGCATACATGCCAACGCTCGATTTTTTCAATTTTGAAGTCCAGTTTTACAATTAAGACCATTTTCATTAATTTTGTTTTCGTTGAGGCGCTAGTTAATTCGTTTTTTCTCAAAATGGGTACAATTACGCTCATAAATAATGCCAATAGATTGGGGTTTTTGTGTTGTGCAAACTCCCGAACGATCACATTGATACTCAGGTAGTTATTGAATTAATGATGACACCACTTAACACAACACAACACTTGGTTTACGTGGAACATGTGGTTGTGTTTGGTGATTTTAGAAATTGAAATTGTGAAAGTAACTGTTATTTGTCTTTATATCTAGGCTGATCCAGACTTGTTTGACCATCGCAAAGAACTTATTCGGATAGCGGCATTGAAATTGGACCAGTATCAAATGATACGATTTGATGACAAAAATGGTTTAATGTATTCGACACAACTTGGACGAATTGCCAGTCACTTTTACATTAACAGCGAAACTATCGAGGTAAACCATGTCCCCTGTATGCATATTTGCATTTTCAATGATTATTGATGTTTTGCTTTTTTAATTGTAACCAAGTTGCATTAGGTTTAGTGCAGTTTCTAGCGGTTTTTTGCCGTTTTTAATTAGGACGAAAATAGAACGGTTAAATATTGAGGGATTGCTTGGATTTTTAAGAAGAGGATATATTTTAAAAAATATAGGAGAATTTTAGTTATATAAAGCTGGTAAAAATTGATTTAGATGATGGCTTAATTTATTGTAAGATAAAACTGGTTAGGATTGGGTATTAAAATAAGGTTATTAGAATTCGATATTTATGTGTTCGTTCTGAGGTAAAAAGTGTGTGTGTTAGAGGTGTTTTAAACGTTCATATAGGAAATTCACCTTGATTAAAATTGTAAGCTTATTCAATACATTTTTGATTATGTTTACGCAAAAAATATAGCAACAAAACATTTAACCATGTAAAACTTATTTTAGGTATTCAACGATGGGTTGAAACCGTTTTTGCACGACGGCGATGTGCTCAGTTTAGTGTCTCGATCGCAAGAGTTTAATCAATTGAAAGTACGCGATGATGAAATGGACGAAATTGATTCGATTCATTCTGAACTTTGCCGACTGCCAATTAGCGGTGGAACAGATAACCCGGAAGGAAAAGTGAACGTCCTTCTCCAAGCGCATATCAGCCAATACATGCCGTCATCGTTTTCGCTCATTTCTGACTCGGCATATGTTATGCAGGTTCGTGTGTTTTGTTTCCGGGCCGGTTTTAAGTAGCAGTCTGTTGTTTTACAAGCCTGTAACTTGGAATATGTTAGTAATTAGATGAGACATGGAATTTATAGAGGGATGAGATAATTTTTTCATGCATTGAATAAGTGTTTTGACGCTAGTAATGATCCATTTATCGAACAGGACGGCGAAGATAGCCGTAAGATAAAGCATCGACCCTGTCGCTCTCCGCAGTTGTGGCCATGTTGTTTTAATGTATTTTGTAGGAGCATTTTTATTAGATGCGATATCGTAGCTAACAGCGTTTTTACTGCATTTTGCTTAAAGACTTCTATTTATAGATTTTTAATGCGTTTAACAGCACAGATGTATAACGTATTTACTTATCAGATAAACGTATTGCTCTTTGATGGATGGTTAATTTTGCTTCAGAATGCACAAAGAATTTTGCGAGCTGTGTTCGAAATTTGTTTGAGTCGTGATTGGTCAACTACGGCGGGACGCTTGTTAACACTGTGTAAAGTGTTGGAGCACCAAGTACGATTGAGCGGTTGATTTTTATCTATAAATGGTTGAATAAAATATACAGGTGACTCCAATCTTGGATAATATATTGCAGTGTAGCAGTGCTGTCAGTACGTTGGTAAAACTGTGAAATGGTTTGTTATAAATGAGCGGTTGGCTCTGTACGCTCGAAACAAAACTTATAATTATGGGAGTTTGGTGTTTTGTACTTGATGTCAAAGGGTGGATATTTGTCTGGGAGGTCGAAATGTACATTCGTTTGTCCGACGAAAACTGAGTAACTAGGTATCATTAGCTATGCCAACTATGCTAGGTATCGAATTTATCTTGCTATGTATCATTTTTATTAGCATTTGTATGCAGTGTACCTCAGGGTCTTGGGCACATATATAAATAAGGTGGATCACTTTTGGGATATCATGTTTTACCTTAGGTGTAATCAGCATTAAAGCACCTTTCTGTGTCGGAGGTTTGGGCTTGTGAAAGCTAAAAGTGGCCGGTTTTGGTGCCCAAATGGGCTGATGTCGGTTAAAAAATCTACATACTTCCACTATGACTGGTACATTTATTGTTTTAAGCTGTGGCCAAATGAGCATCCCTTGAAACAGTTCTATCCCACATTGTTGAAATGGGAAGTTGCTGACAAACTGGATAAATGCAGACTCACAGTAAACGATTTGCTGGAAATGGACGCAAAAGAAATAGGTACGGAATGTTGTGCGAGTGTGCAGTTAAAAGTGAGTTTTGCAGTTGAGAGTGTCTTTCAAATATGTGTACGATGCAACATTGATTAATGTTTTTCCTACTGGTCAAAGTGGTTGCAAGATTTGCAACACCAAAATTTCTAACCTTCCAGTAATCGTATGTTGGGTGTTCCACCTTTAGATGGTCGTTTTTGTGCACAACAATTGATACTGTCTATATTTGAGTTGGATTATTGAAGATTTAAAACTCAGCAACTAGTTAGGACTTGTCTTGTTGAATCGATGTATTTACTGGTGTGTTTTCATGCAGTTTTCTGCATTTAAGGCGTGCGTTTGCGTACAAATGGTCACGAAATTAAAAAAATGGCAAGCTACATTCCACGACTAGAAGTTGATACAGTTGTACAACCTATTACAAGAACAGTTTTAAAGGTACACTTTTTATTGGTGTTATAAGAAATTGTTGGCTCAGTCCATATGAAGGAGTTCGCAAACAATCTGGACAAAAATCACAAAGTAAGTTTGAATGTTAACCGTCCTGGCTAGGCCATTGGTTATACCAAGAGTGCATGATACCCTTTAACAAGAGTATGCACCTGGGTACATTCTATGTAGAAAAAATGTGCCCAGCGCGCGTTGCATTTTTGGCTTACCCCCCAATCTCCATCGATGTTGAGAAATTCATGTGCTATTGAATATACTAAAATGTGGTCCGATTATATTTTCGGCGTTGGCCGGCGGATACACGTGTAATATGGACGTAAAATTGACCCCCCCCCCCAAAATGAGGGGGGTAGGACCAAAACGCAAGGAGTGCTGGTACATTTAGTTCCCTGCAAAACAAGGCGTTTTGCATACTCTTGTTTAAGGGATCATCCACTCTTGGTTATACTTAGGAGAAAGAATATTTTAATTTCAATTCGTTTATATTCTGATTTTTGGTTGTTAGTACACATTCGTGTTCAAAAAGTGTGCCCCGCGTACGTTGAATTTTTGCTTACTCCCTCAATTCTTAAGGGGTGGTAACTTGGTATATTTCTCTAAGTATTGTGGTTCGAGGGAATTCATTGCTACGCTTATATTCTCATTTTCTATACTGCAAGCAACATCTGTGTCCGCAAATCAGAATAGCGGCAAAACAAAACGCGTGCTGGTACATTTTGTAACTCTCGTTTTTTTTAATTTGCATATGTTTATTCAAAGAATTATTATCGGTTTTTTAGTAAGTTATCTTTATTATTTTAGTTAACGTTGAATATAACACCAGCGTTCAATTGGTTTGATCGTGTTCATGGAAAAACTGTTGAGTCGTTTTGGTTCTGGGTCGAAGATCCGGAAACAAACAACATTTATCACGCGGAAATGTTCCTATTGCATAAAAGACAGGTGAGAATTTGCTTTAGATTCAGAATAAGCCTGGCTTTAATAATAATAGCGATGAATTTTTGCGGATTTTGGCAGGCGGCCGTCAACATTAACATTATCCGGTCTGTAATTATGTTGATTTTGGTTTAATTGAAGAAATAGCCGTCGTTGGATTTAATTCGGTTTCATCGACACACAATTATAGTTGTACTAAACAACGTTTTCGAATGTTGAGTGTGTTTATAAGTTTAACGATTTATGTCTGCAACTTTAGTCAAACAGCAATATTTCCTTCCAGTTTAGTTTAATTGATGTTTGTTAATTTAATCGGTGTTTGTGTTTGCTGTTAATGTTTTTTGCTTGTTGAAAATATCTGTATTAATATTATGTTTGTTAGGTTGTCAACAAAGAGCCGCAAAGCTTGACGTTTACAATTCCTATCAAGGAACCATTTCCTAGCCAGTATTTGTTGCGTGTTGATTCAGAACGGTGGCTTGGCTCAACGAATTTAGTGCCGATATCATTTCAGCATTTGATTTTGCCTGAACGCAACCCTCCTAACACCGGTTAGCTCTTATGGTAGTTAATTTTTTGTCAGACAACTCGAATTAAATGAAAGAGCCGAACAAATCTGTGTACTACCAACACGAGAGCTCTGTTCACGAGGTAAAATTTTTTAACATTTTGAGTCGTAGCTTGCTAGACTTTCTAGCCTAGGCGAATCTTGGTAATGTTTCTTCGCTAGACTTGAAATTAAAATCTTATGGATGTGTAGCATTTGAATTACTAAGGCACTAATGTGATGCTGCATTTGTAATATGTAACTTGCATGCTGATTTGTGTTGATATCTGTTTTATCTGTTTATTTTATTTTGTTTCAGAGTTGTTGGACTTAAATCCGCTACCAGTCACGGCTCTTCGCAGTTCTGCCCTAGAATCGCTTTACAAATTTACTCATTTTAATGCAATTCAAACTCAAATGTTTTTTGCATTGTATCATACTGACGAAAATGTGCTGGTTGGTGCACCCACAGGTTCAGGCAAAACAATAGCAGCCGAGATTGCAATGTTTCGCGTGTTTAGACTGTCTGCTGCTGCCAAGGTATGATTTTAGCTGTTGATATAGATTTTCAAGCTTGCAGTTGTCGTTTGAGAACCGCGTCTACAACCGCAATTTCAACTGCGTCTGTAACCGCAAGTTTAGCTGCGTCTATAACCACAATTATAACGGCGTTTGTAACCGCGAAACTGCACGCACAACCGCGATCGCAACCGCGGTGTTTGCGTCCACGTAAATTGCAGTTGAGAGCGATCGCGATCGCTTTTGCGAGCAATCGCTTCGCTAGTTGAACCACGTTTAGGTCGCGTTCTCAGTTGCACTAAATTCTGTCTGTGACTGTACTTTACAGTTTCGTGGGAAACGATAAAAGAACCGCGTTTGGGTCGCGTTCTCTTTTGCACTAAATTCTGCCCATGACTGTACTTTAGTTTCGTGAGTAGTGATACGGATTATTGTAAGAATTTTTCTGTATTTAGAGCGCACATTTATTAAGGCTAATATGGTGTGCTTAAATGTTTTTATAGGTTGTGTACATTGCTCCTTTGAAAGCTCTTGTGCGGGAACGAATTAAAGACTGGCAAACTCGTCTGGAGAAAACATTGCGTAAACGGTATTGCAAATAATTTGCATGTTTTTTGTCTGACCAACAAAATATCTGTGTAATCTAGAATTACTAATCTTTTTCAGTTTGTGCCAAGTCATATTTAAAGCAAGATTTTAAGTTTAACAAAAAGTGAAACTTCGTTTCAAACTATTGTCTTTAAATTGAAATGTCGAAAACAGTAACATGACACGTTTTATTGAATCAAGCCGAAAACAACATTTGTATGCTATAGTGTTGTCGAGCTGACTGGTGATGTAACCCCCGATATTGGTGCCATATCAACCGCGGACGTTATAGTGACTACACCAGAAAAGTGGGACGGCATATCACGTTCGTGGCAAACTCGAAATTATGTCCGTGATGTTGCGTTGATTGTTATAGATGAAATTCATTTGTTGGGTACTTTCTTATTTACTGACTTATCTGAAAATTTCAAACCTGTTTTCTAGTGACAGATGCTTGATCTGTTTGAGTATATGAGCGTAGATTATAAAATTTGCGTTTATAACGTAACGGATAAACTACATCTGAAATATGTATTCGTGAGCATCGAGAACTCTGGAATATGTGGACAAAAGACACATTGTCCTCGACGCGTGTATTTTAAACGAGTTTGAAGAAGCTTATACATGATATTTGGTAATTAGAAATATTTGTTAGCCAGTATCTTTAAGATCGTTTTTCTATTTGTTTACGTTTTTCTATTTGTTTACTTCAGGAGAAGACCGTGGTCCTGTTTTGGAAGTAATAGTTTCGAGGACTAACTTTATTACGGCTCACACTGACCGAAAAGTTCGAGTTGTTGGTCTGTCAACGGCGTTGGCAAATGCACGAGATCTCGCCGACTGGTTGGGTATCAAAGAGGTATGGTTTTGTCGTTAGTGGTGGTCAACGGTCGGTGTATAGATCGAATGTGTTCAAGTAGCGTTGTATGCGTTTGTTTTGAAAGCGATTTTTCGCGGAGAAAAATTGCAGACGGACTTATTAAATTTATTTCAGCAAAGTGTTTACGCTTATATATCGTACCTTGGTTTGTCTTGTACTACGGTAGTTTATATATTTTGTCTTGTATACTGTACCAAAGTAACGTGGCTATTATTTTAATTCACTGAAGTGCAATATATATAGTTTATGTCTCATGTTGTAGATGGGATTGTACAATTTCAAAGCCGCTGTTAGACCAGTTCCACTAGAAGCGCATGTTCAAGGCTTTTCTGGCAAACATTACTGTCCACGAATGGCGAGTATGAACAAACCTGCGTTTCATGGTTAGTTTAGCTGAAAACTGTTGCTACTTATTTTTGCTCTTTTGTTCTGGTTATCATTGTGTCATGCTCGTCGTATAGCGTTTTTAACAGCTGTTATCTTTATTAGATCTGATTTCGAGGTACATTTTGCGCTTAAAGCTACATTAATGTTATCACAAGAGTATAAAACGCGTAAATGTGCACCGAAGTTGAACCTGGGGGAGTTGTCTTCTCCGCTGTATAGTTACTTTATCAATGGTTTATTACTTACTGATGCTTTTTGGCTGATTTTTAACTTTGTTTTAATAATACTGCTATATTTGTTTTAAGCAATCAAAACGTTTTCGCCTTCAAAGCCTGTGTTGATATTTGTATCTTCGCGAAGACAAACTCGCTTTACGTCGCTCGATTTAATCACATATCTTGCCGGAGAGTCAAATCCGAAATTGTGGTTGCATATGCAAGAAAATGAAGTAAGTTGAATAAATGGTTTAGCCGCATGCATACGTATTTTTCTAGCTGCGGTTTATTTAATATCGGTTGTAGTAAAAAATATCGCGAGAAATAGGGCAGAAAAAACCTATATTATTCCGGGCTTTCCCGCTGGTTTGCAACCCAACCAAGCCACCGCTTTTGGTCTGTAAAACGTAATAAAGTGCACCCAAGTTGAACCTGTGGAATCTCCTGACTCCTTTTCAAATGCACCTAGGTTTTTTCCAGATTTAATCTGGTGGAAGTTTCCACAACCAAATAGGACGAGGGACAGACCAGCGGTTAATTAGATGTTTTAGCTTTAACAAGGGAAAATGAAATAGTGCTGTTTCTAAATCACTTGGGAGATTAAAATGTAGTAATATAAAGTATAATTTTATTCTTCTTAGATTAAGAATCGTTGTGACAATATTTCAGTGATGTCTAACAATAAAACTGGCGGTAGTCATTTGTAGAGTGTTGAGACGTATCTAAAAAGTTAACAAACATTTTTAGATGGATAATTTGATCGCAACACAAGTTCGCGAACCTCATTTGAAGTTATGTTTGTCGTTTGGCATTGGAATACATCATGCTGGTTTACACGAAAATGATCGTCGGCTGGTGGAAGAATTGTTTGTAAATCAAAAAATACAGGTTGGTTTATGTTGTGTAAAATAGTTGTGCGTTTTATTATTTTCGCATTTTCATTAAATTGTTTTCTTGCATCTGTAAAACTTGTGTTCCTCAATGCTTTCAGTTGAACCTTGAGTGTAGTTAATGTTGAATTTTTGTGCATGAAAATTATTTTCAGGTACTTATTGCGACGTCGACGCTGGCTTGGGGAGTCAATTTTCCAGCACATTTGGTCATCATTAAAGGAACTGAGTATTACGATGGGAAAACAAAACGATACGTTGATTTTCCAATTACAGGTATGTGTCTGATGGAGTTGAAGTTGTGTCATGGCCCCATGTTGAATCCGTCCATCAATTTATTGTGCGTCAGCATTAATTGGACGTATGAACTGTAGTTATCGTCAAACGTCATGCTTAGCATTCGATTTTGATTGGTGTAGAAGTGTTAAATTTGGTTATATCTGAAATCTACCATTGCGCACAAAACAATCGCGATTACTGCTCACTTACTTAAGGTCGTGAATGTTGTAGACGTTCTTCAAATGATGGGACGAGCCGGTCGCCCGCAATTCGATGATACGGGTATTGCTTGTGTTTTCGTTCACGACGCAAAGAAACACTTTTATAAAAAGTTTATCTATGAGCCGTTTCCGGTTGAATCGAGGTAAGCTAATTTTTGCTTATGATACTTTATCACATTTTCATCCGGTCGGGGATATTCTTGAATGTTTAGGTTCCTTTTTTGAGATGTCATTTTGTGATTAACGTCTAAAATTTTCAAAAATTGCGTTTCGATTCCAATCATTTTTATACTTTGTAATTTGCTTTTGACAAATTATTATTCTCAGTCAGTGTTTTTTGTATGATTTTCAAGTTTGTTTGCGTGACATTGTATCAGTGGCGATTTTCGACTTTTTAGAGAGTTGTTGACTGTTTACTAATGCAGTATACTTTAGATTTTTGACGTAATATTTGAACTTCACTTTGTGCTACAAATAATGGTTTTCAGCTTACTGAAAGTACTGCCAGATCATTTGAACGCCGAAATTGTCGCGGGGACAATTGGATCGAAACAAGAAGCGATGGATTACTTAATGTGGACTTATTTCTTTCGAAGATTATTGCAAAATCCAAGGTTTTACTCTAATTGAGTTGTGGGAACTAACGCTAGCGATTATATAACATTGTGGACGAGTGTAGTGTGGTTTGTTTTGGTTATAATTAATATGTACACATATACGTAAAGTCCTATGTACACGTCCATGTTTTTGTAATGAGAACTCGCTGCTGTAACTTGCACGAATAACTTGCAGCTGCAACTGTTTGCAAAGAAATATCATCATAATCCTGAATTTTGCATGAATCTATTTGAATAATTTGCAGACGGCTGCAATTAATATAAAACATAAAGTATATGTTTTCTCCAGCCAATGATCGCAAATTATTTCATCCTGCAGGCTATTCAAACATGAATGAATTCCTTGTGTATATATTCATTATGAATCATTTGCAGCTGTAAGTTCTCTGAATTGTAAATGGATTCTTTTTAATCTGGGGCCTATCGATGCTTGAAAGCAGAGTGCAACCGGAAGTAAAAAAATACACTAACCGAAACCGGAACCGGGGAGTAAAATAATACCGGAATTTGAAACGACAATGCTGTTTTCAGTTTTTACGATCTGGAAGAAGTTAATGCGGATACGATCAACCGATATCTAACAACAATAGTCGATCGTGCGGTGTTTGAGTTACAGCGGTCGTATTGCCTTGAAGTATTTGAGGTTTGTGAATTTGGCAATAGGCAGGGGGCAGACGGAATTTTGTAAGGAGTTAGTTTTTGGGTCGCCACCAGCTGAAAAAGTTCTGAAAACCGTTTGGACAAAATTAAACAGCGGTTTTGACCGTAAATTGTTCTCCTGGCTACGCCTTTAGTTAATAAGACTTGGTTGGCTATAGTAACTAGTCCTGGTGTTTTACAACATCATTATTGCATCAATGTTATGTTTGATTTGTAACATTATACGTATTTGTATAAAATAAATCTTATGAGCTCTCAGCCAGCGAATTGTGGGTTTTCTGATTGGTACTTGAATTTGTTCAGATGTTTCATAATCTTTCGAATTAAAGCTAAATTGAACATGGCCTATTCGGTCACTTAGTTACTAGTGTTAATTTTACTCATTCTCATATTGTTTTTTCAATACCATATTGCAGGACAACCGGGCGATCGTTTCAACCAATTTGGGACGAATCGCTTCCTACTACTATCTCAAGCATTACACCGTTAAGCTAATGCGTGATCGATTGTCTCCAGCGTCAACGGTTGAAGATTTGCTTAATATTTTAACCGTGAGTAGCAAGTAGGCGGGTTGTTCAAGCAAATTAGACTAAAATTATTAATTTAGTTTAGTTACAGAGTATAACGCTTGTATGCGGGAAGTGCAAGAACCCTGATAACCAATTGTTTTCAAAACCGTGAAGCATATTCGTAGTATTTTGTATTTTCAGTCGGTGCCGGAGTATGATGAAGTTCCAGTAAGGCACAATGAAGATAAGGTTAACAGGTAAGTGGTTATTTGTTGTCAGTTCGGTTACGCAGTGTTGCATTTCCATTATCACAGTTCAACCATTCAGACTACAAACTTATTGTTGATAGTGTTTGCATCAATGTTGGGTTCATACAACTCAAGAAATTTTTGATCGCATAAGGTCCAGGCTTATTCTAGGCTTCATGAAGCTAAAGTAACCTAAAAGGTCCACTTCGGTTAATATTTCATGCCGTGATAAATGAAAAACTTATGTACAGTTATGGTCAACATTAAGTGCACCCACTGACGTACGCGGTAGCAGGCGCACTCAAGCAGCTGCGGACTGAGGTAACCACACAGCTGCATGGATATGTACTTCGAAGCCATACAGTCGTGGCCAATGTTACTTTAATGGGCGCAACAGTAGATTAAAGCGGATTCCTAAGCCTAAGCCTAAGCTTAAGCGTAAGCGAAAAATGTAATCTAGAATCTAAACTTACTGTTTTATGGACGAACCAGAGACCTGGACGCCCTTTAAAGTAACATGGGCCCCAGTCGTAGTGGGAGTACAAGACATTTGATTTATACGTTTGTTCGAAATTGTTTCAGTAATTTTGCTCAACTGTGCCGGTTCCCAGTGAACGAAATGACATACGACGATTCTCATACAAAGACAAATTTATTGTTTCAAGCGCATTTTGACCAACTTCAAATGCCGTCGACTGATTATTTAACTGATCTAAAGTCTGTGTTGGATCAATCAATAAGGATTTTGCAGGTAATCATATGCGTCAAAGATGTTTTGCTTTAACCAAACCGAAGGTAGGCGTCAAAATGCAGACGACAGCTGTGCAGGCAGATTATGCTGGTTCATTTTTATGTTTCCATTATGATGCGTCAGAAATCTGAGTTCAAATTTTGGGGCTTTCAGGGCGTATACAATCATTAAAAGTTATGATCTAAAAGAATAAGTCTTGCGCTATACTTTACTACGCAGGGCGCCGATTCGCACCGCCAAACGCCGTTATGCGTTGCTAACAAAAATGTAGCCAATATCTATTTAGTGACATGCTGCGGCGCGCGGCAATTTTTAACAAACAATTTTCAACCCAACTGGTTTAATATGAATTTTGCGCAAAAAAGTGTATTTGTACTGGTATGAAATTTTTAGTCAAATTTTGCAACCTATGTACGTAAGACATTACTACAATTTGTAGATATTTCTAAATTTATTATCAATTCTGCACTCATTGAATATTTTTGTTCACTTTTGTACGCATTGTTCGTCAATTTTTTTAGGCAATGTTGGACGTATGCGCTGAACAAGGCTGGTTGGCGTGTTCCTTGCTTGTGATTCGGTTCGTTCAAATGGTGGTACAAGGACGCTGGCATGATAGCAATCCGCTTACGTGTCTACCAAAGATTAAGCCAGAAATCGCTTTTAATATCAAGTACTATTGAGTTATTTTAGAAAATACGCACTGCTTCGGTACACAAATTGTGAGGTTTCCTGCCATATGAATCGAGAGTTACTTCGTATTTTTGTCATTTTATGAACAAAGTCAAGAGTTCTTGGTTCACGCTGTGGTTTACGAGTCTAAACGACGCGTGTAGGCTTAGAATTACGCTTACAGTTCTGGTAGTGTTAGGGCTATTCGTGGACCCTATTTGAAAATGCAACACATTTAATGTGGTTGTTTTTCATTTTAGATATCAAGGTGATTTGATTGAATCAATCCCTGAACTGATCAACGTTTGTGCCAAAAATCGGGATTTTTTGGTTCGCGCTACGCGTTGCGTTGTGGATCCTGAATTGATTGATTCCAGTTATGAAAATAAAGATATTGTTGATCCGGATGAGGTACCAACATATTTGTGTTGGTAGACTTTTTGTCCACGCCGGACTGACTTAAATTGGCGAATGCAGTCGCAGTTGTAGTCGCAGCAATTGCGAGCAGTTCAAATCGTGTTTTGCATGCGATTACATCCTAGAAATGACCAATCGCAATCAGAGACGCGGTTCGGAATGCGATGGCGATGGCACTTAATCCTGTGCGTGACTAATGTTTAATTCAAATTGTTGCTGAATTTTAGGTATTTCCGATTGGAAAGTATACCACAGGTTTCTGTTGTTGTTTTTACTGATCTATTGAATAGTGCAGTTGCGGTTTGTTACATGGCTGACTGGATGCATTGCTATGATATTATTAGTTTTTATTCAGTTATGCTTTTTTAGTTTTGTTTTAATATTAGATCGCTCTAGCGCTCAAGCATTATCCGTTGTTAAACGTCTCTTTAAACGTAAAAGGTTGGTGGGACGGCGAGACGGCGGAAAAAACTGTTCCAGTACATATTTCCAGTAAGTCATTGTTGTTTTAGTTTTTTTCATAGCTGTAATGAAACCTATGGTGGAATTTTCTGTTAGGCGATCTATGGATTTGCCTGAATTTAAAAGCTGCGTTATTGAAAATCTTTCATTAGTAAAAAATTTTGTTTGAGGTTTGGTTGATAATGGTTGGGTTTTTTAAACCCTACTCAAGTATAACTTTATAGTTAAGTATTTGGTGAGTAACTATTTTAAACAACAAAGATTGTTTCTGAAACTGTACTTAAGTAAATACTTGAGTCGCTCACGAAATTTGATAAATTACAGAGTAACAGCTTTGACATGCTATCTTTCGTTCAATTACGATTGTAGGCTCATGGAACCTTCTTAACAAATCAAATCGATGACTTTCTTTAGTTGGCACTGGTCCGTGATTTGAAATTCTTTGTTTTGGTCCAAAACGTTCAGCATTTTCTTAAGTCAGCCACTTAAGTACATATAAGTACTTAATCAAAACTTAAGTAAACACATAAGTAAGGTTTTGGAATGCAAGCCATTGTGCTGTGGGTAGTGATACTGTTGATGATAAGTGTGCAGTATTTTAACGAGGACGTTGACTTTATAAGTGAAAATTTAATACTCAGTCTTATAGATTATTTTTTAATGTTGTTTCAGGCGAAGTTTCGATCATAAATCAAAACTGGATCTCGGTTCATTCAGATCAAGAATACTTGCTTCTGATAGATTTGCACAGGATAAATCGGGTATGACCGAAAGTTTTGGAAGCGCTCAGTGTACTTTTCTGTATGTTATCCAGTACCGCTTGGTATAATATTGTTAATGGTGATTCAAAACATTACGTAATAATTAACCATGTTGCAATGCTGAACATGAGGCAACGTACCGCACCTTTATGAATATTATAAGAAGCTTGGGAATAATTTTGCCGATGAGAGCTCGAGGCCTACACTTTGTCAGATACTCAGATTCTCAAGTTCGCATAGGCGATCAAATAATTGTTCTGTTAATTTCCTGGTCTTTGTGAAATTAAAACGCTTGCAAGTGGTGCTATTGTTGTTTTTATAGTTGTATTTATTATGTTTTTGTATTTTTGTATTGTAGAAAATTGAAAATCGTGTGCTGGCACCTCGGTTTCCGAAAGCAAAAGACGAAGGTTGGTTTTTAGTGTTGGGCTGTGTTGGACGAAATGAATTGGTTGCGCTCAAGCGTCATGCATTCCTAAAACAACGATCAACTACTAGTCTAGTGAGTTGTTTTGTTATGTTAATTAGTTGTGTCGCCGCACTCGCATGGTGACTTGTATTAACATTGGTTTTGTATTTTGGTTCGTCCTTTTAATTGGAGTTTGTGGTCTGGCGTAAGGGTGGCGCTATACTTTTCACAATATTTTTAATGTAGTCCAGCGTCATCCGTCACCCTACGACAAAGACTGCATGATATGAGTATGTAGCTGTTGGGGTTCCGCATGCTACAATATGTACGGCTGGGCTTTGCGTTTTTGGCCGTGCCCCCTTATTTAGGAGAGGGGTCGCTGTCACATGCAATAACCCTAAATTAATCTATATACGAGTGGTGCTTTTTGATGCCGTATATGTACTGTAAAAGCGCAATGATTTAATTCGACACGGGGTCGAAGTTGGGTCCTACTAGTATATTTTATCCTACTTTGAATTCTGCCCGAGCACAATATTGGAAAATATAATTATTAACCCTTTATCACATGAATATTTTCTATTTCATCTGAGACCTACTTTCATGCTAGGATTCGAACTCCAATGACTGGAATGGGAGGCGTTTACCGTCACCACTCAGCTATAGAAGCTTGACGCTCGAGCCCGAGGGGGCTGTCACGTCTTGTGGTGATTTAGTACTATGTATAAGTGTTGCAATTGTTAAACACTGTGCGATATATACTATTTAATGTATATACACTGCGCTGTGTTGCTCATAGTCAACTCTATGTGAGAAGGGGTTAATATTAATGTGCGCTTTACTTTTCAGGTTTTTAAAACGCCACAGAAACTAGGAAGAGTCATCTATACGCTATATGTTATGAGCGACTCGTATATTAGCATTGATCAACAATATAATGTATACCTTGAAGTCGTCGAACCTTGCTTAGAAGCTCAACTAAATACTGAAATCGAGTGAAAACGATCTGGTGACGAGTGTGCTTCGAGCAGAGCTTTATTGTAGCTTGAAATATCGATGTTGTAGGTATTTTCGTTTTCTGTGCGGGAGAAAGTGGAATTTGAATAACCTGATCAGTGTTATTAGGTTTAGAATAAAGCAATTTCAGCTACATATTGGTGGAGTCATGTAACGAAAGTGCGTATGGTGAATTAAACGTAAAGAATAATGGCTCATGCAAAGTTCAAGGGCGGAACGTTTGTCTGTGGAACTTAAACTCATTCTTACGCCTAGGCTTAGGTTTAAGCTTAGGAATAAGCTTATAATACTGTTTGCCCATGGTTTTGCATTAGCCAGAATAAATAAAGTAATAGTTTTAAACGTTTAGTGAAGCTTTAGAAAAGGTATAATGTATGAATATAGACATTGTTTCTTACTGTAGTGCGTGTTTGGCAACGAATGACACTTTGAAAATATGAGGTGTGCTTACATGAATGCGGTTACAGTTTGTGGTCAGCGGGTTTACTTTTACGTTTGCAAGCATGAAGATATTAAGTAGACAGGTGCAGTTGTTCTTGGTTAAGCCTCTCTTTCGTAAAACATGATGGTTGCTGTAAAATGTTAATACTGTGCCAGTTTTCTAGTTACTGTTTAAATGAGTTTGGATTACTGATTGAGGCAAGTTAACCCTTTCTCACATGAATATTTTGTATTTTCCTGAGACCTACTTTTACGCTTGGATTCGAACTCCAGTGACTGGAGTGGGAGGCGTATACCATCACCACTCAGCTATAGGAGCTTGACGCTCGAGCCCGAGGAGGCTCTCACGTCTTGTGGTGATTTAGTACTATGTATACGTGTTGCAATTGTTCAACACGGTGCGATATATATTATTTAACGTATATACACTGCGCTAAGTTGCAGGCAACAAGGAGAAGTTAAGTATTCTGATTGAAATTACTTGGAATAATAATGTGATATATGATTGTGTATGTGCACTATGATTGGTTTTTGTCAGTAAATTTTTATCGTAAATTACAGAAGCGCAAAGGATTGCATTCTGAAGCTGAATATATGCATATTATTGGCACAGTCAAAATTTTTTATTTAAAATTGCCGCACGTCGCTGCACGCCATTAAAAGATTTTTTCATGCTTTTTAGCAGCGCATAGTGGTTTGAGATGCCGCGACGCGCCGCTATGCGTTGCTAACAAAAATAGGGAAAATCTGTTTGGTGGCGGTGGTGTGCGGCAATTTTTAATAAAATATTTTAAATGCGATGGTCCCTGGCGAATATAGCGTAATCCTTTGTCTTTCAAACGGTTACATTGTATTTAAATAGAGTTGATATAGCATTTATTTTTACACTGCTGATATTCAGCTTATATTACGATTGAAATTGTACGAACAGTCAAATAAGTCGTATTAGTAATGTTCTTCGTGTTCGTGTGCCACGGCTCTAAGACGCTTGTCTTTAGCTCTGAAACATGACATGATCACTGCTGACTGATTCAATGAAAAGTAAATACAAGCGAGATAGGAATGCGTTTCGGGATCTCAGATGTTTGCTAAATTTTTTACAATAATGCATTTGTAGCACCTAATTTCGCTTCAGCTCGATAGGCTCCGGCAACATTTGTAGACCTCCGAAGCGAAATCCACGCGTTCATCCAAATTTTAACTTGTGTAAAGATCAGGGGCGGAACATTTAAGTACATTCAACCCATTTTGAGGTACAACCAAGGTACTGAAATTTTGGAATTTACGGTGTACGCGTAAGAGCGTTGGTATAAGCTCATTCTTATGCGTAGCTTTCCGCTTAGGAATAAGCTTGGTCAACTAACCTATGACGTTTCCAGCAATATCGACCAGCGAAAAACGCTCCAACAGCCAACATTCTGACTCCAGCAATAATGCCAAATATTATGTAGGTCGTTGCAGTTGTTGTTCCGGCGCCTCTGCCATATCCCATTGTTTCGCTTATAAGGTACAGCGACAATATTGTTAAAAGTTCAATATTTAATATCAAAAATGTTATTAGAACAATTTAAGTGATACATTTTGGCATCTGATTTTAATAACATTGCTCCGCTACATCCTTTAGAATTGAATTTATTATGCAGATCTGAAAATTGGATTTATTAACGGTATATTAATTACTGGGTGTAAATGGCAGTCACAAAAAGTAAAGTAGCTTCGTCGGTAACATCAAAGATTTTTAATTAAGCTTCTAGCTAAGCAAGCGTACACTGTTGATCAACAGTGAGTTGATTTCAACTCAGAATGAGTTGAATCACTAAGTCTGAGTTAGGACTTTCAGACCTCAGAATTCTGAGTCAATCCAACTCACTCTGGCTTAACTATTCAACTTAAACGGAATAAACTGAACTCAAAGTGAGAACAACTCAACTCAATGTGAGTTATTATTAACTGTTATTAACTCAGAAATAACTGACTTAGCTGAGTTATATAACTAGAAAAAATTGCTCAGCACTTGAGCAGCATGGAATATGCTTCATATTCCTATTAAAAGGATAGTAACTAGACCAGCACATTCGTTCGATCTAACCTGGAAAAATATTAAGAAACAATGGCGTCCAAAATCATGTTGACTATTAATTCTTCTGAAACATATTGCGGATAGCAAATCTATTTTTATGTTGAAAGTTTTTGGCAGATTTATTAGGCATTTTATGAAATTTCTTAGATAATGGCTGGGTTACAGAGACACGGCTGAAGTAGAGCGATCTTTGCTTTTGCAAGATTAGTCGATGCTGCCGGAATACGGTGAGAATTTTGAGCCTCTAGTCGTGACTATGCAGTGAAACAAATAACTCGGTAGACCTGTAAACTTGTTTGTTTGTCGCTAAGGTTAAAAGTCGGCTAAAGTCAAGAGTCGTTTTTAAAGCATCAATTGCGAGTCATTTTGTGACAACGCCTTGTTTGAGAAAGTATCTAAAACAAAATTGGTCATCAATACTCTAACTCACCAATTATGTTGCCATACAGTGTTCTTATGAAATTCAATTACCTATGTTAATAGAGAGCCAAAGGTGAGTTTAGTACGTTCTTGTAGAAAACTTCAATACACATGTTATGCAAAACATTTGTTTCTTACAACAAGAAAATTACAGAAATTTTGCTATCCGCAATATGTTTCAGAAGAATTAATAGTCAACATGATTTTGGACGCCATTGTTTCTTAATATTTTTCCAAGTTAGATCGAACGAATGTGCTGGTCTAGTTACTATCCTTTTAATACGAATATGAAGCATATTCCATGCTGCTCAAGTGCTGAGCAATTTTTTCTAGTTTCAACCGCTTTACCAAGCTGCTGATTAATCCTTCAATCTGAACAATGAAAAATGAGAAGACTGTTTAAACTAAATACAGAGTTTCAATAAATCGTTTGCATGACAGAAACTTTTATCCTGACAACAAGCGCCTAACCAACGTATTTGTATAAAACCAACCATTGGGGCGAAACAAGGTGACATTGTTCGTTGGGTAAACTAACCGTTGGGGTGAAGTCAGCCATTGGGGTGAAACAAACCGTTGGGGTGAAACCAACCATTGGGGCGAAACAAGGTGACATTGTTCGTTGGGTAAACTAACCGTTGGGGTGAAGTCAGCCATTGGGGTGAAACAAACCGTTGGGGTGAAACTAACCGTTTGGGTGAAACCGACTGTTGGAGTGAAACGAACCGTTGGGATGAAACAGACTGTTAGGGTGAAACCAATGGTTGGGGTGAAACCGACTGTTGGGTGAAACCAACCGTTGCGGTGAAACCGACAGTTGGGGTGAAACCAACCGTTGGGATGAAACCAACCACAAGCTCTATAAAGTGGTGAAAGTTATAACCGTAAAATTACATAGCTAACGGGAAAAAAGTGCTGAACCAAAATGGAAAATTTCGTGCACTTTCTGTAACAAGTTTTTTGTCCGTAACTACTGAAGGCCACACTCTTTTGGCAAATCCTTTGGCACAGATATTCCCGATATGAACACTATCGTGTTCATATGATTAATGAATTTATTGCATTCCCTTATCCGTTCTCTATTACAAAAATGGCTGGGTTTCTCAAGCCTTACATGTACGACTGCCTACTTAAGTACGTGCAAAGTAATTACTTAACCATTTTGTCGTTTTTAAACGCTTAAAAGTTGAGCAAATACTTGTGTCACAGACTAAATTTGATATATTACAGATTAACAGTTCTGGCACAACCGAGGTGTAATTGAAATTGTAAACTCATAGTGGCTGGGTTTGTGAAATCTTATTTATTAAGTATATACTTCAGTTAATAATTAAGTAATTACTTAAGTCGCCGACTTATGTAAGTACTTAATTTTCGAGAAAAACAATTAAACGCCAAATGTCAGCCATTGTCATAACAAGAAAGTAATAGTTTCGCTTAATATTGAGAAGGGACCAATATTCTACAAATTCAATTTGACCAACGATAGTATGCCTGAATGGCAAATTTGTGATCTATCAAATTTGGTCAGCGACTCAAGTATTTAACATAAGTACTCTCTTATAAACGACAAAATGGTTAATTACTTACTTAACACGTACTTAATAAGTACTAAGTTGTACTTAAGTAATGTTTTGGAAACCCAGCCAGTGTCTTCTCAATATAAAGCAAAACTATGGCTTTCTTGTTATACAGACATTGGCTGGGTTTCTGAAACCCTACTTGAAACTGCAGGATCATGATACCTTTTTGATATAAAACTAAACGATTATATATTCTTGTGACAATGGCTGACATTTTGCGTTCATGGGTTTTTGATCACAATAAGCCTAAGTGTAAGAATGAGCCTAGACCTAAGCCTAAACCTAAACCTAAGCCTGAGCGAAAGAATTAGTCGAAAGCTTAAGCTTACTCTATTAAAGTCCCGCCAGAAAACGTCCTGGCCCTGTTCTGTACACGGGCCCGAGGCCTGAACCAAATCCATTCGGGTTGAGATCAATGTTTCCGTGCTATATAATATAAGCTTGTCAAATGTTCTATCGTTCATTTTGAATTACATGGCTAAATGCATTTAAGCAATTAAGCAAACCTAAAAACAACAATGCTAAACAGGTCATACATTGCTATTCTATGGCGTATAGAGAACCTCATTAAAACAACACTGTGAAACACTGAAAAATACGGTTTCGAACCGTTAATTTAATTTACTGTAGCCTACTGCTATTCAATGTTACAACCATTGCTTTGTTATATATTTATATATATTATATTATAAATATATTATTAATATATATATATTATATATATGTATATATACATATATATGTATATATAATCAGGAACATTCAGGAACTGAGGTTGACAGCCAGTTAATTTGCCGTTTAGTTTAGTGTAGTTCAAATGCAATTACTGTCAAAGCGTAAAAAGACGATGTTGATTACAAATGCTGTCACCATGCATAATGCTGTATTGCCAGGGGTTCATCAAACCAGAAACGTTATGCATCGGCATCACATCGAACGAAAGCTTAAAATGTGATTTGACAGTTTTAGAAATGTTGGCGAATGTAAAAGCACAGGGGCGGAACAGTATTATAAGCATATTCCTAAACCTAAGCCTAAGCCTAAGCGTTAGCGTAAGAATGAGCATATCATATGCCTAAGCCTAAGCCAATCAAAAACAATTAGTCTAAAGCATAAGCTTACTCTTTTCTAGCCCCACAGAAAAACGTTCTGCTCCTGATCTTTTTGTGGGCCGAAATGTTAAAGCAAATTAACCTAAACCGCAGTTTTGGGAAATTATACACAAAGCGCAGTGTTCAACAATTACCCGTATTCTCAGTGCAAATTCTTCACAAGATGTGACGAGAACCGGCTCGACTCACAGGCAATCTCATATAGCAGAGTAGCAACTGTAAAGGTTAACCTGAAAGAATTCCAAGTTCGAAGCCTAAATTGAAACTATATTGTATGAAATACACTGCCAAAAACGGTGAGTCAAATTGACTTTCCGAAATAGACTTTCCGGAACACAAGAACAGAGTCAAATTCGATTCCGCCACTCATTGAGCCGAATTTGACGCACCATTTTTGGCAGTGTAGAAAACGTTCATATTTTATAAAGGTTAATGGAAAATTTTCAATATAACCGTCTTAAAATATATAGCGGCGTTTCAAGCCTATCCAGCATTGTATTAATGCTGCCTTTAGGTATAATGCAAAAAGTACACTAAGGCGAACCTAAATATAAGATTTAGGTTTGCAAATGTTAAATGGTTAGTTATTAAATATTTCCATACTAGTCAGTTTAGGTACTGTGTGGCCGATGTTACCAATGTAGGGATAACTGTAGCTAAACGTTTTAAGTTCAAAACAGACACTTTGATCACTTAAACTGCACTGCAAAAACTGTTGAGTCAAATTGACTCTCTATAAAAAAGGTTTTACGGGACTACACAAAACTGGGTCAAATTCGACTCCGTCAGAGTCAAACGTGCGACTAAGTGAGTCAAATTTGACTCTGGCAGAATCGCATTTGTCTCAGTTTGTGTAGTCCCGTAGAGCCTATTTCGGACACAGTCAATTTGACTCACCATTTTTTGCAGTGTGCATCCTTTATTAATTCTATTGGAAAATATTTTGCAATGAAACCAGATAAACCATTTGTTTTCACTGCGTTTTTTGAACGTTAAATCAGTAAAACGATAAACAATATATACATCCAGCTTGTTTCACACTGGGGTACTCAAACTAAACCCTATACAAATACGCCGCTACCAAGGTAACCGCAGTACAACAGTAAAGGTTTACATTTTTGGTAATTTTAATAATCGAGCAATGGAAATCGGCTTATACCATTTTTAGACTGATAATATTACAGTATTAGCCAAATGATTGACTATTGAAGTTTTGATAAAACAGATACCATTGATAGCATGGTGTGTGAAACGGATACTAAAAATAACAGAAACACAAAACGAATATTGAAGTATAAACGTTTCAAAGATGTTTGATTTTGATGCCAACACCAATTGAGGCGTGCAAATGTTTACGGTGCTTTGTAAAATTTCAAACAAAAACAGCGGTTGTATCGAAATTTTTTTAAGATTTTGGATAAATTTCGTTATTTTTGTTTCATTTCGAACAATTGCAGCATCTCTGTTATTCACAGAAACCGGTGGGTATCGGACCAAAACAGTGCACAATTTCATTCTTGCCTTCAATGCGTTATAATGGTGGAGTGACCCGAGTAACTCGGATATCGGTATTGATTTTGCCTCAAAATAAGCATATTCCTTTAACCCAATCCTTTGTGATTTGAACTTGAGTAAATCCTAAGTTAAGCAGTACTATATAGAACTCTTAAACGACAATTTTGCAGCGGACGCGGTAAAGTTCGAACCAACGGTACGGATTACGGGTCCGCGGCTTTAACCACTGAGCTGCGGAGCGACGCAAACTTTTAGCTACGATGGTTTTAGACATCATAAGTTTAGAAATATGCTTCAAGACTTGACCCATGTAAAGATCAGGAGCAGAACGTATTTCTGTGGGACTAGAATAGAATAAGCTTAAGCTTTAGACTATTTTTTTGCTTGGCTTGGCTTAGGTTTAGGCTTAAGCTTAGGCTTAAGAATACACTCATTGTTACGCTTACGCTTAGGCTTAGGCTTAAGAATAAACTCATTCTTACGCTTTGGCTTAGACTTAGGCTTAAGAATAAACTCATTCTTACGCTTAGGTTTAGGCTTATGCTTCGGCTTAGGAATATACATGTTTATATTAATACTGTTTCGCCCCTGTTCTTTACATTGGCCTAAGCCTTGAAGCAACTTTTAACCATAAACAGGTATATAATACATCTTTGAGTGTTTACTGACAAAGTTAAAAAAATCCCAGTACCAACAACAAATGTGCTAAACCTTTGCTTTTAGCTAAACATATTAAATACTTTACAGATGGTGCCAAATAACCGGTCAAGTCTATTCTGTGGCGTTTTGTTCTTGGAACCGGTAGATCTGATATACTGTAGTGACCCGAATAAGAATGAGGAGATTGATATTTATTTGGATTATCCAGAGGGTGCCCCCCTTGTTATTCGGTTACGGACTGTTGTTTATTTTTAACCCGCCCTTCGTCGCCCTTCGTTACTGATATATCCACTATTGCGACTATCCGTTGAATTCAACGTTTATTTGTCTTCTATCAAAAGCTTGAGTGATAATGCAACGTGCAACGTTTACCCTTAGGAATGTAGTTTCAAAACTTAAGTATGTTTTAAAGTTTCGAACTCAAATTTATGTGGTCCTGGAGTCATTTATGCTTTACAAGGAATAATTGTCATTTATGGACTCTAATTAGGGTTCAGGGACTCTATCCACTTGCGAAATTTTGTTATGGATACGGACTCCTATATTGCGACTCAAAATGAGAACCCCCGTATGGTTACCCCCTCTGATTTGGGTCACTACAGTACCGTCGGAAAAATAATTTACACCATAAAATTGTTCTCAAAATTCAAATACACTTAAATCTGATTAATTAACAGATATTAATTTTGTTTAATTAATATTGCAAAATCTGTCAATTTCTCAACTTGCGAAAACATTTCAACAATTCGAACTTGGAGTTAATTGTTTTGCAGCTTCAACGAGCGTATCAGCGATACTTCCTTCGACTTGCCACGACAAACATCGAACGCTTCCGCCCATCCGACAAATTTTGTTGCCAACCGGAACTCGAATCACCGTTTTTGATGTGTTCGCTTCGATCGCGCCCACAACTTCGTCGTCTAACGCTTTGGTGTACGGCCGGCCATCGGCTTGATTCGCTGGATCGTGACCAAATGTCGGGACGTAAACGTAGTTTGTGGTCGTTAGCGAATTCAAGTGAACACCGCACGCGGAGGTAAATTTCACTTTCGACCCTGGTGGACCCCATTTTTCGTCTTTGTACCTGAAAAAGGAAACTTTACTGTACTGTCAGAATTTTAGGCTATATACATATATTATATATTTATATTATATATAGATATATATTATATATGTGTATGTATGCGTATTATATATTATATATAAATATATATGTTTATATATTTTTATCTATTCGAATTTAAGCTTACCAACACTGTAAATTTCAGTGAGTTGATTTTAACTCAGAATGAGTTGAATCACTCAGTCTGAGTTAGGACTTTCAGAATTCAGAAAGTTGAGTTGATTCAATTCATTCTGAGTTAATTAATCAAATCACCCAGTGTCAACCCAACTCAGAGTGAGAATCAAATCAACTCAGAGTAAGTTAATGTTTACTGATATTAATTCAGAAATAACCAACTCGCTAGCTGAATTGATTAATCAACTCATTGGAATTTACAGTGAAGGTGCAACCTGAGGTACGCCACTCCGATTCTAACTTTGGCAGAAAATCCGTCTGGCTTGGATTGCGGTAGAATTTTTGACAAAAACTCAGCCATTTTCGGCAGTGAAAGTTTTGCAATTTTGGTGTAAAAGTTGTACAACCTTTCAGTGAGTTTTGTTTTGCTTGTTTTTCGCTATTCTTCCGCTTCCGGCTATGACAAAATTTGTTCACCCTCGTCTCCAACTTTTGGTTTTTTGTTTCCTAATGCACTGTTTCTTGAGTTGTTTAAATCTTAGCAAACATATATACTTCCGTTTACTGGTGCTATATACTTGTTGGCTAAAACACTGAATATATTTGTATATATTTAAATACATAAATAATCTGTTGAATTCGTATTGTTTATACTTGTTTGGGATGACAACGATTTTGTTTTCTGGAGCGACTTGATCCTGCAAGCTGTATTTGTATTCTTCAGTTAAATCACCCAAATCACCCAATGCCAGGACTTTGGTGTCTATAAACGATACCATGCCATCGGAATGACCTGTTGTATCACCCTAAAATAGTTAAAATAGCCATTAAAATGGTAAAGTTTCGCTAATTAAACCGTTCAAGCTTAGTATGAAACTGCGCACATTTAACTGAAAATTGCCTAAAAGCCTCCTGTAATGAAATCTTGTGGCGACACCTTCACTGTAAATTTCAGTGAGTTGATTTTAACTCAAATTGAGTTGAATCACTCAGTCTGAGTTAGGACTATCAGAACTCAGAATTTTGAGTTATTTCAATTCATTCTGAGTTAATTAATCAACTCACCGAAAGTCAACTCAACGCAGAGTGAGAATCAACTCAAGTCAGAATGAGTTAATGTTTACTGATATTAATTCAGAAATAACCAACTCGCTAGCTGAATTGATTAATCAACTAATTAGACTTGTATGCACCGTAATGTATTGTTTCTAATTTAAAAATGAATCTAAAAGGCTTTGAATCTACAGTGTGAACAATACAAGAATGTGCAACTCTTGGGGTTCTGCTTGGTATAGAATGTACCACTGGGCGTTGCGTTTTTGGTCGATTTCTCGTTATTTAGAGGAAGTGAGAGGTCATCGTCACATGCAGTGACCGTGAACTAAACAATTAGCGGATCATTTTTCATGTCGGATACATAAAGTGTCATGGTTCGCACAGGATGTACCCCCCTCTAAATAAGGAACGTGACCAAAAACGCAACACGTGCCGGGTACATTCGCTTCTACACAGAATGTACCCAGTTGCATACTCTTGTTAAAGTATACTCTGTAAATTCAAATGAGTTAATTAATCAATTCAACTAACGAGTTAGTTATTTCTGAATTAATACCAGTAAACATTAACACACTCTGAACTGAGTCGATTCTCACTCTGAGTTGAGTTGATTCTGTGTTAGTTGATTATATAGCTCAGAATGAATTGAATCAACTCAAAATTCTGAGTTCTGATAGTCCTAACTCAGGCTGTGTGATTCAACTCATTCTGAGTTAAAATCAACTCACTCAAATTTACAGTGTATGCATTATCCACTATTGATTAAACTAATCTCTAACCATATATCATCCAAACTGTCAGGTATTCAAAACCAAAAACCTAGAGAGGTCTATACTTCAGTATTATATGCGTTTTGTGACGTGAACTTAGCTTTAACCCTGATCTACCCAAGTCAGACCATTTGAATGTAACTGCATACACTGTAAATTCCGATGAGTTAATTAACCAACTCAGCTAGAGAGTTAGTTATTTCTGAGTTAACAACAGTTAACTTGAACTCACTCTAAGTTGAACTAATCCTCACTCCGAGTTCAGTTAATTCTGCGTAAGTTGAATAATTAACTCAGAGTGAGTTTTACTGACTCAGAATTCTGCGTTCTGAAAGTCCTAACCCAGATTGAGTGATTCAACCGATGCTGAGTTAATATCAACTCACTGAGATTTACAGGGTATTTGGGTTGGTCGTATGTTTTTATCAAATGAAATAAAAGCATACTTTTCAGAATTGAACAATATGAACCATTTAAAGTGTAAATTATACTTGAAGCTCATCAATTATCGCAACATAATCCCAGCCAATTTCGTCGACGAGTTGATTATAAATTGCGTTCGGTTTTCCAAAGGACCAATTATCATCGTAAACGCGACTTGTCATCACAACAGTGTCGACTCCATTGCCAACAAAGTTGCCTCCGTCTAAGATTAATTCGGACGGAACAAACTGCGATTGTGCAACTCCATAGGTTTTCAACAAATTCAAATAGCTTTGTCGAATCGTTCGCCGATAGGATTTTGGAAAGATATAATTTGGCCAGTATCTGCAAATGTGATCAAATTTAGCAAATATTTCATATCTTCAACTGCGATTCTACTAATTTACTACATCACTGTAAATTGTAATAAGTTCGATTAATCAATTCAGCTAGCGAGTTAGTTTTATTTTTGAATTAAAATCAAGTAACCATTAACTCACTCTCAGTTGAATTGACTGTCACTATGAGTTGAGTTTAGACTCTGGGTGAGTTGATTAATTTGCTCAGAATGAATTGAATCAACTTATGATTCTGAGTTCTGATAGTCGTAACACAAACGGAGTGATTCAACTCAAGCTGAGTTGAAATCAATTCACTGAAATTTACAGTGAAACTGCAACCGGATATCCGTTTTTGTTATACAAATACTGAAAATTATGTCATTTTGCTGCCAAATACCGTGGTTTCTATTATACTGTTTTTGTTGGAAAAAATCTTTTATTGTATAAGCTAAGCAATTATTACAGAAACTGACTGACCAATAAGCTTTGCTCATATGATAAAACGTATTAGGGGTTAACCGAATAAAAGGGGGTAATAAGAAGGGATCCCCATTTTGAGTCCCAATCCATAGGGGTTTGTATCTATAATAACAGTCCGTAAGCAGACAGAGTCCCTAAACCCTAATTAAAATCGACAAATGTCAATTGTGCCTAGCTATAGTGCATAAATGACTCCAGGAGCCCATTAAGTGCTGAGTTCGAAACTTTGAAGCGTACTTAAGTTTGAAAGTAAATTTCTAAGTATAATCTTGCGTTAATTGCGATACTGAGAACTGTGGTACAACTAAGCCACTGTTACATTGCAGTATTGTGCAGTGCCTGCAAGCTAAAATTACAAACTACTACTGAGCTCATAGCTTAGTTCAAGTACGTTGCTGAAGTAAAAGCTAAAAATAAAGCAATTGTATATATTCTTCTCGTTTTGCAACAATAAAATTGCAGTTTGTGTTGTTTTCAACGTTAATTCGTCGTTTCTATCGGTAATATAAGTAAATTCTTGAGTTTAACACAAGGGCTCACGTATAGAACAGGGCCGAAACTGTAGTATAAGCATATTTCACAGCCTAAATCTAAGCATAAGACTAAGCGTAAAAATGATCCTATTACTAAGCCTAAGCCTGAGCCTAAGCGTAAAGATGAGCTCTTTCCTAAGCCTAAGCCTAATCCTAAGTCAAAACAAAAAAAATTACTCTAAAGCTTAAACTGACTCTATTACAGCCCCGCCAGAAAACGATCCGGCCCTATTCAATAGATGGGCCAACACAAGTATACACACTTTTGATAAGATTCAGCAAGTTTAATCTTTTAGGTTACAGGAATGCCTTCAGTAGAGACGCAACACCAAATATCATTAGGTAATGGAACCACAAATCTCTGGTAAGGAAACGAAAGAACTTTGCCTAAAGTAGAATATTTTTACTGCTCGCGTTTAAAATATTTAGCGTTGACAGCAAAGATGACCGTATGGTTCTTTCACAAACTTTATACCCCCATATTTGCAGCCCTGACTTGGCCCATGTATAGAACAGGGGATGAACAGTAATGTAAGCATATTCCTAAGCCTAAGCGTAATAATGAACTTATACCTAATCTTAAGCGTAAACCTAAGCAAAAATTATAGTCTAAAGCTTGAGCTGATTCTTTTCTAATGCTACGAAACAACGTTCAGCCTCTGATCTTTACATAGTTGATGGTACCCAGACTGCCCACATACTTGAACAATATCGGATCTTTTTGTCTCGATGCTCCAATATCCCGCATCCAAATATCGTCAACTTTACCCATCAAGACGTGTCCCGGAAGTGCGCAAGACACTTTATCGTACGCCGGGCCTTCCGGCGCAACGATGAGTACATTGTCGTTGCCAGCAATTAATTTCGCGTATTCGATTTGGAAATTGACAATGTCATCAAAATATGGGCCATAATACTGGTCGTTCGGACCTTGTGGTGTCGCAAGAACCACTAAGGGTTTTCCGGGAGTATTTTCCGGTACGTCGCTTGATAACACGACCGAAGCGGATAGGCAAAATGCAATGATCGTCAATAACAGCGATGCCATAATAGATTTAATACTGTTTGGGTAACTAAAAAGTTATTAATATGTACAATTTCGAATTGGGCTTCTCCAGCGCGGAATTATGACTTCGGTTATCCCGCTGCATAATTCTTTCTTTGTTACAAGTGCACGCCTTGTGATTGGTTACTACCTTATGCCGTAATCAAATACGATTTGCTGATTCGAACGCTATTTTGTGATTGGCTAATTAAATCGTGAAGTTGGCTACCAACCAAGTTGTTTAACTAAGCAATACCACTATCAAGTAGCCAAACAGAAAACGCACAGCTTTACCAGACATTATTCCACCTTTGGCTAACGGAATTCGTAATGCCGCTTTGAGCTAACTCAGTTCGGAATTGGGCTGAATTACGACTTGAACTACGACATATATAATATATTATGGTTGCATATATATGTATATATTTAGTGTTGAATCGATATATCGGTATCGGTAATTTTGGGAACATAACGCATTTTCACTGTTGCTTCTTCGGTCAGAACAAAGCCTTAACAGTAAATTAGGATTGGCTTTAAAAGGTTTTATAAAATTATGATTTATATATTATCATAGGTTAATTCGGTTAATTTGTGCAATATTTTTGAAAGTTAAACAGAAAATTACCGTAGATGCAAATGTTGGAATTCAGTCACTTATGTTATCGACTCTTAGAAATGCCAGATTTCACAGCACGAGAGAGTAGGTTATATTTGTTTTATTGGCATACTGTAAAAGTAAAGTATCAGTTTCGGTATCTAAACATTAAAACTTTAAATGTAGAAAACGCCACATTCCTGTACTCCAAAACCTTACAAACATAGTTTAATGCATCAACCAACAGGATCCGTAGCCAGTTCACTGTGCTAGCGGGGGCTAAAAATTTTTCAGGAGGGGCATACAAAGGTTTTCAATGACTTACAAGCAAGGATGAAAATTTTCTAGGGGGGATTTTTCCAGAGGGGCTCAGCCCCCCTGGCCACCCTTTGGCTACGTGCCCGAACGGCACATTTACTGCAAGCAGCGAATGAATATCAAAAATTCACTTAGGAAGCGTTCTTTCCCACAACCCTATTGTGGTTACAATTTTGCCAAATTTATTGCACCATCCAAAACATTGAAACGTGTTTTCTAGTTGAAAAGCTTAAAACATATACCACGAACATTACAACTCCAACAAAATTTTTTGCGTCTTTACTGCAATTTAGTAATTTTGCAATATTGAAATATTTCTTAAACTCGTTTCGTAAAATATAAAATGTTTAAAATGCAAAAAATATCCTCCGTCCGCAGAAAATGACACGCATTTATAGACGCTAGTATTCAGCAGTCGGATGCGCGCACTTTACACTGTAAATTTCAATGTGTTGATTAATCAATTCACCTAGCGCGTCGGTTATTTCTGAATTAATATCAGTAAACATTAACTCACTCTGAGCTCAGTTGATTCTTATTCTAAGTTGAGTTGACTCTGGCTGAGTTGATTAATTAACTCA
The DNA here is from genome assembly GCA_030248215.1 of Enoplolaimus lenunculus. Taxonomy (NCBI): domain Eukaryota; kingdom Metazoa; phylum Nematoda; class Enoplea; order Enoplida; family Thoracostomopsidae; genus Enoplolaimus; species Enoplolaimus lenunculus. The sequence continues at coordinate 172,826 of JASANG010003551.1, forward strand.
AAATGAACGGAATCAACTCAAAATTCTGAGTTCTGCCAGTCCTAACTCACACTGAGTGGATTCACCTCATTCTGAGTTAAAATCAACTCACTGAAATTTACAGTGTAGGTCCATATGTTTCTTGTTTCACTAATATACGCATCTGGTTGACCATTGCGACAACTTTAAACCAGAAACAAGCGTACTACGCATAGACGTCTATCTGAAGGGTAACGTAACATTTTTCCCAGTAAAAAATGGATAGCAAAATTAAACATTGTCCATCGTCTGTTTGCGTTATAGTGTAGCAGAAAACGCGAACAGGGTGAGTATCGCTCCAGAGCCGCTTCCAAAGCTTAAACCTCTCAGTTGTTTTTGTCTCCCAGCAGGCAGACCCACATATTAATAGTATCGGTGATTTAACTCAGATATTGACAAATCGTTAAAGTTGAATTTTATTTCAACGATGACTGACTGGTGCGTTTTGTTCAGAATTTTTAACTTTAGTTCAATTCAAACGCACTTTGAAATGATCAAGTTATAAAGCCACACTGTAAATTCCAATGAGTTGATGAATCAATTCAGCTAGCGAGTTAGTTATTTTTGAATTAATATCAGCAAACATTAACTCACTGTGAGTTGAGTTTATTCTCACGCTGAGTTGACTTTTGGTGAGTTGATTAACTATCTCATAATGAATTGAAACAACTCAAAACTCTGAGTTCTGATAGTCCTAACTCAGGCTGAGTTATTCAACTCATTATGAGTTAAAATTAACTCACTGAAATTTACAGTGTACCTTGATTTATCCGGCACTGCACAAAAGGACACAGTTATGTTTTAAGGGGGGTCGTATTCTCAGTTGTGTTTACCATCTATTGTGAATTAGTACTACTAAGTTCACAAACAAGCAACCTATGGCAACCGCATATTTTAAACTGCACAGAAATACAGGGTAAATTGAGTCAAATTTTGGGAAATACCAGTCGTTTTCGTTCACAAATGACACGACCGACCATGAGCTATGGCAATAAGCGCTACACTGTAAATCCCAGTGAGTTGATTTCAACTCAGAATGAGTTTAATCACTCACAGTCTAAGTTAGGACGTTCAGAACTTAGAATTCTGTGTCAATAAAACTCACTCTGACTTAATCATTCAACTTAAACGGAAAAAGCTGAACTCAGAGTCAGAATCAAATTAACTCAGAATGAGTTAATACTAACTGTTATTATTAACTCAGTAATAACTGACTCTTGAGCTGAGTTGATTAATCAATCCTTTGAAGAATACGAGCATAAATTTTAGGCCGAAGATAAAACTGGTAATAAATCCAAGCTTAGTCATGCAAGATGGCATTAGTATATATTTGAATATGAACAATGAAAACATTAACGAACGGACGTTTTCAGCTGATCAAATAGATATACATTTTGCCATACGCAAATGATGACATTTGTGGAATAATTGAAAAATTTTGCAAAAATTTTGGATTTTCTGGAAATTGTTTGTGTTTTCAAAAATGACATTTCGAATTGATACAAATAAATAAATATATAAATTGAAGTAATTGCAAAAACACTAATAACAAATTTTCAAAGACAAAGTTTCCAGTATTTAAATGATTGTGTAATTAACCGGGGCAGCTTGAGACACGTTTTGTCACTATTAGCCTATTGGTTAACATTTTGTCTGCTAATAAACTCTATATCATGTTCAAAAAGTCGTATTTTTCTGCTATCATCATGTGTAGGTCGCCTTTTGTCCTTCAATATCATATGTTATTCAACGTATTGTCAGCGAATATCATATGGTATATTTTGAAATGTATGCATACTTGAGGTAACATACCCAAATTGCTCTGCTAAATATCATATGACGCTGGAATTTGACATTTGAATTTTTGAATTATGGCACTGTTTTTCTAAGCAGATTTGTACCGGAAATGAATTTACAGACCTGTATTTGGTATTTTAAGCACAGCTGAGCCTCTGGCGTGCGATTTTAGATTAATTTATTAGCATCCGACAATTACACTGTCCCTGAATATCATATGATATTTGTTGTAATTTTGGAATATCATATAATATTCGCATAAATGTCCCTCAGTATCACGTGACATACCGACTCTTGTACACATTGATCTTGTAAGAGCGATGATTAGTAAGTAAATGTCACATGACATTCGAGTTTTGTCTGTTTACCCGATATGAGTGCTCGAATTTTAACGTTGACGTCGAATCAACATGAAAGAAGCCGTGTCCCGCATGCCCCGGTTATAACGTGAATCCCGCATAACCACGAAGTTATTTATTCGCAAATTCTGAACAACTGTTATTTTGTATATTAATTCAATTTGGGTTGAATTTCTATAATGACAATTGATTCTAAACCTGTGCTAAGTTTGACCATTCATTGAATTCATGGTTACGAGCCGAAAGACAAACAGAAAAATCATTAACTTCACCTTGAGGATCATGGATCATCCACGTTATAATGACTTCATGGATGTAAAGAATTGTCCAGACTCTTGAATTTGACTGGAGCACTGAACAGCATTGTAAGGTACACTTTGGTACATCACTGTTAATTCCAATGAGTTGATAAATCAACTCAGATGGAAAGTTGGTTTATTTCTGAGTTAATAACAGTAAAAATATTAACTTACTCTGAGTTGAATTGATTCTCAGTGAGTTGACTTGATTCAGAGGGAATAAATTAATTTATATCAGAATGAGTTGCATCAACTCAGAATCATGAGTTCTGATAGTTGTAACTATGACAGTTTCAACTCATTCTGAGTTAAAATCAACTCTGCGAAATTTATAGTGAGTGCAGAGACTGCGCTATATCAGTCTAACTAAAGAGTGACGTATTGGTGTCCTATGACGTCATCTCTCTGTTATATTCTGGTAAATGATATCATTGGAATTGATGAATCTGCCCTAAAAGATGAATAAAACAACTGGTTTCCCACCTGATTAGGTTGTCAAAGAAATTGAACAAATGAGCATTTTAAGCTTGAAACTCGTTTTCAACCAAAAGCGATACTCACAATATGCTGGTGTTATGAGATCACGATTAGGTCCAGTATTTGCTAAAAATATTCATGGTTCGGTTGAAATGCTAATTTAAAAAAAATTGATTAAATTCAATTAAACCTACACTATAAAATTTCAGTGAGTTGATTTTAACATAGAGAGTTGAAGCCACTGACAATGCCGTCTGGTGCCGTTTGCTGCCGTCTGGTTGCGTCCGGTACCGTACACAACGTACTTGAGTTGCCAAATAGTACCCCCATAACAACTTGGGCCAATGCAAAGAACAGGAACGGAACAGTAGTATAAGCATATTTCTAAGCCTAAGCCTAAGCGTAAGAATGAGCTTATACCTAAGCCTAAGCCTAAGCCAAAAATATTAGTCTAAAGCTTAAGCGTACTCTATTACAGTCCTGCCGAAAACGTTCCGGTCCCGGTCTGTTCATGGACCACAACTTGTGAACAATTGTTTTACATGGGCTGGCCTTCAGCGAATTACAAAAAGTACCGACAGTTAATTGTGTTGCCTAAAAACACACGATATATGTAAACACCGGACATAGCAATTAAATTAAGTAACAAATTACGTCGGTGTTGCAGAAAAAACTGCGCAATAATAAATGCAAACGCTGTGCATTTTACCAATGGTTTGCTGTTAGTAAATTTTAGAAGCGTTAAAAAATTTTGAAGATAAACTTATAATCTAAAATAACGCATTAGGCCTCTCATCGAATATCTCACAAAGGCGCCGCAAATGCATCCCTGGGACAAAATCCACTTGGGACGTTTACTGCCTCAGGAAAATTTCTCTGGTGGATTACTGTTACTTCTTGTTGAGATTATAACCCTTACTGTAAATTGCTGTGAGTTGATTTTAACTCATAATGAGATATATTGCTCAGTTTGAGTTAGGACTATCAGAACTCGCAATGATGCGTTTATTCAACTCATTGTTATTTAATTCATCAACTCCCCCGGAGTCAATTTGACTCAAAGAGAGTGTCAACTGAACTCAGAGTAAATTAAAGTTTTACTGTTATGAACTCAAAAATAACTAACTTTCCGTCTGAGTTGATTAATTAATTCACTGGAATTTAGTGTGTATAACATCACCACATAATCCAGGGTTTTCATGCTGAAAATCCGCCTACTTGTCGACGTATCTCTTACTAAAAATAAATTAGTGAAGTTTTTTTCATCAAAGAATGATCCGTGTGGGGCATATGCATTAGGTACGAGGAATATCAAATAAAATATTAATTTACTAAAATTTGACCAACATTTTTTTACAGTCAAAATTTTGGGAAAAATTCAGCCAACGAATTGATCGATATCCAAAAGTGTAATTTTAGAATGAAATAGTCTTACAAAGGGGATACATTTTGGTCCATTAAATTGGTTTATGGCCCGCTAGAACCTGCTGATTCCGCTCAAAGTTGCAGGCTACCCGTGGGTACGCACGGGTAACTCGGGTACAAGTAAGAAAATTTTAAGGCGGGTACACCCGCGGGTAAACAATTTCAAAGCGCGTGTAAAAATATGTGGATCGTTACCCGCCAGAATTTTCATAAAAAACAACCAAACAGCGGTCTAAAGTATATAGCTAATATACTTCACCAATAAAGCAGGTTGCTAAGATTATCTTAAGTACAATGATTTCAACAAACAAGAACGTTTTGATTCATTGATCATGATCATCCATCGGCAAACAACCAGTATTACCGGTGATAGGTGTAACGTGCAACATTATATAATGTTACATTTTTAGTAAATGGTTTGTTTTCAAAATTACTAATAAAGAGTTCATCGTAACGTTAATCGAGTGACTAACATCTATACACTGTAAAATTACACAATTGTATTGAACACAAAAGAAAATATAATGGCGGGTAAAGACGGATACTGGGAAAAGAAAACATGCGCGGGTATACGCGCGGGTAAAATATAAATTTCCGCGGCTAAAGCGTAGCTTGGGTACAAAATCGTTACCCGATTACACCCCTGATTACACTTGTTGGGAAACCAAAATCGTATATTACAAAGGGGTTATGCTCCTCATGTAACTCGGGCCTTTATAATAAATATACGTCGAATAAAATAGCACCGCAAGCGAAATATTTTCAATTGTTTTAAAATCGACCCCTACCGAATTAAACAAATTTGGGCCCATGTTACTTTAAGGGGCGTCCAGGTTTCTGATGGGTCGATAAAAGGGCAGTTTTAGATTCTAGATTACATTTTTGCTTAGGTTTAGACTTAGGCTCAGGCTTTGGCCTAGGAACACATTTTTGCAGCGCTTAGACTTAGGCTTAGGCTTAGGAATACGCTTAATCTATACTGTTACGCCCCTTAAAGTAACATTGGCCCAAATTTGTATCAGTCGCGTTAAAATTGAAAACTTATAATGGACCTTATCAATTTTTCAGCAAAAACCTGTTTGAAGGCGGTTAAGGGGCAGCGCTGCCGATCCTTTTACTTGCGCACGATTGTTGAAATATTGCAATGAAATTTATTGATAAAAAATGCTAAAAAGACAAAAAAACGCAAATAACAATCTTAAAATTTGCAAACAATTTCCTTGTGCAAAATATTTGCAAATTTCTAAGTTTGTCTCTCAAACTTTTAGTTTTTACTAAAAAATTTATTAAATACTTGGTTAAATTCGCTTATATCGACTGTAAAGTTGCGTCTAAATTGAAAATATTTTATTTCATATCGGAAACCGTTTTAAAATTAAAGTCGAAAAATAGATAATAGATGCAAGGAGCGTAAGAGAAGAGGTATGCTTATCTATGCCCTTTTTGGAAATTTCTGTAGATTACGAAAAAGCCACTTTTACGACTTTTGAGTTATTAATCTGCTTACTTCAAGAGACAAAATCCGAACATTATAGCCCTTCAAAATGAAATCTTGTCTACGCCTGTACGCTGCAAAAAATGTTGAGTCAAATTGACTCTCTCCGAAATAGGCACTGCGCTGGGCTCGAATTTGACTCTGACGGAGTCAAATTTGACTCAGTTTGTGTAGTCCTGTAGAGCCTATTTCGGACAAAGTCAATTTCACTCACCATTTTTTGCAGTGTAATAGATACGGGAAAGGAAACATGACAAATTATCATGAACAAAAATAACAAATAGCAATAAATTATGTATGTGTACTGCGCGCGCCCATGTTAAAAAATGTCCGACCATTTCAATAGCTAAGTAGCTAATGTACAGACACTTTCTAAATATAATTTTCAAAACTTTAGCTAGTTACAAAAATGACATAAAAATAAAGCAACGGGGCAAAAATAATATGAACATAATATACATTACCTTTCAAATATTTGGCGCAGAAAATAACATTTTGGCGAAAAATTCAAATGTAGGCAGGAAAATTGAAATTTTTTAACGGGAAAATTCACATTTTGACGAAAACTTCAAATTTTTGCTAAAAAATTCAAATTTTCCCTAGAGAATTCAATGTTTAAGCGGGAAATTGTAAATTTTTCGATAAATTCAAATTTCGGCGCAACAAAACTGCCAAAATACCCTGCCATTTTTCGCACATGTTCTAAGAATAACACGCAAAAACAACAACATACAAGCTAAATAGTGTGCAAATAATTTATTGAGTGTAAGAAATAGCTGTAATTTTATTGCTACTTTCCACTAATAAACATGAACATTTTTTGACATTGGCGTGCGCAGTATAACCTGAATGATTCATTATCATAATTTCTCATTCAATTAAACAATCATATATTCGTCGTATATTTTTCTATATATACAACTTAACACGTCATTTTGGTTTAAGCTGGTCATTCATGCGATTCTGATATTATCTGTTTATCGAGCCAGACACGAAGTTTAACCAGAAGAATAGCTCCATGGTAACCACCATATTCGTTGTGGGTATAAACATTGTTTATTTTCTATTGAAGTTACCTTTTTTCGTCTCAGTAGGAGTTCTTGTGCACTTAAGTAGCGAATACGTTAAAATTTTAAGTTTACCACAAAGTTGTGTTGCGAATAAAATAGCTTTTGTATGAAATTATTACATATTAGGACCAATGTATAGAACAGAGGCGGAACAGTAGTTTAAGTATATTCTCAAGTCTAAGCCTAATCGTGAGAACGAGCTTAAGCCTAAGCCTTAAGCCAGAACAACAAATTTTTCGACCAATGCATAGAACCGGGCCGGAACAGTAGTATAAGCATATTCCTAAGCCTAAGCCTGTTAAGCCTGAGCCTAAGCGTAAGAATGAGCCTATACCTATTAAGCCTAAGCGTAAGCCTAATCCTAAGCAAAAAATTACTCTAAAACTTAACCTTACTCTATTGCAGTCCAGCCCGAAAACGTCTCGGCCCTGTGCTATACATGGGTCAATTTTTTATGAAGCAATCCGCAACCACAGAAAACCATTCCGCCGTCCAAGATACTGAAGCCAAAAAGATTCAGTATCCAGGATACTGAAGCAAAAAAAAACTTCAGTGTCCATGACACTACCCCCTCAAAAGTCACCTGGTGTACGCATGTTATTGTGGAAATTGCATTACAGTAATCCTGGAATGACCACGATACGTCGAGCATAGTTTCAAGGATGTGGCTAGAATTTCGTTTAAATCGTAAGTGTACAGCGAACTAATCTGCAAAAACTGCAAACATTGATAATTTTGCTTTATTTTAAAATTTTATTGATGCAAACATTAATTGCAAAAAGGTACTTTGACTATATTTATTGAACGAAATCGATATTAGCAGATCACAAATCTGAAAAATTTATACACATCTTAACTGAACGAGGTGATTAGTTATAAATCACGTTTATATGTCGCAATTTTTCATTTTACACATAAACTGGTGTTGTTTGATATGATACAAAAATTAATACGAAACTCATTAAAAATCTTAAACATTTCGGCTCATCCGATATTTTATCTTTGAAATTTTAGAAAGCCAGGTGGATTGACAAGGGGAATGCTGATCATGTTACCAATACGAAAACAAAATAAAATTTTAGTAGAAAAACACAGACCTGTTGTGATATCTGTTTAGGAGTCGTTTCTAAAATATAACGCTATTTTAAATGTTTTTTGTAATTTTGACAACATTTCTTATTTTAAGTTCTTTATTTAAACTTAAACCTCCAACCAATCACTGCCGTTCAAACTGTGATTCAAAATTTTCACTATGTCACTCAATGTGAACTTGTTGCATTGTAATTGGTGGACTCGATGTTCAGTTGAAACCAAATTTGATTTGATTGGACAACGCAACATCAGAAACTAAAAAGTAAACTTGGCGATTTGAACGATGCATCAAAATGAATTGCCGTGTCAGAGGTAAGATTCAAAATTCGAAGCAGTAGAACGTGCGGCATTTGTGCACTCCCAATAATAAAGTTAAGCCTAAGCCGACGTCTAAAGCCTAAACCTACACCGCAAATTGCAGCGAATTATTTAATCAACTCATAGAACGAATAAAAGTCATTACTGGTTATTTCTGAGTTTTAATAACAGTAAACGTTAACTCACTCTGAGCTGATTTATTTCCGCGTCAGTTGACTAACTCAGAATAAGTTAAATCAGTTCCGAATTTTGAGTTTTAAATTACCTTGTTCAGACTTAGTGATTCAACTATTTAGGAATTAAAATCAACTCACTGGAATTTACGGTGTAAACCTACGACTAAGCTTAAGCCCAAGCGTACGGTTAGCTTAAATCTACCACCTAAGGAATGCCAAAATTTGAAAATATTTGAAACTGCGGGTGACAGTATCCAAATCCCGAATATGCATTCGACTTTTTGGGGTTGGAGTGATCCATCAAGACGAGGACACACCTGATTTATGAACCAACTCTGAAACCGGATGCTTGCTATTAATACTTGACGCCCATCCGCTGATGCATATACTTAAATTTAGATTTTATTTCACATTTGAATAATTTAAAGTTGTTTAGCGTTCAGTATATCTCGTTCAGTGAATTAAGATTAATAAATTCAGCCACGAGTGGTCTAGCACAGAGAGGGGTGTTACTAGTTCAATTTTGCTTCTTAACTGCTTTAACTGTGTTAGAGAAAACGGCGACAAAGATTAAGGGTTGAACTATACCGGTCGTGCGGCGCCGTTTGTCACCCGTCCAGAGTCGTCCGTTACCCGTCCGTAGCCGCGCCTTACCTGTCCGTCCAGAGCGTCAGTTACCCGTCCGCAGCCGTCCGTCACCCGTCCAGAGCCGTCCGTCACCCGTCCAGAGCCGTCCGTCACCCGTCCAGAGCCGTCGGTCAGCCGTACGGCGCTGTCTGTCGCAATTCGTCACGTGCCGTATTGCACGCGAATTACTCACGTACAATACTGTCTGACGACGGAGGGTGACGAACGTTGACGAACGGTGTCAGACAGCGTCGGACGTCATCAGAAGTATAGCGCCACCCTAAGCGCATCGCTAATTTTGGTTTCAGATTCAAGTGAAGGCTTTGGTCTGTGGATTAGAACGATTGGCGTGTGGCATGTAATTTCTAACATCTACACTATTGGTAAGTACGATCAGACTAGCGATGCGGGTAGTGAATTGTTCAACTCGACCGGTCGCTTGTAGCTGCACAGATACAAATTTTTCCACCCGCGGGATTACCCAAATAAAAAAATTTCTTCTCACGACTCGAGTTTTGTTGACGCATAAAGTTTTGCCAGCAGTTTTTCAAAAATCGTTGCAGTTTTATTTTGGTGAAATTTTTCGTTATTTCTCGAATAAATTTCATATGAAAAGTTTTTCAAAATAAAATAACAAACCCGTGTACTTAAAACATCGGAATAAAACAACCGTACGCGTATGTTTTGCAAATCAACTTTAAGATTTGTTTACCAGATCCGCGTTAACCCCGCAAATGCGAGCGGATCGAGTTCCACTCTGAGTAAAATACAACGTTCTGTAACCGGACACGTTTGGAGGAAAGGCAGTCTGTTCCGTAGAGGAATAGTTTTGACGCTGAAATTTGTGTTTTAGGTACAAATCAATTGTTTTTATTAGCAATTTTATCTTACTCAAAACAGTACACTGCAAAAAATGGGGAGTCAAATTGACTCTCTTTCCTAAATAGGATTTTCTTTACTACTTTCACAAGCTGAGTAAAAATTTGACTCCGCCTAAGTCAAATTCTACTCAATTTGACTCTGATACTCAGTTTGTGTAGTCAGGAAAAGCCTATTTCGGAGAAAGTCAATTTGACTCACCATTTTTTGCAGTGTAAATCCGAAAAGGTAAGTTCAAAAAGAACAGCGATTGACTGTTGAATAAAGACCAATATCTGACATGGCTTACAAAAATCTACAAATTTGAACGGTAAAATATGGCTAAGTCATAAACCAATCTACTAAAAAAGAAATACATCTAAATGCTTGATTTTTCGGCCAATGTAAAGAACATGGGCGGAACAGTAAACTGTAAATTCCAATGAGTTAATTAATCAACTCAGACAAAAATTAGTTATTTCTGAGTTAATAACGGTAAACTTTAACTCACTCTGAGTTGATTTGATTCTCTCTGTGAGTTGAGTTAACTATGGCTGAGATGCTTAATTAACTCAGAATGAATTGAATCAACTCAAAATTCTGAGTTCTGATAGTCCTAACTCAGACTGAGTGATTCAACTCATTCTGAGTTAAAATCAACTCACTGGAATTTACAGTGTATTATAAGCATATTCCTAAGCCTAAGCATAAGCCTAAGCCTAAGCCTATGCCTAAGTCTAAGCCTAAACCTATGCCTAAGCCTAAGCCTAAGCGTAAGATTGAGTTTATTCATAAGCCTTAAGCCTAAGTTTAAGCCAAACAAAAAATTAATTTAAAATTTAAGTTTACTCTATTGTAGTCCCACAGAAAAACGTTCCTTCCCTGATCTTTATATGGGTCAAAATCTCTAAAACGTTTAAAACAAGGTTACTTTGCCTAATTTAACTTTAAACCTAATTCATCTTATGCTGGATTACTTTGAGGATTGGCAATGGTCAAATTACTTTATTGCGATTGAGCAAGACTGTGACGCAGGGAGAATGATGGCTTTAGATACGGACAGGTTTAGGCTTAGGCTAAGGTTTGGGTTTTGGTTTAGGCTTCTTATGTTGTATATGTTCACGTTTTACGCGTAGACTAAGATTCAGGCTTTGAAGCTTAAGCTTTAGGCTTAGTTTACAGGTCTCAGTAATTATTATGAATCACTAGTTTCAAGGAAATAATCATATCTAGAATACAAAGTTCGGGTGGACAGATTTCCGAAAAGGGTGAACGATGTAGGAACCCCCTTGCCCTCGGCCTAAGAATGACACCAACATGGCTTATAGCTTTTAAAATTCTATTTTCACTGTTTAGTATAGCAATTTCATTTATTTTCTATATATTAGTTGGAACGCCGTATGCAACGATGCGCTGGTTCTAATTTCCAGGCAAATGATTTGTCCATCTGTCATCAGGTTATAGTCATGTTGTTTACTATATTCTACCGGTAGTAAAATTAGTTTAGTCTAAATTTAGATTTCACCAATTCATCGGTTGGCACTAAGCGATAGAATTTAGCCATAGAAACATTCATGTGATTCACAAATTGTTCCACAATGACTCCTTGTAGATCAGAACTCCGGGCCGCAACTTCGTAACGGTACGAGTCCGCACTCCCTCTGAACGCAAGTTCGCGACCCCCTGCCCATGAAACATAACGAATATTTTTGGATCTTTTCGGCTATCCCACCCAGCCCGCGTTTGCCCAAAAGTGGTCGGATTTTTATGTTTTTTTTTGCATATTTGAGCTTCTCATAGCGTCTTCTGTTTATTTCATGGCCCAATTTGCATTTTTGAAAAATTCGAGTTTTTAAGGTCCAAGGTCCCATCCTTGGGACCCAAAGAATTTTTTGACAAAAAGTTTGACAAATTATTCATCATTCAATGCAGCTTGCAGTGCTGAGTCCAATGGTGTTAAATTTTTTGTTATCACTCAATTGGTTAACAAGTTATTGTGAAATAACTGATCTGGCGCGCTGCCAACGATTTGGGTCGGCGCCAAATCAGTTATTTGACCATAATTCGTTAACCAATCGTCTGAGCGTAAAAAAGTTAACACCGTTGCAATCAGCTCCGCAAGCTGCATGAAATGGTACATAATTAGTTAACTTTTGGACAAAAAATGTTTTGGGTCCCAACGGGGGGACCTTGGGGCCTAAAAAACGGAATTTTTCAAAAATGCAAACATGGGTGTGAAACGATTGGATTAAAATAAATCATGAGAAGCTCAAATATGCAAAAATTTTCGAAATACGTCCATTTTTGGGTAAACGCGGGCCGAGTGGATAGCCGAAAAGGTCCCTACCAACCTCTGCAGTACTTATCCATTTATTAAACAATTTTTGGTTGCGAAGCTGTCTAAAACTGTGTTCAACTTAAGCTGTTTCTTACTATGTTAAATATCTGTATTCGCTACTGGAGTAAGGTATAGTGGATGAGTCGTGTATAATTTGCCTAACTTTTTAAGAAAAATATTTTTTGGGCCCCAAGGTGGGACCTTGGTCCTTGGAACATAAAAAATCAAATTTTTCAAAATAATTGCAATCAACATGCCGAAAATGCCAGCAAAAAGGCTGCTTTGCTGTGCGCGAAGCGCAATTTTTTTAACATTTTTTCAGAAAAATGATTGAAACTACGAATTACAAATTAGGTCGAAAAATTTCGTCCGCTCGGACCAATGGAGGGGGCGCATGACCCCATCCCCCCTTATCGCCGCCTTTGCTTTTAGCTGCTGGTATACCCGCGCAAAAAACCTACCCACCTTAAAACTTAACAGTTTGCCGCGGCTAAAAAGTGTTACTTTTTGATCCGCGTGCGAAAAATCTTTGTCCTCGGGTATACCCGCGCCTCAAACTCTCTGCCCGACCGCGGGTGCCCGAGGGTGAAGTCCCCATCTGCCAGAGACAAGGTAATTTTTCAATTGCTTCTGTATAGATAATTTATTTAACACCGATTGCATATTCCAGCTAGCAACGTTGATGATATACTTGAAGCTTTATCTGGCTGCTGTGACTACCTATCACAGTACCCGAATAGGTTGCTTAGTAAACTATGAGACCCATGAATGCGTTAGTTATGTTGCCCCATGTAAACGTCAGGGTCGGCCAGGTTTTCTGTGGAAGTAGAATAGGGTAAGCTTAAGCTTTACACATTTTTTTTGCTTAGGCTTAGGCTTAGGCTTAGGCTTAAGCTTAGGCTTAGGCTTAGGTTTAGGCCCAAGCTTAGGAATATGCTTGTAATACTGTTCCGCCCCTGTTCTTTACATTGGCCGTTAGGTTTATACCCCGTAGCCATTTTTGAAGAGAGTGTTTTTGTGGCTTGGTTTAGGTTTCACTGTTCATCTTGATATGGTAAACAATGAGCGCGTTTCAAAGGTCGTTATTATGCAAAGTAGATGCAAAACGTGTCATAAATTAGGTAGGCTGACGATTTTTAGTTCTGAGTCCTAACAGCTGCTAATGAGGGGCGTTATTACGAGGTTTCGATCCTATGACGCATGGTCAGAAATTTCTCAGTCCAGCGCGCTACCACTCAGCCACGACGCCTCACAGTCAGCTATTTTTTATGCCTTATAATAACTTCAACGTTACACACATGTATCTTGGTTCTTCCATGTTTTTACTGCTGCTGCATATGAAGGCACTCTTCAAAACGCCTGGTTTTTATTACATATTACAATTCAGTATCATTAAGAGTCGATGATGCTCTTTAAACAAGAGTATGCCGCAGACCGGGTTTGGCATTGCGTAAAATGTACCATCGCTCGTTGAGTTTTGGTTCTACCCCCTTTACGTTTGCGGCGGGGTCGTGTTTATCGATTAAACATTGCTAAAATAGTAAGCGGGCCACTCTTCACTATAAACGTTATCATATGAATTTCAGAGTTTCAGCAAATTTTGATCCGCCCACTATAAAGCATGGCGGTGGTTCAAACGTGCAAGACGCGCTGTTTACATTTGTTTTCTACATATAATGTACCCAGTTGTATACTCTTGTTACATAGTATCATACACTCGTGGTATTATAAAAATACGACAAAGAAGTATATGTAACAGGAGCTGGCCCATGCATAGAACAGGGCCGGAACAGTAGTATAAACATATTCTAAAGCCTAAGCTTAAACCTAAGCGTAAGGATGAGACTATCTTTAAGCAGATTCCTAAGCCTAAGCCTAATCAAAAAGTTTGTGTAAAGCTAAAACTGACTCTATTACAGTCCCACCGGAAAACGATCCGGCCCTGTTCTATACATGGGCTCAGGAGTTGATAGTGATGCATACTCGTTAGGTTTTATGTGTAGTTGTTCAACATTGGCTTATTCGATTTCTCTTAATGTGTTCCTGTTATGTATCGCCCAGTGCCAGCTGGTTAAAGGTTGTCTTATAATTTTAAGTCCGCAAGAGGGTGAAATTAAAAATTTTAAAAGTTTTCTGAATTATGCCTTGCTACTGTGAAAAATTTCAGATCTACAGGTATTGTAGTTTGTTCATTTAATGTTATTAATAAGGAAGAGGTGCTACACACATTTCAGAATACGGCTGTTCACAGTAAATTCCAATGAGTTGATTAACCAATTCAGCTATCGAGTTGGTTATTTCTGAAATAATATCAGAAAACTTTAACTCACTCTCAGTTGAGTTGATTCTCCCTATAAGTTGAGTTGACTCTGAGTGAGTTCATTAATTAACTCAGAGTGAATTGAACCAAGTCAAATTTCAAAGTTCTGATTGTCATAACTCAGACTGAGTGATTCAACTCATACTGAGTTAAAATCAACTCACTCAAATTTACAGTGATTTGGACAGTATCATATGGTAACTAGTGGCAAAAATGAAGTTTTCACTTCACATGCAGCTTCGTAAGCGGACCAACCGAGTTATGTTTAATATCTTTCATATTTTTCGCTTAAACTTAAATGTCAGATTAACTTTTGTGGAAAATGGTTATGTCAAAGATGACAATGTTTGCAGCAGGGTACAAACGAAAGTCTGCACCCGGCTCCGGCAGAAAATCGACCTCCAACTTTGGCTCCGCGTACAAACTTTACCGAAGGTTCCGGCAATTTCGGTTTTGAAATTTTCATATTTATTTTTCAAAAATTGTATCATTCGATGCGTTTAGCTAATAAGTTTTGGAACAATTATGAAAACAAATTAGCGGAATTTCTTAAAAATATACTTAAAATCAAAATTTTTGACACTACTTTATAGATATTTGCTAAAATTAGCATTTACAACATTGACTGTGTTTCAGAAATCCTACTTAAGTATTTACTTAAATTATACTTAAGTAATTACTTAAGTCGCTGACTTCAGTAAATGCTTAAATTTTCGAGCAAAAACAAATAAACGCCAAAAGTCTGCCATTGTCATAACAAGAAAGTAATAGTTTCACTTTATATTGAGGATGTACCAATAGTCTACAATTTCAATTTGACCAAGGTTAGCATGCCTGAATGGTAAATTTGTATTCTATCAAATTTCAGCGACTTAAGTATTTACTTAACTTAAGTACACTTTTAAAAACCATAAAATGGTTAAGTAATTCCTTAAACACGTACTTAAGTACTACGTCGTACTTAAGTAGGGTTTTGGAGACCCGGCCAATGTTTAAACTGGTTAATTTTGCGTCACCATCACTTCCTGTGTCATCACTGGTTCCGACAAGTTTTGTTGACCTCCGGTTCCGGCTTCAGTATTTTTTACGTCCGGTTGCATTCAGCTTAGTAGTGCTATGAAACTTTCAAACTTTGCAAACTTTGTAATTTCTAATTTCCTGCGCAAATATAGTTTAAAGTTGAAATTTAAAAAATGATGCCTTTTGTGTTCAAGTATCTTCTAATGCGGCGTTCACGTTATAACTGGGGCAGCTTGGAACACGTTTTGTCCAAGTTGATTTGACGTCAACATAAAATTTTGTGATCCGAATAGCGGTTATGTAGACAAAATGTGAATATCATATGATATTCCAAAATTCTACTAAATATCATATGACATTTATACAGGACAATGGAATTTGTGCACGCTAAATAACACAGTAAAAACTCGGATAATGCAGCATTAAATGATTTCTCAAGTTGAATTAGCCTCTACGTTTCTGTTTCTCGCTAAGTTTTTCCAAAAATATATTCCTAAGTACAAATAATTCAAATTTGAAATCTTAGTATCATATGACATTCTACAGGACAATCAAGCTAGTTTACCACAACTTTGCAGACATTTTCAAACATATCATATGATACTCGCAGACAATATTTGGAATATCAGATTGATATTGCAGTACAAACTGTAGATGTCACATCAGGATAGCAGACAATTCCAATTTTTTGAATTTCATAGCGGATAAACGGTCAGACAAAATGTTACCAGCTATAGTCATAGGGACAAAACGTGTTGCAGGCTGCCCCAGTTATAACGTGAACCCCGCATAAACCAGTACCATATATTACTATTGTGGAATTCTATTTTAGGTAAGACCAATTCCATTTTAGCGAATCGTAGGCATAAATATTAATATATCACAATCTATTCAGAGTCGGATATTTCAGCAACGACGCCTGCTGTGTTACGCTGTAACAGCTAAATTAATTTTTAGGTTCTTCGGGTTTGCCAGTATATACAGACTTTTATACAGCAATATAAACATGAAGCTGGTTCGATTTATTGCTGCCGTTTTATACTGAATTCTACCGAAAATATTTTAATTTCTCGTCTTTAATTTGTGGTAAAGTATTGTTTTTCTTTTACGATAGACTTGTCTGAACTGAAATAGTGATAAATATGGTAAAATTAAGAATTGAAAACTAACAATTAGCAGCATACTCTCTAAATAACTAAGCTAACTGGTAGGTTTACGCTTAAACTCATTTGAAATGTTACTTATTTTCAGTTTAAGCTAAACTTGATGAACTCTTAAATACACTGCTGCACTTGTTACTTAAACTAAAAATAAGTTTACTTAATCTCGTGTTCAACTTAAAAACACGTTAATTTAAGTAAAACTTAAAATTCTAGTTTAGTTAGTCCGGCCAGCCATTCAAGTTTTACTTAAACTGATATTCGAGTTTAGTTAAGTTATAATTTAAGCTTAATTTTGAGAGAGTAGTTAATATTTCGTCTTCTGTCATTTAAGCTATCTCCTAAGCTAATATTGCACGGTAAAACATAGCTTGTCTTACAAATATTCTTAGTTCTAGTTTTTAAAAAATTATACATTAGCCAAACTTGAATATCAGTTTAAGTAAAATTTAAATGGCTGGACGAACTTACTAAACAATAATTAAACGTATATTTTTAAGTTTTACATGAGTTTAAGTTAAACTTATTTTTGATTTACAAGTCACTACTGTAGCCCCGAAATTATCTGTACCAAAGAATTAATTAAGTTTAAGTTAAACTAAAAATATGTAAAATTTTAAATGAATTTAAGCGTAGACGCACCTGTTTAGTTTAATCTAGAAAGTGACATTACTGCTGCTGTATTAGCTTACTCTTAAATCAAGTACAGTTTAAACTTTTGAGAGTGCTGAGTAAAGTTTATCTGTTGGCGACCGAAAATGGCCTATTTTCATTTACCCGAAGCCAAACATCATAGTGGTCACAATTTCGACATTTTATCTCGCCAGCAACGGCCAATGTTACTTTTAGCGCCGTAACAGTAGACTAAGCGTATTCCTAAGCCTAAACACTTAAGCCTAAGCTAAAAATTTACTCTAGAATGTAAGCCAACTCTTTTACAAACCCACCACAAACCAGGACGGCTCCAAAAGTAGCATAAGCGCCAGCAACTATACTGTCAAAATTTGCTAAAATTTGTTCAAAATATACTGCGTATTTGCAAGTTTTGCAATCTGCAACATTTTCTGTTTTATTCTCGCGTATCATCGCACGAACCTTGAAAATAAGAGTGCGTTCACAATTCAACGACCATTAAATATATTGTACTTTAAGCACGACTGTGTCACCCATGTACTTAGTATGCTTTGATGATATCTGCCGACCCATATATTAACCATTAGTTGCCAAGGTGACTATTTCCTATTTTGACTTGCGGCCGTATTTTACGGCATATAAACCACGTTTGGTATAAAAGTTTATTATCGACCAGCGGCGACGTTGTCACGATTTTGGTACCGGGAGGATGTAGTAAAAGTTGTCGGCGAGCGAACGTAGCGATTGACCCAAACTAAATTTGACCGTATTCTAAAACCATGTAAACGGGCCATTTCGTCTTGTTTGTCTTAAAGTTTTGGAAAGACTATTTTCAATATACCCTGTTGCCGAACACAATAATCGTATACTTTAATGATATGGTTCAGTTTGTTCTCAGCGTGTTGCTTTCGTTTCCATCAAGTATTGTTTTTGGTTAAGTAAAGCCAGTAGCGAATTCAGAAATTTCTGACGGTGCGGGAGGGTTGGTAAAAGTTAGGAGTACTGCTATGTATACGTATGTGCCAATTATCTGAGGGGGGAAACTTGTAAGATACGGAGGGAGTTACTTTTTTATTACAAAAATTTTCTAAGGGTACGTACGCCCTCCCCTGGGTCTGCTAGAGAATATATGGGACTTCAGGATAGCTAGTCGGTGGGTTTGGCTGTTTATTCTCAAACTATAAATAGTAATTTTTTATGTTACATTATTGAAAACTAAAAATTACTTTTGCCAATACAAGCCTAAAAATGTAATCAATATAATTAAAGCTGAAACACACCACATACGTATTTTAACACGCAAGCTTCGAACATATTTTGTTTACAATAGTTTCATAACATATAGACCGCATTGTTGTTGTTAGAAAATTTGCATATAGATTTTTATGCATTCGCCAACACTTTTGCGCCTCGCTAAAATTGATCGACTAGTATATGGTTTTATAGCGCAAACAGTTTAAAACGGTTTGTTCTCAGCGGTGGCAGGTTATATATCAGTTTACTTTTAAGTTGATACTTTCATCCAGGCAAAATATTGAATTTATTTTTTTCCACTCTAATTCGCTTTTAATTCATTTTTCTCGTTCAGGTTTACTATAACATCACGGTGGCTGCCTGCATAAAATATCCTTCTACAAACTAACCAAGTTTATACTGTATATATGAGGCATTGCTACACTCAAAATAAAATTCCTGATATTTAACAAAAAATTTCTTACATTTATGAAATATAATTAGTAATGTGCACTTGAAAAGTATTTCTGTTGCTACAACAGAAAAGTTTTCAAAAAAGTTTTCACATAAAGTCTGAAACTAAACGTTTTCCAGTTATTTTTAGACAAATTGTCTTAAATATCAGAAAAACTTTTCAGATTTGCCACAAAAATTCTTTTCTGAACTAATTCAGAAATACTTTTGTGTGTGTACGGTTTCATCAAGGTGTTGAGAATTTTGTAGTTATTATCTGGCTCTTGTACACTTCACAACGCAGTTTGTGATATTTTTGAGTTTTTGGCACAGGCTGGCGAAGGCATAGACTTAGGTTTAGGTTTAAGCTTAATTTGGCCTTAGGATTACGGTTAAGCTTGTGTCAGTGAGGAAAACTTTACGAGTGATTAATGTGTAATGTAATCTATTTTTTATAGCATTAGGTTTTATTTTGACCTGGTTTATGGTTTACAAAATATATGAAGGCTTTATTGAACTGCAGAGTTTGGCAATCAGGTTGCATAAAACGCAAAAACTGTCTTAAGAATATTAGACAGTTTTAAGCATATTTATACATTTTATTGTTGCAGATTAATTAAAGATCCGTAGCCAGCTCAACATCATAGGTGAGAGCCAAAATTTTTCCAAGAGAAACTTCCAACGATTTCCCATGAGCGAGGTTGAAATTTTCCTTAGAGGGGGTGGAATGGTTTTCAGGGGGGGGGCTCAGCCAATTATAGCAAATCACTGACATATTTCACAGCCATCGCAGTTGCGAGCTTTGAATATTGTCTGCTGTTGTATGCAAATGCTTTGATTTGTTTCAGCTCAAAGTTTAAATTTGCTAAACTACAGAATGGACTGCCCACCGGTGCAAAATGCCGGTCAGTTGAGCGCAAAACTCAAATATCCTCAGGTGTTGGTCACACCTGGATACTACGATAAACAGGTACGGTTTAATTTTAATTGTTGAAACCATAGAAACCCGTCGCGCCGTCAAAACACTGTTCGCCAGGGTGCAGAGCAGAACTGGATTTTGTCGCAATCGGAATCGGAATCGAAACCTGCAAATTTATACCGGAATCGGAATCGCAACCTGCAATTTTATACCGGAATCGGAATCGAAACCTGCAAATTTATACCGGAATCGGAATCGGAATCGAAACCTGCAATTTTATACCGGAATCGGAATCGTAATCGAATCCTGCAAATTTATGCCGGAATCGGAATCGAAACAGCAAATTTATACAGGAATCGGAATCGAATCCTGCAAATTTATGCCGGAATCGGAATCGAAACAGCAAATTTATACCGGAATCGGAATCGGAATCGAAACCTGCAAATTTATACCGGAATCGGAATCGGAATCGAAACCTGCAAATTTATACCGGAATCGTAATCGAAACCTGCAAATTTATACCGGAATCGAAATCGGAATCGAAACCTGCAAATTTATACCGGAATCGGAATCGAAACCTGCAAATTTATACCGGAATCGGAATCGGAATCGAAACCTGCAATTTTATACCGGAATCGGAATCGAAACAGCAAATTTATACCGGAATCGGAATCGAAACCTACCAATTTATACCGGAATCGGAATCGAAACCTACCAATTTATGCCGGAATCGGAAACGAAACAGCAAATTTATACCGGAATCGGAATCGAAACCTACCAATTTATACCGGAATCGGAATCGAAACCTACCAATTTATGCCGGAATCGGAAACGAAACAGCAAATTTATACCGGAATCGGAATCGAAACCTACCAATTTATACCGGAATCGGAATCGAAACCTGCAAATTTATACCGGAATCGGAAACGAAACAGCAAATTTATACCGCAATCGGAATCGGAACTCGTTTTGAGTCGGAATACTAATCGAAAACGGAATTCTGATTGCACGCTGATCGATAGTAAAAATGAAAAAATCTGCAAATTTTATGAGACCGACCTCAAGAACATTTGTAATTTAAGATTGTTTGCTTTTAGATCGAGTCTATTTTGGTTTTACCGGCTAAATTGGGGGGCGTGACCCCTCAATGCCCCCGCGTGGTGACTCCCTTGCGTGAAGTTCAAACGACTTTTGTTAAACGGAATATTCAAAACATGTCAATGCTTTATTCATAATGTTTAAACACGAAGCCATTTTATACAACATTGTTTCGCTAGAATTTATCAAATTTTGGTGGTAAATTCACATTTTGATTGTTCGACATCACCTAAATTCTATTGTAATCGTTCGGAACGAATTTGAGAATTTAGCTTTTCGGAACAAATTTGAGAATTTAGTTTTTCGGAACAAATTTGAGAATTTAGTTTTTCGGAACAAATTTGAGAATTTAGATTTTCGGAACGAATTTGAGAATTTAGTTTTTCGGAACAAATTTGAGAATTTAGTTTTTCGGAACAAATTTGAGAATTTAGCTTTTCGGAACAAATTTGAGAATTTAGTTTTTCGGAACAAATTTGAGAATTTGTTATTATGCGTAAAACGTGAAAAGTGTTTAATTTTAGTATTTGAAAAATATGAATTGCAACTGGATTATTAAAGCAACATCGCCGCAGAATCACATTATGTTGACCGTTTACGATTCCGAGTTTGAAGGACCGATATTTTCAACGTGTGACGATGGAATTATTGTTCGAGACAGTACGTTTTAGCAAGAGTGCATGATACAAGAGTGTGCAACTCTTGAGGTTGCGCATGATACAAAATGTACCATCGGGCTTTGAGTTTTTGGCCGACCCTCCTATATTTAGAGGGTCGCTGTCACATGCAATCAGCCTTAATTATACTATAATCGGAGCATTTTTGATGCCGGATACATAAAGTGTCATGGTTCGCATAGGTTGTGCCCCCCTCTAAAGAATGGGGGGGGCACGGCAAAACTGAACGCTTACCGAGGACATTGTTTCCTACACAGAATGTACCCAGATGCATGCTCTTGTTGAAGTATGCATCATCCACTCTTGGTTTATGATTTTTAGGGCCGTACCGCTACATAAGCCCATGCTTACACTATAACTTTTAACGCTAGTTCTTTCTGTGTTAATACCAGTAAACAATAACTCACTCTGAGAGTCGAGTTGATTCCAGATGAGTTGATTGATTAAGTCAGATTGAGTTGAATGAACTCAGAATATTTTGAAATTTAAAAGTCTTAATTGAGACTCGTTAAAAAAATTTTTTGCTTTTGGGTTAAAAAAAATTGAAAAATTAGGTGAATTTTGAATATCTTTTTCCCGTTGGATAATAACCAATAGGCAATTTGTTAGAAATATTTCGCTATTTTAATTGTTTATTTACGCAGGTTTTCGAAACGCCTCAACGCAGACAGACGTCTCGTGGTGTGATTTTGACAATCCGTTGTCAATTATCAGCACTGCGGACACGATGTACATTCAAATGATTTCTGATGATAAGCTGGAACGACGCGGTGCCAATATGAGCTTTATTGAGTTTGGTAAATTTGAAAATTTTGATTATTTTTACCTTGAAAGAGTCAAAAATAATTATAAAATATCAGCCATCAAACTATAATGCTTTCGAGATATATATATATATATATATATATATATATATATATATATATATATATATATATATATATATATTATATATAAATATATGTATATATAAATATATACATACATACATATATATAGTAAAGGCACTACGAGACCGTACGGTGCCGGATGGTGTCGGACCGCGCCGGACGGCATAAAAAGTATAGCGCCGCCCTAATTCGGGCTCATCCTGAAAAACTCGTTACCAACGTCCAGGTCTGGTTAAGTAATAGTTTCATATGGCATCGAACGGGACCAAATATGGTAATTGGCTAAGAGAGGGCGTTCAGTTGACATCTAATCTGTGTGCTGGATGTTTTAGAAGGATGTCCACCGGACTGGGTTGGGATACCAAGTCTTGATTCGTGCTATAAATTAGTCACTGCCGGACGTAATTGGGTCAGTGCTCAAACGCATTGCAATTACGATAAATCTAACCTGGTCACACTGGTGTCCGACGAAGAATATATCCAGTTATTAGGTAACTTTGCATTCGTTATTTTAGCTATACCTACTGTATAGTCAGTGCCCCAGCATACAGCGGTGGGGGCTCCCCCCAAACTCCTGGGTGAGGGCCCTCAAACCAGGTCCGTAGACTGCTCACGTTGGAGGGGGGCTAAAAAATTTTCAGGAGGGACATTCGAGGGTTTTCAAAGAGTTAATACAAGTAAGGTGGAAAACTTTCTAGGGGGGCAAAATTTTCCAGGGGGGGTGAGCCCCCTGGCCCCACTTGGCTACGGGACCGCCTCAAATTCACCAGCGAAGCGAGTGAGAAGCCAGACGTATTTTAAACTTCGGTGGTTTTTTTCAACTGGTTAGGTTGGGGGCCCCTTTAAAAGTGGGGTGCCCACGCAAATGAGGGGTATGGGGGTGTCAACTCCGGCCATGTATACAGTATATTGCTATATGTTTTATAATAATATTGGTATTAATTAATAATTAGCTTCGAAATCAAAACCGATTCTCTATACCTTTGACTGTTCTCATTTCTTTGTAACTTCGGCTTTTCGCAGCGCGTTTTGTTGTAAAATGATAAGATCTCTACCTTACAATTTTTACACCTCAGAACGTTTTCACGTATATAGAATGCAGTAAAAATTGCGTTTCATAACTTTTGCCTACCCCCCATTAAGCCTTTCAGCATTCGCCGGTGGTTTTATCTGTTTCATTGACATGCTTAATTATGCATAAGAATCTCTTGAACGATTTGATTTTACGGGGAATCAGTGTTGTTGCAACTATTTAAAACGGGCTGGGTTTCTGAAATCGTACTTAAGTACGACTTAGCACTTAAGTACGTGCTAAGTAATCACTTAACCATTTTGTCGTTTTAAAAGCGTACTGAAGTTAAGTAAATACTTATGTCGCTGACTAAATCTAATAGATTACAAATTATAACAGTTCAGGCATACTAACCTTGGTCTATTTGATATCGTAGACACATGGTGTCTCTGAACTATTACTCTTATTATGACAATTGCACACAGTTACGGGCGTGGTTCATCTGTTTTTGCTCACAAAGTTAAGTATTTACTTAAGTCGGCGACGTAAGTAATTATTTAAATATAATTTAAGTAAATACTTAAGTAAGATTTCAGAAACTCAGCCAATTGTAGAATTCGTTGGCAACCAAATGTTGGTGGCTATTTTTCAGAGTTATTCAGTGCTTCCAACGAAAAAGTTTGGATTGGAATGTTTGATGCTGCGATTGAAACTGAATTCATTAACGTCGATCCACTGGTCAAAGTTTGGCCACCCAGGTAAGAAATGTTTTTTGTTAGTTCGAGCGTGGACTTTGCACCAAAATGTTGCAACAGGGTCATCAGAACAGAAAATGTCACTGAGGGTCGGTTGTACACTGTAAATTTCAGTGAGTTGATTTTAACTCAGAATGAGTTGAATCACTCAGTCCGAGATAGGACTATCAGAACTGAGAATTTTGAGTTAATTCATTTCATTCTGAGCTTAATAAGCTACTCACCCAGAGTCAACTTAACTTAGAGTGCGAATCAACTCAACTCAGAGTGAGTTGATGTTTACTGATATTAATTCAGAAATAACTAACTCGCTAGATGAATTGATTAATTAATTCATTTCAATTTACAGTGTAGTAGTTGTTGTGGTTGTTGTTGCGTGTAGCGTATGACCCGTACGGAGCGAACCAGGCAAAAATACAGAAACAGACGAATGATTAGTAGCATAACCAACAATTAAACAAATAACGCTAACATAATTGGCATAACAGGTCAATATTGTCACGTAAATAAGCACAAACCTGGCTACAACTTGTTTGTAGACTTTTCCGTAAAACCGGACCAAACCTAAAAATATCGGAAAAATCCAACGTGGGCGGCTTCTACAATTAGAATTATTAACTTTGAGCTCAGAATTAGCTTTAACTTTGCCGTTCAAACCCGTAGTCAGCTCACAGTGATAAGAGGCTAAAAATTATTCAGGAGAGGCACACAAGGGTTTTCGATGACTTACAAGCAAGTTTGAAAATTTTCTAGGGTGGCCAAAAAGTTTCACCAGGGTATGAGCAGCCCATGGCACCCTTGGCTGCGGACTCGGTGTGTTTGTGGATTTTGCTAGCTAGTAAACAACTTCTGACTTTGATATTTCAAACTTATTAAATTTTGAAGATCTCGCTAGAATTAAAATATTGTCAAGATTAGCGTTAGATTAAATTGAAGACGGTCGCAATGTTTAGTAATTTGCATCTGTGATCGTATTCTCAAATACGTATAGCGCCTATCACCAGTTAGCGACAGATTTTAAAACTGGCGAACTTCTGCAATTACAGATCTCAAATTTACCACAAAAGTATTTCAAATAAAATGCAAAAATGTGCTAAATATCTACTGTGATGAGTGGCCGATTTGAAATTAACAGACACCCAAACAACTCGTGTAAACATTATCCCGGGTGTTGGATCCAATAAACCTGGGATAAATTAAAAACAAATAACAGTCCGTAACCAATGAACACGGGGATACATTCTGTTGAAAGGTACAACAAATATGCGTCCACTCTTAGTAACATAATCGTTCGCTGGTTCACTGTAAATTTGAGTGAGTTGATTTTAACTCAAAATGAGTTGAATCACGCAGTTTGAGTTAAGACTGTCAGTTCTCAGCATTTTGAGTTGATTCAATTCGTTCTGCATTAACTAATCAACTCACGCAGAGTCATCTCAACTCAGAGTGAGAATCAACTCACAGTCAGTTAATGTTTACTGATATTAATTCAAAAATAACCAACTCGCTAGCTGAATTGATTAATAGTCAACTCATTGGAATTTACAGTGTTTGAAAAGCTTACAATACTTTTCATCAACTGGTGATAGGTGCAGCACAGTTATCAAAATAAATCGTCCTGAAGCTACGCGAACTATTTTTAGTCTCGAAGTGAGTAACAACTCTGACGAACGTGACTGTGTATACTTGGATTTTGGGATCCGAGATACGTCCGAAATGTATATGGCAGCGTCGTGTATTGACGAATATCCGTTCATGTGTAAACGAAGCAAAAGTATGTCCATTTTGGCTTCATTTTGTTGAAACTGCGTTCAAATTGTTTGCGGTAAATATATATTTTCAACGTTTCGAAGCCCGTTGGTTTTAAGGTTGACAAATAAATAAATATGTTTACAGCGTCATCTGCTCAATTTCAGTTCAGGGTCCATATTCTTAAATGCATATAGCACCTATCAGCAGTTAGTAATAGGTTTTCAAACTAAACGAACTGGTGTAATTACAGATCTCAAAATTTGTACAGTAGCAGAGAAAATCGAAAGCAATAAATGTGCTGAATGGCAAACCTCACTATTCTCTGGTTCGAAAGTTACAAGGCCTATCACCAACTGGTAATACTTTGTGAATACGGGCTGAGAATTCAACCCGCGGATAAACTTTCTTCGGCCCAGACCAAAACCATTAAAAGTTAACCTGTATTGCTGCGTGACACCGTGAGTCAGGTGTTTAGGTCCATGCAAAGATCACGGCCGGAACGTCTTCCTGTCGGACTCAAATTTGACTAAGTTTAAGCTTTAGACGAATTTTTCGTTTAGGCTTAGGTTCACGCTTAGGCTTAGGTGTAAACTCATTATTACGATTAAGTTTAGACTTAGGCTTAAGTATACGCTTATTCTTACGCTTAAGCTTACCCTTTGGATTAGGCTTAGGAGTATGCTTATACTACTCTAACGGCGCTGTTCGATACAGTGGCCGGTTTTTAAAAAGGTTCAATGTGAGAAAAAACCACCTGATAGCAGCTTGCGCAAAGTTTTCAATCGTCGACGTTTCATCTGGTTATTATGGTTCTATACTTATATCTCTCAACTTATACGCGATGCCGGTAAGTTCACAAGCCGGCCTCAATCAGTTCCCCGGCACATTTTCCCGTAGTCCGGTGTACAATTGGCCAAAGTTTTCTCTTTCGATTTATATAAACAACTTGATTGGCCAGAAGAAAAAACATCATCTTTGTTGAGTCTGTAAATAATTAATGACACACAAATTGGTCCGTTGAAAACTCAGTTGAAAATGTGAATTCAGTTCAAAATTTGCGTTCGAAATCACGTTGTGTTTCAATGGTGTGGTATTTTGTTTATTTGAGATAAATTTTAATTTGCGTAAATTTTTTTCTTCCATTCAACGGACTCGGGTCTTTTAGAACGCTATTAATTCAGTGTAAAAAGACTTTATTTGAAATTTTAGCTGTTTGTATAAACCATTGTTTAGTGTGAATATTTGGTGCGGGTGATAGTGTTCCATTGTGCTTAGATTCAGTTTGAAAGTATAGGTTCAGTTGAAAATCTACACAAAATTTTCAATGTAAAGGTGGAAAGTGAAAAATACCCCAAATTTTTTTATTACAAACCGCGGAAGTTATTTGATCAAAAATATTGATATCAGTTTGTTGACAAATATTTCATTATTCGTCAGTCTGAAAACGTTTTTAAGTATAAAACACAATTACGTTGTCTAATCTCATTTATTTTATGCGATCAGCGCATCCTAAAAACTCATTGCAGGATCAAATATGGCTATTGAAACGCGTTTGTTATTAGCTTGTTTAAGGCGTTCCAAATAGCTTTTTTTGGCTTTCAAAGCTGATTGGCTGTTTGTTGGTTTATTCATCCGCTGGTAAATGCTTACAAATGGGTTTTTGTTTCGCGAGCTATAGCCCTACTGCTGTCATAGTTGGCAACTGTGAGGAAATGACATTTTGTTCGTTCAAAAACTTTGGATACTAAGGAAAGTTAAGAAAATTTCAAGTTTTTGTCAACTTCAAATTTTTGCGAACACTGTAAATTTCAGCGAGTTGATTTTAACTCAGAATGTGTTGAATCACTCAGTCTAAATTAGGACTATCAGGACTCAAAATTTTGAGTTGATTCAAATCATTACGAGTTAGTTAATCAACTCACCCAGTAGTCAACTCAACTCAGAGTGATAATAAACTCAACTCACAGTGAGTTAATGTTTGCTGATATTAATTCAGAAATAATCAACTCGCTAGCTGAATTGATTAATCAACTCATTGCAATTTACAGTGTAGCGTTATATCTCGATCACGTCAAAGTGCGTTGGAATTGAACTAAAGTTAAAAGTTTTTTGATCAAAACGCTCCAGTCATCGTTGAAATAATTCAACTTTAACGATTTGTCAATATTTGAATTTAAATCACCAATCTAAAAATGCATTTAAAATTATACAATAAAATCGGTTCAGATAAAAACTCGTAAAAAATATTGGTACTGCGATTTGACAGCCACGCAGTGACTGATTCAGTATTTTTTGACACGGCGAACACATTACACGTCATAGTGAAAAACTAATTCGCGAGCGAAGCGAGCAAGAAGCCAAACGCAATTTTAGTATTAAAGTTTAATGCCAAATTTTTGGTTAACCAGTATCGAGAAGCCTGGGTCTCGCTGCGGCGCCGTCATCGAATTAGCCAGGGTCGCCAAAGAATTGTCGTATCAGTCACCGCATTTGAGCAATGATTTTCCTGGTTTCAGATGTAAGCGTCGAAATGACGCAATTTGACTATAAGTTTTCTTTTACATTGGGCGACAGGTTGTGATATAAGGTTAATACCAAATAGTCCCGGTGTGTTAGATTGGAGTTATGGTAATTTTGCGATATCAGGCCAAAAGTTAAATATCTGGTTTGAATTTTGATAATCGAACAGTTAAATACGTTGTTGAAACTTGAAAGGTTTAATATTTTGCTTTGCCATTGATAATTTTACGTACACTGTAGATTCCAGTGAGTTGATTAATCAAGTCAGAAAACGAATTAGTTGATATCTGGTTATTTCTGAGTTAATAACGGCAAACATTA
Organism: Enoplolaimus lenunculus; assembly: GCA_030248215.1. Classification (NCBI taxonomy): domain Eukaryota; kingdom Metazoa; phylum Nematoda; class Enoplea; order Enoplida; family Thoracostomopsidae; genus Enoplolaimus; species Enoplolaimus lenunculus. The sequence continues at coordinate 201,938 of JASANG010003551.1, forward strand.
ACTCTTTACACTGAGCTGATTTAATTCCGTATGAATTATAAACAACTCAGAACACGAATTGGACATTTGTGGATATTTCTGAGTTCGCATATTGAGCTGATTTTTTCCGGACGAGTTGCATATTTAACTTAGAATGAGTTCAATCAATTCAGACATCCGAGTTCAGAAAAACTTAATTCAGACTCAGTAATTCTACTCATTTTGAATAGAAATCAATTCACTGGAATTTACAGTTTGCTTTTTAAAACTTTACCCCTGTTTCGATCTCTAGTTCAATGCAATAAAAGTCGCAACAGGGATGAATAAAACTGTAAAGTGAGTTGATTATTCAACTCACAGAACAAATTAGTAATTTGTGGTTATTTCTGAGTTAATAACAGCAAACATTAACTTTACCTGAGCTAATTTAATTCCGGATGACTTGATCAATTAACTGCCATTATGAGTTCAATCAATTCATAATTCTGAGTTTTGAAAAACCTATTTCAGAGCTCAGTGATTTGTATAACCTCCAATCATTACTAATCCAAGAATCAACGAACCAGGATAATGCCTTGAAACCTTCATTTCTCATTTCATTGTTTTTATTGTGTGGCCTAAATTTCAGCCCGCCACCGGAAATTTCTCTAATGTATACATGGCTTGTTTGTAATCTGGCCCGATATTGTCAAATGCATATAGCACCTATCACCAGTTAGTAATAGGTTTTTTAAACTAACGAACTGCTGCAATTGTAGATCTCAAAACTTGCACAGAAGTCGAGTAAATCTAATGCAATAATTGTGCTGAACTTCAAATCTCACCATTCCCTGGTTCGAAAGTGTTACAAGACCTATCGCCAACTGGTCATAGGTGCTGCACACATTTGAGAATACAAGCTCTGGTTGACCGATATTCGTCCAGGGCCCGTATTCTCAAATGCGTTTACGCACCTATCATCAGTTTGTGATAGGTCTTGTTACCTTCAAACCAGGATACGATGGTTCTCGAAATTCAGCACACTTCTCGCAAATGATTTGACGTCCGACTTCTGAGCTAATTTTAAGAGTCGCACATACGGTTTTTCGTCAGTTTGAAAACTTATCGCTAACTGATGATGGTTGCTATTCGCATTTGAGATTACAAGTCCATATCAAAAGTCTAGTACTCTCTAAAAGTTTAAACAAACTCGATTGAAGCTTAAGCTAGTGTAGCAGTATTAACCTAAATTTCTAGATTAACTAAACTAACTGGTAGGTTACGGTTAAACTCATTTGACATATTTTAGTTTAATCTAAACATGATGAATTCTGAAAACTATATAGTTTCTATGCAGCGTTTATACTTTAAACTAAAAATTAGTCTAACTAAACTCACCGTATTAAAAATACGTTAGTTTAAATTAAACATAAAATTCTAGTTGACTTAGTCCGTCCATCCATTTAAAGTTTTACATAAACTCACATTAAAGTTTAGTTAAGCTATAATTTAAGTATAATTTTTTGAGGGTACTGTATACATTTCGCCCTTGAATAAATTGTTCAGAACCGCAGTTTTATACCATGACTCACAAAACGTGGTTTAATCCGTTTCCAGGCGGTCGCACCAATAGCTACCCCCCTCAACCGGAAGTGATCCGAAACGGAGCGCTCACAACAAGCGCCGGAGTTGCGCCATGGTGGCTCCTGTGGCTTTGCCTGGCTCTCCTGTTGCTAATTGTCCTCTTCCTTATCGCGTGTTGTTGGACTCGATGGAAGAAAAACGCTGTCGCAGTGTCGCCTGAAAGTGCTCAATCACTAGAGACAAGCTCGATGGGATCGCAACACAATCTTGTCATTGGCAGCGGGAGTGAAAACAAAATTCGACCAATCAAATCACAACACGACGTTTATTTAACATCCAATCAAAATGGTGTTGAAATGATTTGCCATAACGATGATACCGCTTACTACAGCGGTGAAGACGGTGTCGTGAGACGTACGGACTTAGCTCAATTGAGTCATGGCGAAACACGGCCTCATGGTATGAGCAAATGGAGCCACAACGGCGTTCAGCAAACTGAAAATCGACTTACAACAACGGTAATCGATGCAGAAAGCTTAGCAAGAAGAGCGATCGCGAGTCAAACGTTGGTGCCCAGCAGTCGGCATTCAGAGGCGCAAACGAGCCGACCGTCGTCAGCCAGTGACCCCAAACAACGTCACAAGCATCAAAATGGTAGCGGGCCTGGGCATTACAGTATTCCAAACGGAGCGCCGGGGGTAGATCAGAACGCAGAAAATCCCTACATCCATGATCTGTCGTCGTACTTGGATTCAGGAAGGATGATTGGTGTCACTCCAACGGATCGATTTGATCGACCGCATATACGAATGCTCGATAATGTTTCGGCGATAAGCATGGACGAATACTGGAGCACCATTGGTAAGAATATAGCAATCGATGAAGCGGCAACCATCTCTCTACTGGTTGTGTTAGCCAGACCACCACACCCGTAGCCAGCTCACTTTGCCCGGGGTGGGGTTAAAAAATTTTCAAGACAGCCCGGGGTGGGGCTAAAAAATTTGCAGGACGGCCCCGGGGTGGGGCTAAAAAATTTTCAGGGCTGCTCAGGGGTGGGGCTAAAAAACTTTCAGGACGGGCGTACAAGTGTTTTCATTGACTTACAAGCAAGGTTGAAAATTTTCTAGAAGGGTCAAAAATTCACCAGGGGCGCTGAGCCCTCATATTCCCCCCTTGGTTACGGACCCGCAGAAGACTCGGGAGGCACACAGCAATAAAGATTCGCCATTCATTTTGGAAATTATGTTGCTTCTTGTTGCAATTATTTTCTTATCAGGTTGCTGTCATTAAACCACTACATGAAATATGAAACTGCTATGGTAAGCTTATTTGCGAAGAAAAAAACACACGAAACGAGTTTGAAGTATTTAATTTCTTTCGGTATCAAATTGAAGGCACTTGACAAAGATGGGCATGTCAACGATCATTGGACGGTATCATATACCGTAGCCGTGGCACTATTGGAGCGTATTCAGGCACCAGCAATTTACCAAAAATAAAAAAAAGCAGAAGAAGTTTTAATGCATCGTTCACAATAAAAAAATTTCAACTCAAAACACTTCCCCTACGCGTGGCAATTTTGAAAATTGACGTGTTAATCATAGTGTTTTCGGTGGCAAAATGAAATTTTTTTTATTGTGAACGATGCATAATATAGTATTTTAGGTTTGACTTTTAGGCAATTAATGTTCCTGAAATCAACCAATCAAAATGCGACTTGACCGTTGACTTTTAGGCAATTAATTTTCTTCAAATCAACCAATCAAAATGCGACGCGACCGTAGTGCTGTCTAAAATATGATTTACGGTTTCAGATCGTGAACAAAGTCGCAGTATTGATATTGTTCATCAACCGGCAAACGAAGTAACAACAGAAACTGCCATACTGCAAGGCCGGACCGTATTTTAGTCGGCCTTTTAGGCCGAGATTTGACGACTTCCAAGGTCGATTGGTTCCAAAAAATTCGGATGTAAAATGATCTTAGAAGGTCAAGGAAATATTACTATCGCCACCACTGGATCGGGTCGATGTTGAATGGATGGTACTGATGCCATACCTGATTGCAGTGAATTTAAACGTGCAAACAATTGTGAGACCGATGCTCAAATTGCAATTTTTGCAATTTTTGTAACATTTGTGACGCTATGGACGAACAGAATTTAGTTTAAATAAATGTTTTGCCGCATCATTTGAAAATTACGATTAATGCAATTTTATTACAAAAACAAGTCACCGTTCGGAACGACGCAAAATTAAACAATCCAATGATTAGTGATCGTGGTCAATGTATAGAACAGGGCTGTAACAGTAGTATAAGCGTATTCCGAAACCGAAGCGTAAAAATGAGTTTGTACCGAAGTCTACGTCTATGCAAAAATTGTCCAAAGCTTATTAGGTTTACTCAATTGCAGTCCCGCAGAAAACCGTTCCGCCCCTGATCTTTACACCGGCCGATGTCATCTACGTTTATGGTGTCGCGTATTTAGCAAACTATTGGTCGATAGATTACCGGAACGTTCCGGTGCGAATCAGTGGAATGAAATCCTATTTTATACAATAACACTTTGTGTATTTATGAATGCAATTTATTCAGAACAAAATCGTTGATATAAACTATTAAAGTTTTCACTGTTTTAGCGGTACAAGCTAAATAACACACGCTTTAGTAAACCTGGCCAATGTATAGAACAGGGCCGTAACAGTAGTATAACCATATTCCTAAGCCTAAGCCTAAGCCGAAGCGTAAGAATAAGCTTATGCCTAAACCTATGACTAAGTCTAAGCGCAGGAATAAGCTTATGCCTAAGCCTAAGCCTAAGCCGAAGCGTAAGAATAAGCTTATGCCTGAGCTTAAGCCTAAGCCTAAGCGTAAGAATGAACTTACAGCTAAAGCGTAAACCTAACTGTAAGGATAAGCTTATACCTAAGCCTAAGTCTAATCCTATTACAAAATGTATCCAAAGCTTACGCTTACTCTGTATGACAGTCCTGCAGAAAAACGTTCCGCCCATGATCTTTACTTGCGATTGAAACCTTAAGATTTTATTGACAAATAGTTCATCGCAAAGTATTGCTAAACTATTGCGACACTGATGTAATAACTTGAACTAAAACTGCTTGCAGCGTAAAAATGGGAGGCCCCTTAAAACGGACAGTCAATGTAAAGAACAGGGGTGGAACAGTATTTAAGCATATTCCTAATCTTAAGCCTAAGACTAAGCCTAAGCCTACGCCTACGCCAAAGCCTAAGCCAAAGCCTAAGCCAAAGCCAAAGCCTAAGCCTAAGCCTCAGCCTAAGCCTAAGCAAAAAAGTTAGTCCAACGAGTAAACTGACTGTATTACAGCCCTGCCGGAAAACAATCCGGCCCTGGTCAGTACATGGGCCAAACGGCCACTGATGTTCAACCACGAACTTGGCCGACAAGGGCACCCATTTTGATGTGAGAAACAGCTTTGTGTAGGCGAATTTGCTGTTGTGCTCGATACCCTGGGTGGCGTCTGAAAAGTTTTTTTTTCAGTTTGGCATCACCCGGGCCGAATATTTTGGGCAGAAATTATTACTGATTCCAGCTGTGTCGTATAGATAAACAGCGACTTTATCTATACTGCAAACGATAATCAACATTTTTTGCATCAACACTAAAGATTTTCGGTTTTAACCAATCAAATTTTTGCAAGTTGTTGTTTTGCTAGTAAATGCTTTCAGCGAATGATCACATAGCTAATTTTAGCTCAAAATTGAACGTCAGTTCAAATCTGAACTGGCTCCATAGTTGTGAGCGAAAAATAGGCCAAGTGTTCACTGTAAATTCCAGTTCGTTTATTTTAACTCAGAATGAGTTGAATCACTCAGTCTGAGTTAGGACTATCAGAACGCACAATTGTAAGTTTATTCAACTCGTTCTAGTTTAATTCATCAACTCTCACGGAATCAGCTCAACTCATAGTGAGAATCAACTCAACTCAGATTGAGTTAAAGTTTACTGTTATTAACTCAGAAATAACTATCTTTCCGTCTGAGCTGATTAATTAACTCACTGGAATTTCCAGTGTTCTAAGAATTGTGGGCAACTATCTTGTGGGTGACAATTTGCTATATATCGTGTTGAACGTACCTTGTGAATCTTATTGCGAAACGTACATGCATTCTGTTCAACAGCCTCAATGTCTTTTATGCATAGCTGAAAGGCGTGCCGCTTTATGCGAAACTGCAAAGCTTTAAGCATTAGACAACTGGTCAGCTTAGGCTCAGGCTCAGCTTTTAGTTTTAGTTATCAAATTATCCTTATGCGGAGACTTATCTTTGGCTTAGGCTTTAGAATATGTTTATTAAAGATCAGGGGCGGAATGATTTTCTGTGGGACTAGAATAGAGTAAACTTAGACTTTAGACTAATTTTTTACTTGGCTTAGGCTTATACTTTAAGGAATATGCTTATTTTTACGCTTAGGCTTAGGCTTAGGCTTAGGCTTAGGAATATGTTTGTAATACTGTTCTGCCCCTGTTCTTTACATTGGATAATTATACAAACTAATCTGGCATAAAGGTTCAATACTGCATTAAATTTCTATAATTTTGCACTGTTTTCTGTTTAAATTCAGTGGAAATTTTTTACTTTCAAAATAATAAAAAATAAAATTCGAACTTTCATTCGAATTAATGATATACTTAACATAAATCTTTTCTACTATCAAAGTCAGTGTATTGCATTTATGTCCCCCCAAAAATCTTCACCCACAGGGCAAGCGGCCCATGTATAGAACAGGGCCGAATCGTTTTTAGGAGGGGCTATATTAGAATCAGTGTAAGCTTAGACTATTTTTTTGCTTAGGCTTAGGCTTAGGCTTTGGCTTAAGAATATGCTAATACTACTGTTCCGGCCCTGTTCTATACGTGGGCCGGGTAAGCTATGATTAATTTCACAAGTATATTTTCAATAATACTTCACAAGTATTAGGTTACATGATGGGCGTATGCAGTTGACAATCAACGTGTCTGGCTATAAAACCAACAATTGTCTTTTGAAGATTGGGCGAAAGCAAAAGGTATTTGTTTACTGCAAAAATTGTGCACAATGCATCCGAGACAGTAAACGTTGTCTCATCCGATTGCAAGTATGCAACATTTTATCCGAATATACCAGAATATCATTTTTAACCATGCCACGCACCCGGCGGATTTTTATACGTGGGGCACGCTGGCGTACCCGTCCCCTCAGATACGGATTGAGACCAAAATTTTGCTTTATAGCACTAAAATGACGTTTGGCTGGTCGTTCGCTGGGCTCGTGAGTTTTTTGCAACAAATATTTGATGCCTGATCCCGTGGATTAGAAATGATCCGATCCATTACTGTAACACCAAGGTGTTTGTTACTTTATAAATATTTTCAATCCGTGGGTGCCCGTTGATTCTTTGTTGTTGTTGTTGTTGTTATTATTATTCATAAACGTAAACAACACCCATAAAATCTGGCACAGTGGTTCACGAAGTGACTCAAGTTCCTTGTTAATTTTGGTTATTTATAATGGAACAAAAGTCTTGCTAAATACGGCGTTTTCGGTATTCGTTATTTTGATCACTATCCGTTGTTCCGGTTACAGCATTTTGCAGTATTGATTTGCACCCAGCCAAATACTGATTAGCTTCGAAAATATTTGAATGTGCATTGTAAATTTCAGTGTGTTGATTTTAACTCAAAATGAGTTGAATCATTCAGTCTGACATTGGACTATCAGAACTCAGAATTGTCAGTTAATTTTATTCGTTTTGAGTTAATTAGCCAACTCACGCAGAGTCAACTCTCAACTCAGAGAGAGAATCATGACAACTCAGAATGAGTTAATGTTTACTAATATTAATTCAGTAATAACCAACTCGCTAGCTGAATTGATTAATCAACTCATTCGAATTTACACTGTGAATTTGCAAATTACAAAATAAATATTGTCGATGTTTTTTTACCGAATAAACCTATTAAATTTATGTAACATAGCTAAGTACATCCAACTTTCACACAAGGTTTACTTGAATACAATGCCGGACCTGGCCTGGGTGGCTCACCCCTAAAATTCCGGGGTGAGGTCCCCATAGAAAAATTTTCGATTTTTTTGTTTTGAATCTTGCTAGGGTGGGGACCCCTTTTTGGGGTGAGGGACCACTTTTTTATAGTGGGGACCCCTTTTTTGGGATGGGTCCCGAATTGAAGGGAATGGGGTATGGCTGCTCTGGCCCTGCTTGAATAATTTTAAGACAAAAACAAAAGCGACCGACATAAGCTGACACGACAGGGCTGAGAATTTTTTAAATTTTGCAACATAAAACTGTTGTTATTTTTGCGGATTTTTGGCAAACTAATATTTCCATTAATCAAACACAAAATCTTAAGTATCGTCTTTGATTTTAAACATTGCCGGCGTATTTTTGAAGCGTTTAATGTTACGACCCATGTAAAGATCAGGGGCGGAGCGCTATTCTGTGGGGCTAGAATAGAGTACGCTTAAGCTTTAGAGTAATTTTTTTGCTTGGCTTAGGCTTAGGCTTAGTCTTAGGAATATGCTCAATCTTACGCTTATGTTTAGGCTTACACTGTAAAATCCAATGAGTTAATTAATGAACTCGGACGGAAAATTAGTTATTTCTGAGTTAATAACGATAAACTTTAACTCACTCTGAGTTGACTAGATTTTCACTGTGAGTTGACTTGGCTCCGGTGGAGTATTTTTACACAGAACGTACCCGGTTGCATACTCTTGTTAAACAGTATCATGCAGTTTGATGTTACCAAAGGCCACACGGATTGTTTTTCCGATATAATTACTACTGAAACTATGTAGCTTTGTGTACTGATGGGCTGAAAAATTGCCGTGAAAGCATAGGAAGATTAGGTCGAAGGTTTTTGTACACAGCAAAAAATGGTGAGTCAAATTAACTCTCTCTGCAATAGGCTGTACGGGACAACACAAAAGGAGTCAAATTCGACTCCGCCAGAGTCAAATTCGACTCACTGAGCGACTAGGGTGAGTCGAAGTTGATTCTGGCCGAGTCGAATTTGACTCAGTTTGTGTAGTCCGGAAAAGCCTATTTCAGAGAGAGTCAATTTGACTCACAATTTTTTGCAGTGTACCAAAACATTTTGTTGATTTCAGTTAGCGACTAGGGTGAGTCGAAGTTGATTCTGGCCGAGTCGAATTTGACTCAGTTTGTGTAGTCCGGAAAAGCCTATTTCAGAGAGAGTCAATTTGACTCACAATTTTTTGCAGTGTACCAAAACATTTTGTTGATTTCAGTTAGCGACTAGGGTGAGTCGAAGTTGATTCTGGCCGAGTCGAATTTGACTCAGTTTGTGTAGTCCGGAAAAGCCTATTTCAGAGAGAGTCAATTTGACTCACAATTTTTTGCAGTGTACCAAAACATTTTGTTGATTTCAGTTAGCGACTAGGGTGAGTCGAAGTTGATTCTGGCCGAGTCGAATTTACTCAGTTTGTGTAGTCCGGAAAAGCCTATTTCAGAGAGAGTCAATTTGACTCACAATTTTTTGCAGTGTACCAAAACATTTTGTTGATTTCAGTTAGCGACTAGGGTGAGTCGAAGTTGATTCTGGCCGAGTCGAATTTGACTCAGTTTGTGTAGTCCGGAAAAGCCTATTTCAGAGAGAGTCAATTTGACTCACAATTTTTTGCAGTGTACCAAAACATTTTGTTGATTTCAGTTAGCGACTAGGGTGAGTCGAAGTTGATTCTGGCCGAGTCGAATTTGACTCAGTTTGTGTAGTCCGGAAAAGCCTATTTCAGAGAGAGTCAATTTGACTCACAATTTTTTGCAGTGTACCAAAACATTTTGTTGATTTCAGTTAGCGACTAGGGTGAGTCGAAGTTGATTCTGGCCGAGTCGAATTTGACTCAGTTTGCATAGTCCGGAAAAGCCTATTTCAGAGAGAGTCAATTTGACTCACAATTTTTTGCAGTGTACCAAAACATTTTGTTGATTTCGTTCACATACGTTCAGAAGTATCAAAACTGAAATATAACTTCGTTAGGTAGAATTGCAGCGCTTTTGCAAGATCAGGCAGACCAGACAAATTGGATCAACGATTTGAAACCCGAGCAAAATCAGGTTCTTAGTTTTTGCTGCCCCCCCCCCCAACCCTACGGGGACGACGATGCTTTGATTTCATTTAGGCTTTTGGTATCTTATAATTTTGGTTTGCGTTATTGCACCCATGGATCGATCATGGGCGAACCGTTTTGCTGCGGAATGCAATAGATTAAGCTTAACCCTTTCTCACATGAATATAGGAGCTTGACGCTCGAGCCCGAGGGGGCTATCACGTCTTGTGGTGATTTAGTACTATGTATACGTGTTGCAATTGCTAAACACGGTGCGATATATAATATTTAACGTATATACACTGCACTGAGTTGCCCATAGGCAACCCAATGTGAGAAGGGGTTAAGCTTTAGATTATTTTTTTGCATAAACTTTAGATTTTGGGCTTAGGTTTATAGACTTCGCCATACGCTTAGGCTTAGGCTTATGAATAAGCTTATACTACTGTTCTGGCCCTGTTCTATAGGCTGGTCAATGTTGGAGACGAAGTTGGTATAATTTTTTGACAATTTTTGACTATGAGGATAAACTTGGAATATTAATATAGATACAAGTTCTGTTATCGTTTTTATTGATGTTTTGCGGCGTTGATTGTTCAGATAGTTTCTATAAAGGATCCGGTATACGTGTCTGGCATTCTTCCGCCGGTAAATTGCTAAGATGTCAAAGGCCCGCTTGGTTACAATTTGAATGTTTGTACATATTTTATAGGAAAAACATTTCAGTTAATAAACTTGTTTATCGGTTACATTTCCGTTTGAAATAGTCGAAATTAGTGCTAGTTTTCAAACGCCACGTAAAAAACAGCGTTTGCTGGCTTAAACCATTCAGCGTTTGATAGTTAACGTCCTGGCGAAGGTAAAGCGTTCAAATATTTGATTTTTTTAGTTTTGGGTCTCGGTGTCGTATTGAGAACAGACGCGCAGTTTAAGGAAATGTCCCAAATGCTAACACCGAATTTTAGATTTGATTGGCTAATTTTGGGTTTATTTAAGAAACCCCATACGTTACAGTAACCCGAATTCAAATAGAGATCATACAGCGATGGAACTCTGTTCGTTTTCAACCTCAATAAATTGTCGATCTCAATGGTGTCTATTGATATTGATACAAAAAGAAAAAAAAAAAAAAAACAAAAAAAACAAAAACAAAAAAACAAACAAAAAAACAAAAAAAAAAAAAAAAAAACACCCCCAACATCTTCGGTCCATGTATAGAACAGAGCCTGAACGATTTCCGGCGTGACTGTAATAGAATACGCTTAAGCTTTAGACTATTTTTTTGCTTAGGCTTAGGCTTCGGCTTAGGCTTAGGCTTAGAAATACGCTTATACTACAGTTACGGCTCTGTTCTATACATTGGCCATATCTTCTATTACCTTATTTGTATTACAGTTGACACAAAAGTAGCGCCGTAGGCAAAATTTGTCGATATTCCAATAGCTGATACTTACAATTCAATTATACCTGAAACGCACAAAAGTAGACAAAAAAATTGCAGCGTAAGGTGCTTAGAGTAATTTCCCGCAATTTTTTTTGGCTTAAAAGCTACCGTTTCCGTTCATTTGTCGGGCGACAAAGTTTCTGAACAGATGTGAAAACGGATCCTGAAATTAAACCGGGTCCAAATTTATAGTTTGACAGCTGACGGTTCGATGTGCTAACCTTTAACCCTTTAACTCATAGAGTATACTATGCGCAACTAAATACATGTAATATATGAGCAACACAGACACTGTGAGCAGTGTTTAACAATTCTAACTTATATGCGCAGTGCAAAACCTCTATAAGACGTAAGAACCCCCTCGGGCTCGAGCGTCAAGCTCCTAAAGCTGAGTGGTCATTGTAAACGCCTCCGACCCGAGAGACCCGGGGATCGAATCTTACCTTGAAAGTGCATCTCATACGAAATTGAAAATATTCATGTGAGAAAGGGTGAAATACGACTATCCTTGTTCTTAGTCCACAAGGCGTTTGTGATAATCGCGGCTTAACGCAATTTTTGCGTTATGATACGGCTAACGTATGACAATTTTGAAAATTTGACACGTGTTAACCAAACCTTATCGTGTTTTCAGCGACAAAATGAAATTTTTTATTGTGAAAGATGCATAAATAGAAAATTTGGCTAATGTATAGCTGTGGGGCGAACAGTTTTCTGCAGGACTGAAAGAGAGCATGCTAGGCTTGGACTCAGGTATACGCTTTTGTTTAGGCTTAGGCTAAGTCCTAGGAATATACATATACTACTATTCCGACCCTGTTCTTTACATCGGCCGAAAATGTAAACGGTTTGTTCTTTCTGCATCAAATAAAGACAGCGTTTACGAACTTTGATTTTAGATTTTAAATAATTTTAAAAGATGCTAAGTTATAAATGCTTCAAATTCTTAAGCTGCTACAGTCATTGTTCCTTTAGAATAGGGGGTTTACGTGTGCAACCAACGTTTTTTGAGCAAAACAAATTTTAGCTGACAATTTGGCATCATTATACAATTTTTATTGTATATATCTTATATAAAGAAACTACTCAGGAAATATTAGGAATACACCTGTACTTGTTTACAGATACCTGCAAGTCCGCAATGCTGTTATAGGCCCCAGCCGCACCGGCTAATGTATAGAACACAACCGAAACCGTAGTATAAGCTTAAGCGTAAGTATGAGCTTTAAACCTAAACCTAAAGTAAATAATTAGTCAAAAGTTTAAGCGTACTCAGTTTCAGGATTCCAGAAGTACGTACCGCCCCTGATCTTAACATGGACTACTATACCAATGATGTAAAAATGAAGACACAACAAAGCAGCCGAAAGTTAAAATTATTTTGAAGTCTGCCGCTTTCAGGCCCCGAAGACACGAAACTGGCCAGGTAATCGACATTGTAGCTGATTCTGACGTAATCGGTTGATTTTCAACCGTTTTTGTAACCAGAAACGTTTTTACTTGAAATTTAAACACATCAACGGTGTGTAAATGTATGATTTGATTTTTGGTGCCAGAATGTTTTTGTCAAGTAAATAATTGAACAAATTTTCAATTTTAAATCACGAATAAAGTTTCCGGAAAATTCTACTTGCCCGTCTTTTAAATTATTTTACTTCGAGCTTGGCAGGTAATTTGAACCTGTTAAATTTTAAAGAATATAAATACGATATATACCGTAGAAATATGTGGATATATAAATAAATAAATAAATATAAATATATATAAATATATATAAATATATAAATATATATTAATATATATTTATATATTTATTTATATTTATTTATATATGGGTAGATAGATCGGTAGATATATTAAAATAACAGTTTACTTTTTAAAAGTAAAGATGATCTAAGGTTGTGTCACTACTTTTGCTGTCAAGTTTCCGTCTTCGAAGCGACCACACGCATCGGGTTGTGTAACGTTAGCTGGCAATAGCAAAAATTCTTTTGGCAAGCATTTGTATACAAAGCGCTGAAAACAACTAAAATTTTCCAGAATAGGCCAACTAATGCAGATATAAAAGATCATTTTTTCGGTCATAATTATAAAACAGACGAGACAACGTCGTTTCGGAATGTGATTGCGACAGGATTTTTGCGCTTCCGGGTTCACTGATCAGTGTTATTTTTCAACGAAAGTACTCTAGCGTTTAATAGGTTGAATGGATCATGTATTGAACACGGCCGGAACAAAAAGTATAATATTCTTAAGCCTAAACCTAAGCCTAAGCCGAAGCCTAAGTGTAAGGATGAGCCTATTCCTAAACCTAAGCCTAAGCCGAAGCCTAAGTGTAAGGATGAGCCTATTCCTAAACCTAAGCCTAAGCCTAAGTTTGAGTATAAAATTTAGTCTAAACCTTAAACTGACTCTATTACAGCTTCTCCGGAAAACGATCCGGGCCTGTTCTATACATTGGTCGTTATTATAAGACATAATTGAACGTTTGTTAGAACATACAGATTTTTGCTAAGTTTTATCTGAAGCGAGGTCTTTCGAATTTTCAGCTAATGTAAAGATCATGGGCGGAACAGTAAGGTTAAGGTTAAGACTAATTTATTTTGCTTACGCTTAGGCTTAGGTTTATACATTGGTATAAGCTCATTCTTACGTTTTCGTTTAGGCATAGGTTTAGGCATAGGTATAAGCTCATTCTTCCGTTTAGTTTTAGGCATAGGCTTAGACATAGGTATAAGCTCATTCTTCCGTTTAGTTTTAGGCATAGGCTTAGACATAGGTATAAGCTCATTCTTACGTTTACGTTTAGGCATAGGTTTAGGCATAGGTATAAGCTCATTCTTAAGTTTAGTTTTAGGCATAGGCTTAGACATAGGTATAAGCTCATTCTTACGTTTTCGTTTAGGCATAGGTTTAGGCATAGGTATAAGCTCATTCTTCCGTTTAGTTTTAGGCATAGGCTTAGACATAGGTATAAGCTCATTCTTACGTTTACGTTTAGGCATAGGTTTAGGCATAGGTATAAGCTCATTCTTCCGTTTAGTTTTAGGCATAGGTTTAGGCATAGGTATAAGCTCATTCTTCCGTTCAGTTTTAGGCATAGGTTTAGGCATAGGTATAAGCTCATTCTTACGTTTACGTTTAGGCATAGGCTTAGGCATAGGTAAAAGCTTATTGTTACGTTTAGGCATAAGCTTAGAAATATGCTTATACTACTGCTACGGCCCTATTTTATACATTGACTGAAATTTCCATTCGCCGCTTGTATTTTTGTGGATCCGGTCAACCAATTGGCAGTTAATTGTTAATTTTACTGAAACTGATATGTTTCTGTGTCCACACAAAGACAACCGGAATTCGAGATGTTTTTTAATTTTTCATTACTCAACGCAAATTGCAACTGCAGTGTAAGTTGTTAACTGATCACTCGTTTGACAATACAGGCAGCAGGTGTTAAACACCCGCAACCGGAAGAAAAAAGATTAAGAAGGCTCCGCGAACGAATTAATGCCATTAAAAGTTCCAAGTCACTTAATTGAACCCTTATTCACACACGCAAGTTTTTACTGCGAGAACTTGGCAGCTGCAAATTGCACACAGAACTTGCATTTTTCATCAGCCAATCAGAAAGCGATTGCAATAAATTCAGTGAACTTGCATGGTTATTCACACAAATGTGAACTAAATTCCAAGCTATGATTTTTAATGAATTATTTCTAGCTGCACGTTTTTCGAACTGGATTTTGGACAGAACTTGCAAGTGCAAGTTGTACCTGCAAGTTCTCGCATCAAAAAACTTGCACGTGTGACTAGGGATTTTAAAGGTTTGCAGGGTATATTTCTGGCGATCTGCAAGTGAACCACGCGGACCACCCAAGGTTATCCCTCTACACAACAAAGATTTAAAAAATACAATTTTGTAATAAGATTCCGTACTAAAATCACGTTTATGACGCGGCAACATATTAGAAGGTTCTGAGCCTGAAAATGGGGTTGATGCAAGCGTTTCCTGGTTACAACTGATTTTTTTCATTTTAAACCAGCTGTTCACAGGACCAAAACTGGAAAGTTAGTTTCCAAACTCTCCATAATATAGCGGCTTGTAAAAAGGGTAACAGCGCTTTCGGTTTTAATTCGCTTAATTGTAAAACCAAGCGTACGACGGGCTCGTAGCCCAAAGGGAACCAGGAGGACGGAGGCTCAACCTGCCCTGCAAAAAATTTGCCCCCTCCCCTAGAAAATTTTAAACTTTGCTTGTAGGTCAACGAAAACCGTTGTAGGTCCCATCCTGAAAATTTTTTTAGCCCCTCATTGCAAGATGAGCTGGCTACACGAATGGCCTTGGGAACTTTGTAAAATTCGGTCGCAAGCGATATTTACGAGTTGAACCAATAAAATTTGCCGGAGTTTAAGCTGAAATTGCACCGAGTTTTTAGTGAATTTACACTACTAAAATCATTCATTAAGCATTTAAAGTTTTACTGTATGTTTATAACGCTTTTGACTAACAAAATGTGTTTATTGACCAATCAGAAAAGTTGTACGCCCTTATTTTTTTCACAACATTTGAAATGAAAAATAAATTCTTTAACAACCACGAGCCAGGTCGTAAACAGTTTTTCAAAGTTAACTTACTTAATTTGGTACGTTTTGAAATTTTGTAATGAACCATGATTACATCAGTGGCCAGGCGCATAGCCAAGGCACCTTGATTGGGGGTGCGGCTAAACATTTTTCAGGACGGGCATACAAGGGTTTTCGATGACTTACCTTAATAGGGGGACTAAACATTTTTCAGGAGGGGCATATAAGGGTTTTCGATGACTTACCTTAATAGGGGGACTAAACATTTTTCAGGAGGGGCATACAAGGGTTTTCGATGACTTACCTTAATAGGGGGACTAAACATTTTACAGGAGGGGCATACAAGGGTTTTCGATGACTTACCTTAATAGGGGGACTAAACATATTTCAGGAGGAGCATACAAGGGTTTTCGATGACTTACCTTAATAGGGGGACTAAACATTTTTCAGGAGGAGCATACAAGGGTTTTCGATGACTTACCTTAATAGGGGGACTAAACATTTTTCAGGAGGGGCATACAAGGGTTTTCGATGACTTACCTTAATAGGGGGACTAAACATTTTTCAGGAGGGGCATACAAGGGTTTTCGATGACTTACCTTAATAGGGGGACTAAACATTTTTCAGGAGGGGCATACAAGGGTTTTCGATGACTTACCTTAATAGGGGGACTAAACATTTTTCAGGAGGGGCATACAAGGGTTTTCGATGACTTACCTTAATAGGGGGACTAAACATTTTTCAGGAGGGGCATACAAGGGTTTTCGATGACTAACCTTAATAGGGGGACTAAACATTTTACAGGAGGGGCATACAAGGGTTTTCGATGACTTACAAGCAAGATTGAAAATTTTATAGCGGAGCCAAAATTTTCTTGTCGGGCTAAGCCATCCCGGCCTCCTCTTGCATACGGGCCCGTCAGGGGCGGATCCATCATTTTCTTCGATGGAGAAGATACTCTTTATAATCTGAAATTTTACAGGTTTAAACCTTGTTTTAGCAATGTTTTTTCAATATTATAAGGGTCAATTGTGCCGAAAACGCAAGACATTTTAAATTTTAAGCCTTTAATATCGCCGTATTCTTTAAAAAACACATTGTGAGTTTCATAGATGAACTGTTTGCATTGCAAAGGTTTCCACCAGGACTCATCACACCGTATTCACGGGTATGTAGCAATGAATTTCATCGAATAAACACGTGGTTCCAGAGAAAACGCCAAAACAGCCGCAATGGACACAACGCAGGCGGTTTCAGTTGGCAAAGGCCGAAGAAACAATTGAATTTAAGAATAAATTTAAGTTTGACCATAAAATTAACCAACTGACAGGTTAACTTCTCGTCATAGGCTTAGGTTTAGGCTCAGGCTTTGTCTTATGCTTAGGCTTAGGCTTAGACTAAGGCTTAGGCGTAGACTAAGGCTTAGGCTTAGGCTTAGGCTTAGGCTTAGGCTTAGGCTCAGGCTTACTCTTATGCTTAGGCTTAGGCTTAGACTAAGGCTTAGGCTTAGGCTAAGGCTTAGGCGAAATTAAAACGCTCAAGGATAAATGAAATAGAAGCAGTGCTGTATATCTTCTAGGGTGACGTTAATAGATGAGAAATAATAAGCAAACACGTAAATACGCAATCATAAGCTAATTTCGCGTAAGCCTAAGCCTAAGCCTAATACGCCGAAGGCTGTGGTGCTTAAAGTCGTTAATTTGAGCCGAACGCTATGCCCAAGTGTATGAAGCAGTTTTATTTAAAGTCAGTACTTGGCAAGTGCCATAAGGCATGGGTTATAGTGCAAGTCAGTAAGGCAACACCGCTGCAGGATTAGGGCCCGCGCCTTCAAGCGACCGGTGACTTGAATGATTCAAAAACGAAATATTGAACCCATATGTTTTCGTCAACAATTTTTTCGATCCGGACGATAACTCATCCTCAGCATCTGGTCCAGTCATTATGGCGAGAGGGGTGTAACCAACTTGACCCTTTGTACATACCTGCCGGCGACCAAGCTATTTTAAATCGTGTAACAAGATATCCAATCATATGTTATTTGGACAATGTAAAGAACAGTGGCGGAACAGTATTATAAGCATATCCCTAAGCATAAGCCTAAGCCTAATCGTAAGAATGAGTTTATTCCTAAGCCTAAACCTAAACCTAAGCTGAAGCGTAAGAATGAGTTTCTTCCTAAGCCTAAGCCTAAACCTAAGTCAAGCAAAAAATTTAGTTTAACGCTTACGCTTACTCTTTTTTAGTCCCACAGAAAAACGTACCTCTCCTGATCTTTACATGGGCCTTATACACATTATTATAGACTTGTAATTATTTATACCATCTATATTTTGCATTCTAATATTTTAATATTGCGATAAGCTTCTATTCAAGCTTATATCACTTAATAATTCAAATAAAACACGATTACGGTGTAATTTTGTAATATTTTCAATTCGTTTCGTAGCTTTTTTTCGAACTATACTCAACGTTTTTGGTTGTATTTTAACGACGAAAATTAACAAATATTTTTGAAACATTTTAAAATTCTTCAATTTAAAAAACATTGTTCCAAACAATGGCGTGCAGGCCATCCATACGAAAAAGTCTATCTTCGCGAAACAATTACACCACGTCAGCGATGATTGGTTACACTCAATGGCATCTGCTTTACTGTATGCTTCTTTTGTTTACTTCGCATGGAACCTGTAAGTTTGCGTGAAATTTGTGAAAACTACTAATTGAGCGAAGCTCGGAGTTTCGTGAAGCGTTTTATGTTTTGTACTTGGGGGTCGAAAGATGGATGTCCGTCTGTCCGCCTGTCCGTCTGTCCGTCCGAAAAGAATCTCAGGAACGGCTGAACCGATTTTGACTAACTTTTTTTGTTTGAAAGCCAATTATCCAGGGGTGTTAACCTCGCATTGGGGTTTGAAAATTTTAAGCCGTTTATTAGCTACAGGCTAATTTGCATAATTAATTAAGCCTAAATTAGGAGTTTCCACAATATTTCACTAATTATTACAGTTAGAAGCAATGTGATTTTAGCATTAAAGGGTTTTTGGGTGCCAGGAATCTGCGTAGACTGTTTACAAACCTCCAAAACCGATAAATTGAGCAGTTAGCTAATAGATAATTTGCATATTAGCAGAGTTTATAAGCCTAAATTACGACTTTTTACAATATTTCACTAATTATTAAAGTTAAAAGCAATATAATTTCAGAACTAAAGGGATTTTAGGTGCGAGGAATTTGAATAAATAGTTTAAAAACATCCAAAACCGATAACTGAATAGTTAGCTAATACCTAATTTGCATATTAGCTTAATTGACAAGGCAAAACTAGGACTTTTTAAATTATTTCAGTAATTATTAGGGTTTACTGAAGGTTTTTGGGTGCGAGGAATCTGAATAAATTGTTTACAAACCTTGAAAACCGATAATTGAATAGCTAGCTAATAGCTAATTTGCATATTACCTTAATTAACATGACAAAATTAGGACTTTTAAAGTTATTCCAAAAATTATTAGGGTGGCTCAAGGGTTTTTGGGTGCGAGAAATCTGAGGAAATTGCTTAAAAACCTCCAAAATCGATAAATGAATAGTTAGCTAATAACTAATTTGTATATTACCTTAATTGCTTGCGTGTGTTTGAGCGTCGCTCAATAAATGTAGTCCCATTACGACTGGTACTGTAGTGACCCGAATAAGTTGGGGAACTGATATTTATTTGGCCTCTCCAGAGGGTACCTCCTGTTATTAGATTACGAACTATTATTTATTTTTAGCCCACGCTCCGACGCTATTCGTTACTGATATATTCGCTATTGCGACTATCCATTGAATTAAACGTTTGTCTTGTATCAAAAGCATGAGGGATAATTCAACGTTATACTGCGATTTAAATGTCGCTGAATGTGCCAAACTGTTTCAACTGATATTGGGAATTGATTTCGCTGCGCATCCAAATTAAAGTTGAATTTAAACGTTCATTATTTTGGTTCGATTGGCTAATTTTCAATTTTTGCGCTTTCAGGTTCATCAACCGTACAGCCTACAGTGTTGTGGCCAAATTCAAACGAAACACAACTGGATTCTAAACAAATTGGTATTGGCTCGCCGTTGTTTCCAGCAAATTTAACGCTGTCCAATCTCAGTCTGGCTGCTGAAACGGTCAAAATTCGTGGTAGACGCGAGTTTTTAAGACGAGGTTAGTTTCAACTTCATTTTTTACGTTGACGAAAACACTTTTAAAATATATCAGGAGGTAAAAGTGTATCGATTGCAGGGATGCGGTAACCATTTTTATCAGGAGAGTCAAACAGAGGTCTGGCAAGTAGTAACCCTAATACTCATGGGTGACCAAATTCTGAGCCAATGTTACTTTAAGGGGCGTAACAGTAGATTAAGCGTATTCCTAAGCGTAAGGCTAAGCCTATGCCTAAGCCTAAGCAAAAAATGTAATCTAGAATGTAAACCTGCCATTTTATAGACCCACCAAAACCTGGACGCCGCTTAAAGTAACATGGGCCAAATTCTGTAACAAAACTGATATTGGCATGACAATCTAAATTAAGAGTTACATAAAATATTTAAAACGTAGTTGAAATTAATTGGAAACTTTTTTCAAATTATGCATCGTTCACAATACAAATTTTTATCTTGTCACCGAAAACTCTATAATGTATGGATAACAAGTGTCAATTTCAAAATTGTCATATGTTAATCCTACCCTAACGCAAAAATTGCGTTAACCCTACCTTAACATGCGTCACAGCCCTACAATAATACGTGTCACAAAGCGTTTTGTAACACACGTTAGGGCAGGGTTAGCGCAATTTTAGCGTTATCGTAGGGTTAACGTATGACAGTTTTGAAACTTGACACGTGTTAATTATACCTTATAATGTTTTTGGTGGCAAAATGAAATTTTTAATTGTGAACTATGCATAAAATAGAAAATTTGGCTCATGTATAGCTGTCGGGCGAACAGTTTCCTGCAACACTGAAACACAGTAAGCTTAAGTAGGTTTGGGCTCAGGTGTACGCTCTTGCTTAGGCTTAGGCTTAATGCCACAGGTTACTGCTAATAATTGCGCGGTTATACGCCAAAACCGTCTATATACAGACTATTTTTCAGTTCCAAACGCTCTCATTCCTCAAGGTCTGGAAGGAAAATGTGTGACATCGGCGCGTTCAGGTCGCGAAATTTGCTATCCAGACACCATGATTTTGGATTCATCTTGCATTGCGGCAAATACGTTTGGTTCACAGACTGTGCCTCCTCCACGTCTGCGCCATGGACAGTAGGATTTTGACCATTTTTCGTATTCGGCATTAAAATAAAAACGTTACAATGAGCAGATTAATAACCAAAATACTCCATAGTCGACGCGAAGTATAAATTTTCGACAACGGGTGACAGCTCATTTGAACTCGACCGGCATATTTGTCAGTAGCTGAGCGGTGATAGTAAACGCCGCTTCAACCTAACGGCACGTGTTCGGTTCTCTCAACTTGAAAATCGGTTTCAGGCGAAATTGTACAAAATTCATGCGGGAAATGGATAATTGTATATTAAACTTTTTCTGGTTTCAGTTTTTTTGTTTTAAAATGAAAATATATAAAATTATTAATTTTAATGCTTTATGCAAAATTAGAAAAAACCTGCGACCCATGGATCGAACAGGGCCGGATGACGTGCACGTGCTAGTTTTTGCAGCGAGAATTTACAGCTGTTAGGTTTACTCGAAAACTATTATCAAAACTGGCATCTGCAAATTGTCGCTACAAAAATGTGCACGTGCGAGTCGAAACTGCAAGTTTTAGATGCACACCTTGCACTTGGAAATGCGAGTTTCCGTTGCAAAGATTTGCACGTGTGAATGGTTCTTTAGGCATAATTAACATTTAGCATTAGCGGCAGTTTTTACTTGATCAATATAGTATACAATTACGACACCTTAGTTCTGATGGTACAGTTGTGATGGTACAAGATCTATTGCAAGCCGGCGATAGTTCCAAAAAATGTAAACTTGATAACCGTATACTGACACGAACCATTTTGGTCAACGTTGACGTTCTTATAGCAGTTTGTTTATAAACTAATACCTTGGCCATTTTTGAGCAAACCTAACATCTGCAAATTGTCACTGCAAAAACTAGCGCGTGCAAATCGCAACCGCTAATTCTTGTTGTATCTTGCAGTTGCAAATTACAGATACAAGTTATCGCTGCTAAAAAATTGCATGGGCACGCTGCCAGCTACAAATTAATACTGTTTAAAACTTGCAGGAGCAAGTTGGAGCTGCGAGTTCTTGTTGCAAAAACTTACACGTGTGAATAGAGCTTAAATACTGACTGCAACTGCAAATTTTGCATTTAAATTGTTTTTCAGATACAAAGATATGCAGTATTTTTTTCGCCCGTTTTGGGAACAACTGAAACGGCCGGACGCTAAGCCGTATTTGATCGTTCGCTACGCTTGCAATCCAGGCTACGAATTTTTAGACGAAGCAACGCATTTGTTTTGTCGCAATAAGCAATGGATAATTACGATTCCGGTTTGCGTGAAAAGTTCCGGTTAGTAGTCGATGTGAAAATCAAGGGCGGAACGTTTTTCTGTATGACTGGAATAGAGTAAGCTTAGTAAGCTTTAGACAAAATCATTACGATTCCGGTTTGCGTGAAAAGTTCCGGTTAGTAGCCGATGTTAAGATCAAGGGCGGAACGTTTTTCTGTGGGACTGAAATAGAGTAAGCTTAGTTTGATTTTAATTAATACTTTTGCTCTACTTAGGCGTAGGTTTAAGCTTATGCTTAGGTATAAGCCAATTAGCTTTGAATATGCTTATACTACAGTTCCGTCCGGTACTTTGCACTGGCCCGGTTAGTCATGGACAATTTTTGACTCAAATTCAAGCAAACTAAATTGGTAAATGACGTTTGCTCGTTAGCACCTGATGCAATTTCCGTAACTTCATGCGTCCACAGCATTTTTGGTGGTTAATATTTAGCAGTTTTGATGATTTTTGACTATGAAAGAATATATGTTCAGTGTCGAATTGAACTGATAAGAGTTAAGAATTTTTAAGCTGTAGCTATTTTCATGCTTACAGGCCAGTACCGCAGTGACCCGAATAATAGGGGGGAAACTGATATTTATTTGGCCTCTCTAGAGGGACCCCCTTGTTATTCGGTTGCGGACTGGTATTTATTTGAAACTCGCCCTCCGCCGCCCTTCGTTTTGTCATATCAAGAGTGTATAATACAACATTTGGCAACTCTTTGAGTTCCGCATGGTACAAAATGTACCACCGGGCGTTGCGTTTTTGGTCGACGCCCCCTTGTTTAGAGGGGGTCTCTGTCACATACAATAACACTAAGTTAAAATATTAGCGGAACAATTTTTCTTACCGGATACATAAAGTGTCATGGCTCGCACAGGTTGTACCCCTCTAAATAAAGGGGGCAGAAAAAACGCAACGCGTGCCGGATACATTCTTTTCTACACAGAACGAATCCAGTTGCATACTCTTGTTGAATTATGCATCAACCACTATTGGTCTTATCAAGAGTGGATGATCACTCTTTATAACTGGAGTGTGCAACTGAGTACATTCTGTGTATTAAAAAATGTATCCGGCACGCGTTGCGTTTTTGGCCTACCCCGTTGTTTAAGGGGAGATAGGTGTACTGAAACATACTGTTAATATCTTGCTTAAACCCCCCTGATTGAGGGGGTGTCGAACAAAAATGCAACGCGTGCTGGTACATTCTTTAATACACAGAATGTACCCCGTTGCACACTCTTGTTATAAAGAGTGATAATCCACTCTTGGTCTTATCAATCTATTAATGGTATAAGATTATTTAAAATCATACCAGGGCGCCATAATGAAAAGTTTCAACATGAACAAGTATCCATATGCTATCGCTGGGTAATGACGTTAAATATCCGCAAATATCTCTTATTGAATGCAAATCCGTAAATTTCAAGCCGAATTTTAATTGGTCAACTGGTATTTGACCTTGCAAATATTTGAGATGAAACAATTTTTGGTTTTTTTTGCAATTTTTAGTTTATTTTTTTAGACGACAACAGCTATGATTCGATTTCACAATGTATCCATGGATGTCACGGCGGCTACTGCGTTGAATCAAACTCGTTGGTCGAATGCCGACAGTGTCCAACTGGAACCTCGCCATCGGCCGATAGAACAACGTGCGAAGGTTGGTCAATGTATAGAAATGACCGTAACAGTAGTATATACATATTCCTAATCCGAAGCCTAAGCGTAAATATAAGCGTAATGAGCTTATATTTAAGCCTAAGCCTAAGCCAAAAACAGTCTAAAGCTTAAGTTTACTCTATTGCAGTCCCGCAGAAAAACGGTCTGTCGCGATCATTGTATGGGCTCAAAGGTTTGGCTTTTGAAAAGTTTAAAATTCTTCAAAACGACAATGACGAAGGGTGACGGACAATGACGGACGGCTCCGGATGTCATCAAAAATACACCGCTAACTTCGTTTAATACCATGTGGAATTTTTGGTCCGCAGGTTTCGTATGCGTCTGTTGATTTACAGGAACCGGAACCAGTCCATGTGCTGTGAATAACGGGGGTTGTGCTCACACTTGCGCTGTTGATCAAAGCAGCAATGTCGAATGTGGATGCATAAACGATTACACACTCGATACTGATCGAAAAAGTTGTACTGGTAATTCTACGTTAAGCAGTACCATATAGAGCCGTTCACGAAAATTTCGCTGCGGATGCGGTGGGGATCGATCCCACGACGTACGGATTACCGCTCCGCTGCTTTAACCACTGAGCTACGCAGCCATGCAACCTTTCGCTACAATGGCTCTATATACCGTTAGTTTGGTACTACAAGATACGTCTCACGCGTAATACGGATGTCATGTAGAATTCTCTCATCCAAGATTGCTTTCATGACTCTACCATGCCCCCCCCTTCAAAAAATCCGCTCATTTTCATCAGATTCTATACTTATAAATTGTACACAATAGCACGTGTATACGGTAGTATTAATAACATGATTTCGGTTATAAAATGTAGTAGGCAACGTGGTTCCAAATTTTCAATCCTAAAACATTCCTAGCGAAACTTTTATTACGGAAACTGCACAATACTTTTTGTTTACATTTTGGTCCACTTTGACGTCCAAATGAATGTGTTCTAATTGGAATAGATATGTTGACCCTTGTTTATATGTTAAACATCTGTTACAACAGCTGGAACGATGCTCAAAATAAGTATGTGGAGCGTTGCAGCTTTAATAATATCGTTTGGCTGAAGGGCAAAGAATTTTTTGAATTACATTGTGGTACATCTATATATTAAAGCTGGAAAGTCCTATATACGTATTTTGGGCAGCGTTCAAGCAGATTTGTATATCCATATGCAGATTTGCTTCTATAACCTCTAAGTGAAAAATTATGAAGATAGAATATTATTGTTTACTTTTCTTTGTGTTATTATTACATAAGGCTAATCCTGTTTGCTTTATGCGTATATTTTAACATTTATGTAATTTGTATATTCTCTTAAGCAGGCATCAGTTTGGGACGCGTATTTTCGTCTGCGGATTGTGGTTCCCTGGATC
The DNA here is from genome assembly GCA_030248215.1 of Enoplolaimus lenunculus. Taxonomy (NCBI): domain Eukaryota; kingdom Metazoa; phylum Nematoda; class Enoplea; order Enoplida; family Thoracostomopsidae; genus Enoplolaimus; species Enoplolaimus lenunculus. The sequence goes on from JASANG010003551.1 coordinate 227,223, forward strand.
CATCATTCCTACCCTACCCGCATAGGCTAAAATTTTGTATTGGAATTGAATACACAATTGTCAATCAAGTTTCAAGGCTTAAGTACACACTTGCTTGAACAAATCCTTCTAAACATATGCCAAAATACATTGTATTTTAAGACAGTTGAACATGTGTGCAACTACGGATTACTAGTTATGAAGAACCAGTCTTGCAATATTTAAAGAAACCGGTTCTATCCACGTTTCCAATTTTTCACGTCAGTTATAAAATGTTAGAAATATACCGCCAATATCGGTTTAGAAATACGCTTATGTGGCACACATACATCAAACGAAGTGCTGTAATCAATTTCCAATGCCTCCAATGCGATAAACATCATAGGCTCCGTTGACTGTTGCCAACAAAGTTGATAGTGGCGGATGTAAACCTGCCCCCGGCTTTGGTCAAGCAAGCAAGGATCAAAGCCAAGATTTTGTATTTAGGTTTAGCAATAAAATTACGTTCCTCGTCTCCCGATTGGCTACTGAATATTACGGGCCCAAACCAAATGCATCTTTGTGACTGGACCATAGCCAGCTCAACATGCTAAGTGAGCAAACCAGTTTTAGGAGGGTCATTCAGTTGACTTCTAAATTCTTACAAGCGGGGCAAATCTTTTTTCTGCTGGAGGGTCAAAATTTGAGCCAAGTGAGCTGAATCGTTCTGGAGCACCTCTGGCCAACGATCCCGTGGATTAAGTGGCATTTGAGTCCTTATTTATCGATCATTGTATATTATTTTTTCAGCATCGCTTGTCATTGTTAGCATAGACGACTGTGTAGCGTCGTGCGCTGGCTACTGCCTTAAACAGCCTGGCGAACGAGTCAAATGCGCGCGGTGTCGCATTGGTACACAGCCGTCTCAAGATAAATCCGTATGCGAACCAAGTAAAAGTGATAACTTTTCATTTTGAAGATAAATTTTGTTGAGTCTCTTTATATTTGTTCCATGGCCAATGTATAAAACCGGGCCGTAACAATAGTATAAACGTTTTCCTAAGCCTAAGCCTAAGCCTTATCATAAGCCTAAGCCTAAAGCCTAAGCCTAAGCCTAAGCCTAAGCCTAAGCCTAAGCCTAAGCCTAAGTTTAAGCCTAAGCCTAAGCCTAAGCCTAAGTTTAAGCCTAAGCCTAAGCCTAAGTTTAAGCCTAAGCCTAAGCCTAAGCCTAAGCCTAAGCCTAAGTTTAAGCCTAAGCCTAAGCCTAAGTTTAAGCCTAAGCCTAAGCCTATGTTTAAGCCTAAGCCTAAGCCTAAGCATAAGCCTAAGCCTAAGCATAAGCCTAAGCCTAAGCCTAAGCCTAAGCCTAAGCCTAAGCCTAAGCCTAAGCCTAAGCATAAGCCTAAGCCTAAGCCTAAGCCTAAGCCTAAGCCTAAGCCTACGCGTAAGAACGAGCTTAAACCTAAACACTAAGCAACAAAACCAATCTAAAGCTAAGCTTACTTAAATTGCAGTCTCGCAGAAAAATGTTCCGCCCGTGATCTTTACATGGGCGTGTTCCAGTTTAAATTAATTTGTATTTGAATGAAATTTGAACGCCGGACGCATACGTAATTTACTGCATCGTTTCATGATGATGCGTCTGAGAGGTCATGGATCAACTAAAATACTAACAATTTTGTAACGTTGAACTTCCATGATGGATGCATGGAACCACTTTGACATTGCAAAATTGAAAACAAGATATTCGGCAAAAAAACTTGACCTCGAGAAGCAAGAAACAGCACAAGTGATTGCAATTTTAACTGTCGCTTTGCTCTCAACGTCCACCGATCCTCGTGAGTCGTAATTTTGGCCATGGGTAAATTTTTTGGTTGTTTCAGTAGATACTGACAATCCTTGCACTGTTGACAATGGAGGTTGCGAACACTACTGCCGCACCGTTGGAGCAACTACAGAAACTCAATGCTACTGCAAAGAAAAGTTTTTTCTACAACCGGATGGAAGAACTTGTGCAGGTAAAGTGTACGCGTTAGGGTTGCGCTATGCTTTGTTGACGTGCGGTGTTGTCCGGAGACGTCCGTCACCAGTACGGCGCAGTCCGTCACCCGTACGGTGCCGTTCGTCACCCGTACAACGCCGTCTGTCACCGTGCGGTATCGTACGCAAATAACTTACGTACGATAACGTATGGAGACGGACGGCGTCGGACGTCAAGTATAGCACAATCCTTACCTGGATTTGCACCAGGTTGGTTACATTTTACATGTTAACCCGTATTCTCAAATGCGTGTAGCATCTATCGCCAGTTGATGGTTGGTTTTGTAACATTCGACCTAGTGAATGCTGAGGCTAGAAATTCAGCGCGTTTTTCGAATATGATTTGCGCTACTGCTGTACCAATTAAATTTTGAATCTAACAACAGCAACAGTTTGTGAGTTTGAAAACTTATTACTAACTGATGATAGCTGCTATACATATTTGAGAGCATGAGCCCTTTTCTTATATCATTTAAAAGTACCTTAGTTATTTAAACCAAGAGTGGATGATGTATACTTCAACAAGAGTACGCAACTGGGTACATTTTGCATATGAAAAAATGTACAACGGCACGGGTTGCATTTTTGACCGACCCCCCATTATTTATAAAGGATGATACAACTTGTGCGAACCATGTTACTATATGTATCCGACATCAAAAATGCTCCGCTAACAGTTTGAATTTAGGGGTATTTCAAGCGATAACGACCCCTCTAAGCGGTGACGCCAAAACGCAACGCCCGGTGGTACGTTTTGTTTCATACGGATCCTGAGGAGTTACATACTCTTGTATCATGCACTCTTGTCTTACCTCATAAAAATTGTGTATACTGCTTTAAATATAAAGTAATATACACATTGAGTAATCAAATTCTGTACTGGTCTTTACTTGGTCCGTGAGCCATTTATGTAAACTAATTAGGATAACGTGTATTTTTGGACTAGGCATCCTGGACTATATCTGTTTTACATTCCGTAATTAGGGATACAGACTTCTATTGATTTAGAGTCAAAATATGAACCCCTGACACATATTTTGTATCCCCGTATTATTCGGGTAACTACAGTTCGTCAGTTTGTGTCCTAACAGGAACAATTATTTTCGCGGTCCCTGGGTGTCATTGAGGTACCGTGGCCCTTTAGCATTAGAGTTTACCCCTCGCTTAAATCAGTTAAGGGTAAGCGTAATTATTTTAGCTATGTGTTGAGTACAAAGCAGAAAACTTTATTGCGTTGTTAAGTCATTTGGAATTGTTTCCGACGACGTTTAGATAAATCGGCCAATCTATAGAACAGGGCCGTAAAAGTAGTATAACATATTCCTAAGCCTAAGCCTAAACTTAAGAATGAGCTTATACCTACGCCTAAGTATAAACCTATGCAAAAATGCCATCTAAAGCTAAAGCTTATTTTATTGCAGTTCCACAGAAAAACGGTTGGCTTACAGCTAAGCCTAAGCCTAAAAGCCTAAGCAAAAAATTAGTCTAAAGTCCAAGGTTTCTATCAATTGCAGTCCCATAGAAAAACGCTCCGCCGCTGATGTTTACATCGGCACAATTCTAGTAATTTAAATTATCTGCGAATATTTTAAGAAATAAATAATTGTACTTTTTAGTGTCAGTTTCGTACCGAAATTTTGCCTGGAATGTACTCATCAGTCCACGGTTCGATTCAATCTTGTCAAAATGGGAACATGACTTTACGGTAATGTCTTCAAATAGTTGTAATGTAATTTCCACAATATCATGCATACACCAGGTGACTTTTGAGGACGTAGTGCACTGCACATTAAAGCCAAAAAAGCTACAGTGTGCTGCTGCACACTGAAGCTATATTTTTTAAATTTTGCGACGTTCGGCGTAGATATTTGTACAATTCTGTAGTGCGGTTGAGGTCTTTGAAGTTGTATTTTCGAACTTGGAGCAGCCTTCTTATCACGACAACACCGGCGAAACTAAAATTATGAAATTTCAATGACCCAGTTCATTAGGTTCGCCAACTTTTTTCTGAAAATCAACAATTGGCAATAGACAAAGGTCAAAATTATGAATAGCAGCTGTTAATTTTTGGATCCCAAATGAATCTTAGGTCTTTTGATGTTTTTAAGCTCTGGATACACTGAAAATATTAATGTTGAGGATGTACTGGAATGGCCGTTTGACCGTTTCGTGCTTCATGGTTTAATTTTTAAATATTTTTTCATTTTTCCTCAATTTGACATTCTGCTATAACTAAAAAACTAAAGTCCTATTCACACGTGCAAGTTTTTGCAGCAAAAACATGCACATGCAACTTGCATGTGCAAGTTTGGTCACAAAGCAGCTTTGAAGGTAGTGCAGTTGCAAATTATTCACTGGAATTCAAGCTATTTAATTTAATTCACACCAGTGAATGCAGATGCAAGTCGCTTGAATTTTTTTGCACCTGCTGTTTGATTGGTCAATCAGAGCGTTCCTTTGAAAATACTTACAGCTGCAAGTATTTCGTGCAAGTTGCAACTGTGAGTTCTCGCTGCAAATACTTGCACGTGTGAATGGGGCCTTACATTCATTAAAGTTTACAAATACCGGATTTGCGCTAAACTAATAACCAATCGATATTTTTGAATTTTACTCTCGGAATAGAATTCGCTAAGCTGACTTTAGAGTTCGTATTCTCAAATGTGTGTAGCATCTATTACCAGTTGGTGATAGGTCATGTAACTTTCGGATCAGGGGCTGGTGATGTTTGAAGTTCAGCGCATTTATAGCATTCGATTTACTCTACTTCTGTGCAAGTTTTGAGATCTACAATTGGAGCAGTTCGTTAGATTAAAAACCTACTACTAACTGGTGATAGATGCTATATGCATTTGACTATATGGGCGCAAGTTCTAGTAGTTTTCTTATTGGTTCTACTTAACCCCTTCTCACACTGAGTTGCCCATAGGCAACTCAGCGCAGTGTATATACGTTAAATAGTATATATCGCACCGTGTTTAACAATTGCAACACGTATACATAGTACTAAATCGCCACAAGACGTGAGAGCCCCCTCGGGCTCGAGTGTCTAGCTCCTATAGCTGAGTGGTGATGGTATACGCCTCCCACTCCAGTCACTGGAGTTCGAATCCTAGCGTAAAAGTAGGTCTCAGGGGAAATAGAAAATATTCATGTGAGAAAGGGTTAATAATAACAACTTAAATTTGTATTTTCAGAAACTTAACATTTACTATACAACGAATCAACATTCTGACTTGAGTTCATGGTCAGTTGCAACAGTAACAGGAGATGCTGGGATGTACGATCTTAACGGACTTCAACCGGATACGACGTATTTTATCAAATACGAAGGTTTTATGCCAAATGGCGAATCAGCAATGAGCTCTACGTATTTAGTCAAAACTGATTCGCTGAAAAGTACTTGATTCTATTATGATCATTGGTGTAGTCACCGGATCCATGTAAAGATCAGGGGTGGAAAGTTATTCTGTGGGACTAGAATAGAGTAAGCTTAAGATTTAGACTAGATTTTTGGGTTGGCTTAGGCTTAGGCTTAAGCTTTCGAATATGTTCATTCTTACATTTAGGCTTAGGCTTAGGCTTAGACTTCGGCTTACAAATATGGTCATTCTTACGCTTGGGCTTAGGCTTAGGCATAGGCTTAGGAATATGCTTATAGTACTGTTCCGCCCCTGTTCTTTACATTGGTCGTCAGCGGGACGATATTTTTTGTGTGTTTAAATTTTACAGTTTTAAAGGTCGTTTTTAGTAATTTTTAGCCATTTTAAAGATGGCGGTGTACTTTTAATGACGTCCGTCACCGTCGTCACCGTCCGTCACCGTCCGTCACCGTCCGTCACCGTCCGTCACCGTCCGTCACCGTCCGTCACCGTCCGTCACCGTCCGTCACCGTCCGTCACCGTCCGTCACCGTCCGTCACCGTCCGTCACCGTCCGTCACCGTCCGTCATTGTCCGTCACCGTCCGTCATCGTCCGTCACCGTCCGTCACCGTCTGTCACCGTCCGTCATCATCCGTCCCCGTTCGTCTCAGTCCGTCATCATCCGTCACCGTCCGCCACTGTCCGTCATTGTCCGTCACCGTCCGTCACCGTCCGTCATTGTCCGTCACCGTCCGTCACCGTCCGTCATTGTCCGTCACCGTCCGTCACCGTCCGTCATTGTCCGTCACCGTCCGTCACCGTCCGTCACCGCCCGTCACCGTCCGTCACCGTCCGTCACCGTCCGTCATTGTCCGTCACCGTCCGTCACCGTCCGTCACCGTCCGTCACCGTCCGTCACCTTGTGGTATAATCCGTGAATAACGCACATACTGAATGGAGACGGATAGTGGCGAACGGCGCCGGACGTCGACGAACGGCACTGGACGGCGCCGCACAATAAGTATAGCGCCATCCTAAGTTTGATCAATTGTGCCGAACGCGAAAACGATTTAAATTCATGTTGTAACTTCGTCGTATTTTAGCCTAATACTGAAGCTTTTTTGGGCTTTTTTTGGCTTCAGTGTTCATCACTCTGCCCTTTCAAAAGTCACCTAGTGTACGCATAATATTGTGGAAATTGCATAACTTCGCTATATTTTTAACTGCCTAGAACACTTATTCTAAGCTTCCAGTGAACGATTTGCGTGTCAAAATTTTCCGCTTTCATACGGGGAATACATCCCCTCCTGTGGATCGACCGCTGCGTGTAAAGTTTTTTGTGAACAAGCGTTGCGAGAAAATATTTTTTAATAAAGAGCTTCGACGAAAGCCAGTTGTTTGAATAGTACACGGCAAAAAGTGGTGAGTCAAATTGACACTCTCTTAAATACGCTCTACGGGACTACACAATCTGAGTCAAATTCGACTCCGCCAGAGTTAAATTCTACTCACTGAGTCGCATGTTTGACTCTGGCGGAGTGGAATTTGACTCAGTTTGTGTAGTCCGGTAGAGCCTATTTCAGAGAGAGTCAATTTGACTCACCATTTTTTGCAGTGTATGATTTATTCCAGTACTAAAGAGTCAACCATTAAACTGCATCCAGCCAAACTGTGTAAACTAATTTTAACATAACCTAAATGTACGACGGGCAGGTCACGTTTGTTGGACCTCGCAGAACCAATCTGAGGGGGTATGCAATAAATGACCCATGTATTCCACCTGTTCAATCCAGCCGCACAACCAGGAATTTTTAGTAGAGAACGCAAAGACTCACGACGCCGGACAGGGACGGACGGTGACTCACGACGCCGGACAGGGACGGACGGTGACTCACGACGCCGGACATGGACGAACGGTGACTCACGACGCCGGACAGAGACGGACGGCGTCGATCGACAAGTATAGCGCCACCCATATTCGTTCCTGTCCTTTGAAGCGTCTTTACTGTTATGTTTAATCATATTTTAGCAACCGGTGTTAGCACACAAAAATTTACCATGGTTCCTGGGTCAACTTCACTTCGTATTGGCTGGACCGCTGGCGAAGAGGTAACTTCGATGTACTTTTATCAAGGGCGGAACCGGAATTTACAAGAGTGTGCAACTCTTGGGGTTTCACGTGGTACAAATTGTAAGACCGGGCGTTGCGTTTTGGGCCGACTCCTCCTTGTTTAGAAGGTGGTCGTTGTCACATCCGGTAACCCCAAATTAAACTATAAGCGGATCAGTTTTGTTGCCGGATACATAAAATGTCATGGTTCGCACAGGTTGTACCCTCCTCTAAATAAAGGGGGATAAGCCAAAAACGCAACGCGTGCCGGGTACATTATTTTCTACACAGAATGTAACCAGTTGCATACTCCTGTTCAAATATGCATCATCGACTCTTGACGAGACTAACGAAAAAGGATATGTTTAGATTGAAAAGATATACAAGGTTACCTTAAGTATGTTTAATTTGTTTTTCCTTGTATCTCTGAAATTTTTTACGACACCATATATCCCCTCATATCCATATTCTAGTTGACGCTTCTGACACTTATGTCAATAACGGAAACGGATACAGATCAAATATAAACGGAAACGAAAAACGGATATTTACTGTAAATTTTCACAGGAAAAATACTGAATTCGCACGAAACTTTTAAGATTTTGGATCTGGTCATTTTTGTTTCGAATCAAACAATTTTAGCATATTTGTATTCAAAAACTGAGTGATTTTCGTCTGATTTATAACCTCTAATTATGAAGATACAAATAACAGAATTTCCAATATTTCTCTAACGCCAACGGACACTAATTTTTACCAGAAACGGGTATCCGGTAAACCTTAAGGTTTGCGCTATGCTTGACGTTCGGCGTCGCCCGTCAACCGTACGGCGCTATCCGTCGTACGTCACCCGTACGGCGCGGCCCGTCACCGTGCGTCATCCATACGGCGACGTCCAGCACCGTTCGTACCATAACTTATCGTACTTGAGTTACTTGCGTACGATACCCCGACGTGACAGACGGTGCAGTACGGCTGACGCATGGTTATGGACGGCGCCGTACGGGGGACGCACTGTGACGGAATGCGCCGTACGTGTAACGGACGGCACCGAAACGGTGACGCACGGTGACGGACGGCACCAGCCGGCGCCGGACGTCAACAAAGGTACAGCGCATCCCTAAGGACTGCATAATATTTTTCGGTGCGTTTGACTTCATTTATAAAGTATACTATGTGCAACTAAGTGCAAACTGTGTACGTTCACTTAATACTCACTAGGTCTCGTTTAATATTAGTTATACATATTGCAGTACATCCACATATAGCCAGGTTGGACTAGAATGTCAAGCTCCTATAGCTGAGTGGTGATTGTGACATTTCAGGATTTCAAAATATACTACACTCGAAACAGTTCTCTGGCGTTGGCTGATTGGAATGTGGAAACAATAACCGACACGGACCGGAACCAGTATATCATTCATAATTTGCGACCAAATTCTATCTACTATGTTCAGTTTGAAACTTCAGCGGGACTAAGTCCAATTTACTCGACTAAGCTCATTCCTGCGACAGGTAAGCTTGGAATTAGAATTCTGTGCTTCTGTACACGTTTTCCAACATTTATGTTATGGCTTAGACGGCCCATGTAAAGATTAGGAGCGGAACGTTTTTCTGTGAGACTGCAATAGAGAGTTAGCTTTAAACTTTGTACTAATTTTTTTTGCTTAGGTTTAGGCTTAGGCTCAGGTATTTGCATACTTCAATAAGCGTATGCAAATTGGTACATTCTGTATAGGAAAAAATGTACCCGACACATGTTGCGGTTTTGGCCTACCCTCGTTTATTAATACGGGATGTGCAACCTGTGCGAACCATGACACTTTATGTATCCGGCATCAAAATTGCTGCGCTTATTGTTTAACTTTAGCGAAATTGCAGGTAATAGCGACCCCGTTCTAAATGAAAGGGGTCGGTCAAAAACGCAACACAGTTTGTACCATGCAGAACCCCAAGAGTTGCATACTCTTGTATCATGCACGCTTGGGCTTAGACATCGGCTTATCCTTACGCTGAGGGCTACGCTTAGCCTTAGGTTAAGGCTTAGGCATATGATTAAATCTTGTTACACTCCTCAAAAGTAACAATGACAAATCGTATTTGTCATTTCAGATGTTGAATTTCGAACCTTCAAAGCAACTGCTGAACCAGACGGGGTCCTTATAGTTTGGCGAGGAACGTTTGATGTAAGCATTCAAAGTGAATGGCTTTTAGGCAAAAAAATTGGCCCTGGCGACTCGATATAAACCAGGTCAAAACCCAAGTATTTAAAGATTAACCCTTTAACTCATAGAGTATACTATGAGTAACTAAATACAATTAATAAATAACAACACATACACTGTGAGCAGTGTTTAAAAATTCTAACACATAGGTGTGGTGCAAAATCTTTACAAGACGTGAGAGCCCCTCGGGCTCGAGCGTCTAGCTCCTCTAGCTGAGTGGTCATCGTAAACACCCTCCCACACGAGAGACTGGGATCGAATCTTACCTTGAAAGTGTATCTCATATGAAATTGAAAATATTCATGTGAGAAAGGGTTAATTTTACTGCCTAATTTGTTTGAAGTATTCTAAATTGCTACTGGCACCCCGGACATATTCGTCCGGCGGGTCGGATAATTCGCTCGACCCTGGCCACTAGGCTTCGAATGGCTATGGCACTCGGTATGCGATAATGTTCTTGGAGCATTTTGGAACGATGTCTATATCAGGATCTGTTTGCCCGCTGAATGATTGACAGGGGCTTACGAAGGAATCTGGCCTGAGGCGGCACCATAGAGAAATCTAAAAATTCTCTGTTAAGACAAAATTGGTGACTCATAACTAACAAAATTGAACTCGGATTCGAAAACAGCGAATCATAACTAACAGAAGTTAACTTTGATCAGAGAGTAGCGAATCATAATTAAAGAAATTGAACTCGGATCCGAAAATAGCGAATCATAACTAACAGAAGCTAACTTGGATCAGAGAGTAGCGAATCATAACTAACAAAATTGAACACGAATCCAAAAATAGCGAATCATAACTAACAGGAGTTAACTTGGATCAGTAAGTAGCGAATCATAACTAACAAAATTGAACACGGGTCCGAAAATAGCGAATCATAACTAACAGAAGTTAACTTGGATCAGAGAGTAGCCAATCATAACTAACAAAATTGAACTCGGATCCGAAAATAGCGAATCATAAACTATCAGTAGTTTGCTCGGAACAGATTGGAGCGCGACTCTGCAGCCTCCGTTGAGTCGATCCCAACTGACAAACAGAATGGATGTTAATTTTCAGAATTTACGCATTTACTACTTTATCGACCGCAACGCTGATTTGAGCGACTGGCATTCAGTTGATGTCGACGGAAGCGTTGAACGGTACAAATTGGTCAGTTTGGATTCGGCTTACAGCTATTATCTTCGATACGAATACGATACGCCAAACGGTGAACGAAAAATCAGTAACGTGTATCCGGTATCAAAGCCAGCTTCCGGTAATTTGTTTTTATATTTTCTTGATAAAATGGACAGAAAAACAGGGTCGTACCCAAGGCACGAACAGAGGCGATATATCCATCCTATTCCGGTCGTAAGGAACAGAGGGGATATATCCATCCTATTCCGGTCGTAAGGAACAGAGGGGATATATCCATCCTATTCCGGTCGTTATGAACAGAGGGGATATATCCATCCTATTCCGGTCGTAAGGAACAGAGGGGATATATCCATCCTATTCCGGTCGTAAGGAACAGAGGGGATATATCCATCCTATTCCGGTCGTAAGGAACAGAGGGGATATATCCATCCTATTCCGGTCGTAAGGAACAGAGGGGATATATCCATCCTATTCCGGTCGTAAGGAACAGAGGGGATATATCCATCCGTTTCCGGTCGTTAGGAACAGAGGGGATATATCCATCCTATTCCGGTCGTAAGGAACAGAGGGGATATATCCATCCTATTCCGGTCGTAAGGAACAAAGGGGACATCACAAAAATCGCTTTTAACAAAGTATAGAATAATCTTCCGGATGCTACAGGATAAACAGTTTTCGAGCACAAGAAATCAGTCGTGCTGAACTGAAATTATAGTTTCACTTCCGGTTGTTTAGTATCCTCTGAAATGGCTTAGCACCTGGCAGGTTCTTAAATTGAACTCCAAAATGCGGTCAACATCAGATTTTGTTTTATTGTCACGGGTAAATTCAACCAATGAATGACCAAGATTGATTTACAAGCGAGCGCGACTCTTTAATTATATTATGGCCGTGGTGGAAATTTAGGCGACGAAAATGGGTCAGCGGAAGCATTTTAAATTTGCAACTTACATCAAAATAGGTCCGAGAGACGCTGTTGGAACTATACGGTCTGCACGACCCCTGATCGAAGTTTTGACCACCGTTAAGGACCACGCCGGGAATCGACCCTCGGCCTTCTTGCACTCGAGTCATGCATGCTACCACTATACCACGCGGTCATTGCAACTACTTCATATACCTGTGTACACATGTATTGCAATCATTTTGCTTTAAATACACTTATCGTGCACATATACCGGCAACGACAATTAATGGATCCGATCCACTAAAAACGTTGAATTGAATTGAATACGTTTGGAAGCGAGCAAGTCGCGTTCTTAGTGAATGGTGAGGTTCGAAACTCAGTACATCGGTTTCGTTTGATCTGGTCAACGTCTGTTCCAATTTTGAGGTCTGCAAATTGCAGAATTTCGTCTGGCAGATGCTATGAGCATTTGAGCATCTTGACGCTTGCGTCTGCTTGTTATATATTTTATGTTTGCAGAGATGCAATTTCGAACGTTCAGAGCAACCCGAGATCCTGACGGTGTACGAGTGATTTGGCGTGGAAACTTTGACGTACGTTGGTTTGCAGTTTGTGTAAACTTTGATTAGAAGCTTCGGCCAATGTAAAGAACAGAGGCGGGAACTGTATTATAAGCATATTCCTAAGCTTAAACTTAAGTCTAAGCCTAAATTTAAGCGTAAGAATGAGTTTATTTCAAGACTAAGCCTAAGTCTAAGCCTAAGCCTAAACCTAAGCGTAGTGTTTGTTCCAAGCCTAAGCCTATGCCTAAGCCAACCAAATAAATTAGTTTAAAGCTTAAACTTTGTCTTTTTGGTCCCACAGAAAAACGTTCCGCTCCTGATCTTTACATGGGCTGAAGTTCTGAAAAATATTAATGTATTGTTTATAATTATATTAATGACAATATTTTATGTAGATTTTTATTCAAAATAACAGTAACGACAATGTGTTAGAATTTTGTCGACTAAAGGAAATAGGAAAATATAATCAGAGGAAAGCTTTGACGTATCAGGTCAAACTGATTTTTCTCAAATTCAGCGTTCGATTTAGCAACGAATGCTTTATGAATCTACGACAATTCGTCGACCGACAACTTGTCGCCCAGCAGTGTCCCAAAATCTTATAAATAAGTCTAAGCATAATCTTAAACGTAATCCTTAGCCTAACCGTACCCTGTAAATTCCAGTGAGTTGATTAATCAACTCGGACAGAGAATTGGTTATTTTTGGTCATTTCTGAGTTAATAGCACTGAATTAAAACTCACTCTGAGCTTATTTGTGATTTGATTAATTAACTCAGAATGAGTCAATCCAATTCAGATTTCTGAGTTCTGAAAGACCTAATTCAGAGCTCAGGGTTCTGAGTGAATTTATCTCATTCTGAGTTAAAATCAGCTCACTGGAATTTACAGTGTAAGCCTTAACATAATGATGGACGGCAAATTATCGAGTCGATCAAATTTCGGATTTCAAGTTGTCGGTCGACGAGTTGCTGGGTCGACGAATTATTGTGATACTATGTTTCATGGATATATACGGGCCCCTATGGCTTATATATACACTGTAAATTTCAGTGAGTTGATTTTAACTCAGAATGAGTTGAATCACTCAGTCTAAGTTAGGCCTATCAGAACTCAGAATTTTGAGTTGATTCAATTCATATTGAGTTAATTAACCAGCTCACCCAGAGTCAACTCAACTCAGAGTGAGAATCAACTCAACTCAGAGTGAGTTAATGTTCACTGATATTAATTCATAAATAACCAACTCCCTAGCTGAATTGATTAATCAACTCATCGGAGTTTACAGTGTATATTTTTTTACAAATTTTAGAACTTGAAAATCTACTATTCAGCAGACCGAGATGCAGATTTAAGTCAGTGGCACTCAGTGAACGTTGACGGCCGCATTGGGCATCATCGAATTGTTGATTTGAACCCGGACTTGAATTACTATTTTCGCTACGAATATACCACACCGACTGGAGAACGCAAAATTAGTCAGAAGCACGGATTGGCTGAACCGGCACCAGCGGGTAAGTTCCCCCATGGTCGCATTTTTTAAACCAGTTTTAGGTTAAACGTTAATTTTCACGATTAAGCTTAGGTTTAGGGCCCGTATTCTTAAATGTGTGTAGCACCTATAACCAGTTGGTCTAGGTCTTACAAACTTTCAAAGTAGTTAATACTGAGTCTTAAAATTCAACACATTTTCCCCATATGATTTCTTGTACTCCTGTACCAATTTTGAATTCAACAACTGCAATAGTTAGTGAGTTTGAAAACTTATTACTAACTGATAATAGTTGCTATACACAATTGTGAGCATGGGTTTAGGATTCGGACTAATCTTAATGCTTAACCCTTTAACTCATAGAGTATACTATGAGCAACTAAATGCATGTAGTATACGAGCAACACAGACACTGTAAGCAGTACGTGAGGAGAGTCCCTCGAGCTCGAGCTTTCAAACTCCTAGAGCTGAGTGGTCATCGTGAACGCTTCCATCCCGAGAGACTTCGGATCGTATCTTACCTTGAAATTATGCGTCATCCACATTAATTTGTGCCCAGCTTGTGGAAATCAAGAACGCCTTTTTCCAACTTGAGTTTGGAAAAAGGGTAGCAGTGGGAAATTGAAAACACGAAATTTGCTCTATAGGTAAATTGAAACATTTTATAAAACGTACTAGGAATTTGACTAGCAATTTTGAATTTCAATTTCCCAATAGCGAAAATAAAAACGACCGCAATGGGAAATTGAAACAGTTTTTATACTCGAGTGGAAATTTGATAAGCACTTTTAAGATAGTGAAAAGGAAATTGAAAAGTGGGTCTTTATCGCAGTGGGAAATTGAAGACCAGAAATTTGCTTCAATTTCCCACTTGATGCAAGTAAATTGTATAGCAGTTGGAATTTGAAATTTTAGAAAACCGGAAACCGGAAATGCTACTTGGGGGGTCGTTGAAAGTCAAATATAGGTTATGCAATTAAAATACATGTAAACATGTCAGGTCAACGTGTTTACTTGTATTTTAATTGTTTGAGTTCCATAGAACGTCATGACTTTTTGCTTAGACTTAAGAAAATGCTTAATCTAACGTTAAAACCCTAGAAGTTGCATTGGCCATACTTTTTAGCACCATAGGACTGCTGGCGCAATAGGAGACGCAACTCTCCTCACCATGTGTTTGCCCCTGAAGAGCCACCGTAGCTTTAGTAAAGTACCATTGAATAGTTACTGTAGTGATCCGAATACGCCACAATTTTACTTTAAATTCTTTGAGTTCTTCAATGACTCAATGCCTTGGCTAATTTTGTCGCAATTCTAGTAAAATATCGAACAAATAATAAAATTTTGCGATAATAGATTACATTTCATGTATTAAGTCGAAAATTTTGAATGTCGAGCAATAAATGTGGGATTTTATAAAACCGTTTCATGTACGTACGGCTTATGTTAGACAAGTGTATAGAACAGGGCCGTAACAGTAGTATAAGATTTCTAAACCAAAGTCTAAGTGCGTTCGAGCTTCGCTCAATAAATGTAGTCCCACTACGACTGGTATATAATGACATGTCCACTAATCCTTTGCAAGCGTAAGAATAAACCTATGCCTAGGGTTCAGGGTGCAACCGGATCTGCCCACTAATCCTTTGCAAGTGTAAGCATAAACCTATGCCTAGGGTGCAACCGGAGGTGAAAATTACCGGAGTCGGAGCCGGTCAACGAAACTTGCCGGAGCCGGAGGCGAGGCGAAATTAGGTAGAAAAAATGACGATTAATTAGTAAATTTTAGCCAAGATCTGTAATATGTTGTTAAAGTGTTTGATTTTCCGGCTAAAGAATAATTGAAATTTATCGACTCTATTAGAATTTTGGGACTCTATGCGCTTACGGACTCTAATTAGGGATACGGATTCCTTTTGATTGGGACTTAAAATGGGTACCCCTCTTATTCGGGTCACTACAGTACTGGCGTAACAAATGCCGATGTTTAGAATTGTACCTTTTATGCTCATATCAATTTGCTTGGTTAAAAATTGATCGAAACCGAGACCAAAAGTCTTGGTCTTGGTCTCGCTTTTTTGACCGAGGTCACCCATTCCTCTTGAAAGAATGCATAACTCCTTAAAAATAACACGCAATTAATACGAAAGGTCATTTACGTATTTCAACCTATATTTCCGTGAAAGGTCACTTACGTATTTGACCTATATTTCCGTTTAAATTTTATAGTTTTGGGAGTAAATATCACAAGCGAAATTGTGTAAACTACTCATCTATTTGATAAAAGGGAAAATATTATTTTTCGTGCTAAAATTTAGTCACGTCGACAATTTTCCATATGATAACAAAATTTAACAGGGCAGTGGGAAATTGAATTTACGAAATGTTTCAATTTCCTTTATCTACGGTTTTCTTTTTCGTAAGTTGTAAATTGAAGTTGATAAATCATTATCAATTTACTACTCGATTTTATAAAACCGACGGCAAAGGGAAATTGGAAAAGTTTTCAAATTCAATTTCCCACTGCTACCCTTTTTCCAAACTCAAGTTGGAAAAAGGCGTTTTTGATTTACACAAGCCGGGCGCAAATTAATGTGGATGACGCATTACATGTCATATAAAATTGAAAATATTCATGTAAGAAAGGGTTAAGCTTCCTTCATAGACTTATTCTTTGAGGCTTAGGTTTTGTAACACTCGTTAGGGCCAAATATTTTACACCCTTGAAACAAAACATTGACCAGTTTTTAGCACCAGCTCGAAATATTTGATTTTTTTCTTATTTTTACAAAAATTTGGCTATTTTTGTTTGTTATAGAACCAGACACAATACGATGGGATATTAATATTATTCCTGCGCTGCGGAATTTAAAACTCAACTGGATTCAACAACTCAAAGTAAAGTTGAAACTTTTTTTGCTTAAGCTAATTTGAATGAAATTATTCAACGTAGAATTTGTTGTAAATTTTGGATCAAAGCAAAAAATATCTGTTGAACTGACTGCGTCTCACCTGTCTTGGATGCCTTATTAAATGCGTGAACGCTTGTACAGAGTTAAATTTTAGTGTGTCGATGTCGTAATACCGTTGTATATTAAGCCAACGGTAAATTTGCACTAGAAACAGTGTCACAGTCGGAGGAGTAGCGTGTGAGCTCATGCCCTTTGAAAAAGTTCCCCGCTAGTTGAATTTCAACCCAGCTTTAACCGTTTCACTCGTAGAGTATACTATGAGCAACTAAATACATTAATGTACGAGCAATACACACACTGTGAGCAGTGTTTAACGTTTATAACATATATGCGCAGTGTAAAATTTCCACAAGACGTGAGAGCCTACTCGGGCTCGAGCGTCAAGCTCCTATAGCTCAGTGGTCATCGTAAACGCCTCCCGCCCGTGAGACTGGGGATCGAATGTCACCTTGAAATTACATCTCATGCAAAATTTGCAAATATTCATGTGAGAAAGGGTTAATTAAATATCAAACTCGTCGAATGTCGCTTAACTCACATTCCTGGCTAAGGACTTGACGAGAAAATTGCTAAAAACTGCACATGCAATTAAAAGCGATTATTGCGTCATTATGCAATTTCAGCAAGTCAAAATATATTACTCTCACGATCAAAATTTGGATCTTGCAAATTGGCAATCAACACAAGTTGGCGAAGGGGTCCGCGAGTCCGTAATAGACAATCTACAACCTGGAACAACGTATTATCTACGCTTTGAAGGAGTCTTGGCGAGCGGCGCATCTTCGTTGAGTCCAATTTATCAAGTTCAACTGCCTGATGAAGGTATTTGGCATATATTGAACCTGATAAGATTTTTGTGCTTTTCCACGCCCGTTGGTCCCAGTGACGTATAGGTACAGGCTGAAGCATAGTACAGGCTTAGGCTCTGGTTTAGAAAAAGACTTATGCCTAAGCGGATACCTTTAGCATTTGTCTAAGCCTTTGTCTATAAATAAGTTTAAAGCTAAGCATATCCTGCTAAAGCCTTAATCCAAAATGACAGGAAAGTTGACAAGAGTCGAGTTTGAAAAGCGTGGGTTCTAATGAAAATTTTGTATTGGAAACTCTGTTGTATATATTGCGAGATTAACCGATCCAGCTGATTTTAGCTCATTAGTCACCAATTACTATAGTGACCAGAATAAGAGGGGGTAATAAGAGTGGCGTCCCTATTTTGAGTCCCAATCGCAAGGACTCCGTATCCATACTAAGAGTCCGTAAGCGGATAGGGTCCCTAAATCCTAATTACAGTCCATAAATGTCAATTATCCCTAATTGTAGCGCATAAAAAACTCCGAGTTTGAAACTTTAAAGCATACTTAAGTTTTTAACCTTGCATTATCGCTCAAGCTATTGGCACAAGACAAATATACGTTTAATTCAACGGATAGTTGCAATACTGGATATATATCAGTAACGAATGGCGGCGGAGGGCGTGATAAAAACAAATAACAGTTCGTAACCGAATAACAGGGTGCACCCTATGTAGAAGCCAAATAAATATCAGTCATCCCCTCTTATTCGGGTCACTACAATATTTGACAAGTTTGAAGAAACCGTTGCCCTATTTAATCTGGCCAGGTAGTCCGCTCAACTTCATGGGGCAAAATATTCAAATCTAACATACTAGGTTTATAGTAGTTACAAGCCAGACCACAATATTTACTCGAAAGAGATACGATTGTTCGATTCCGTCCGGAATTTCAAAACAATACTTCGTGTTAAGATTTAATGGAAAAATTGCGTTTGGCTTCTTGCTCGCTTGGCTTACGAAGTTGACGGCATTGCCTTTGTTGTTTCCGCTGCTCAACCGGTGAGGCCACTTGAGCCCCCCCGCTTCAGTTTACTTGCCCGATTGTATTCTTTTTTCAGTTTCTCCGATTTCTTGGAACATTCATATCAGTCCTGGGGTCAATAATATTTCGCTGAATTGGAGACAACAGTTTACGGTAAGTGTGTAACATTTTCGCTACGTTATGATGTAGATTTTAACTAAAAACAGCCGAAGCTTTTTTTAGCTTCAGTATTCATCACACTACCTCCTCAGAAGTTACCTGGTGTAATCATGATATTGTGGAAATTGCATGAGTCCGACCGAAGTTTCAAGTATTAAATGTTGTTCTAGTGAATATTAATATTTTAGCAAATCTTGCATTATTTTTATGTTTTATGGTGGGTACTAACTTAACAACCGGTACATTTGTTATACATTTTTGGAGACACTCTGGTGAATATTTGAGATGTTTACAAGTTAGTCTTGTACAATTTCCACCATTTCACTGTTTGGCTTAGGTTGAAGCATAGATTTAGGAAATGGCTGAGCTATCAGTATGCCTAAAAACCTTTGTCTTGGCCTAATTCTAAGCCTAAGCCTTAACCGATAATGTAAAGAAAAAGGTTTGATAGCAACAGCATTTTTAGTTAGGTTTTTAAAATTTTTATACCTAATTTGAACATAAGTTAAAAGTACAAATCATGAAACACATTGAAAGTTGACCAGATTTACAGATCGTAAATTTGGTTGGAAAAAAATGCGCCGTACTGGTATCGGGCTCGTAGCCAAGGGGTCAGGGGTGCTCAGCCCCTTCCTGCAAAACTATGGATCCCCCTTGACAAAGTTCAACCTTGTAAAGTCGATGAAAACCCTTGTATGCCCCTTGAAAATTTTTAGCCCCTTAGCGCGGTGAGCTGGCTATCGGCCAGGTTGGCATTTGTAGTATGCTTAAAATTTTCAAAAAAATTTATTCATTAAGAAAACCAACATATACTACTCCCAAGATCGAAATATGGACCCATCGCAATGGAACGTTATCACCTTGGACAGCGGCGTTCAGCGTTACGTGTTATCGAATTTGAAACCAGGCGGCAAATATTATTTGCGTTTCGAAGGATTTTTACCGTCCGGAAAATCTGGCAAAAGCCTTATCTATGAAGTGCCACTCATGCGGCCAAGTAAGTTGGTTTGGTTCTAAACAAAATGGACAGTAGCGGATCCAGAAATTTCTGCTGGAAGGGCTTGCGTGAATAATAGGACGAATACTCGCGAGCTAGAAGCCAAACACCATTTTAGTGATAATTGATAAATACAAAATTGTACCTTTGTGTCAATCAAGTGGGAGGTCCAATATCGGGGTGCCCTTAGATACGTTAATGTTTTTGCGTTTTTATAAACCTGGACGTATATGTCGTAGCTCTCAAGTAGTGCCTGCTTGATTCCGCCATACTTAGTATAACAGTTTGGTAGCCAACAGGCGGCGATTACTTCACCAATCAGAAAAGACTATTCGCAACATCCAATCGTGTTTGAGTATGACATTAAGGTAGTAACCAATCACAAGGCGTGCACTTGTCGCATAGAAAGAAAAATGCCTTAAGATAGTCCAAGAGCCAACCAAAGTATAACTGACAGAAACTGCTCTCGCAAACGAAGCGAATAAAAAGCCCAATGGACATTTTTAAGAATATTCATGAAATGCTAACACAAAATGTTAGTTTTAGTTGGTTTGAATGTGCAAAACCGGCATGCCCAAGTCAATTACGGATCCATGGGGGGTCATCCCGCCCGTGCCTCCCCCCTTCAACAGCATCTCGACAAAAATTATATAGCAATTTTATGGCAATAGTTTGTGGCTTGAGTGTGGGTCGAAAATAAGTTGATTACCTGTGAAATTCTCCCCCCCGCCCATTTTGAGATCAAGATACTGGCCCAGGTAATCAGGAGTCAAAATGGACGCGATGAGAGCGATCGAATTCGTCTTTTCCTGTTAAACTTCAATCCAAAACGAATAGTTTTTCGATCTGAACGGTTCAAAATTAGACTTAGGAACGATTTGAACTTCAAATCGCTCCTAAGATGTTATAAATCCAACGACTGTTTAATAATTGTATTACAGATAAACGCAAAAATATGCGAAATTTAATGCGGCAGATTACTCAGTATCTGAATAAGAATGTCAGTTTCGCTGCTGTATGTCATATTTAATTTGGCCAATGTTACTTTAAGGAGCGCAACAGTAGATTAACCGTATTCCTAAGCCTAAACCTAAGCGTTGCACAACGTTTTCCTCTGCCTATGCCTAAGCCTACGCCTAAGCCTATGCAAAAAAATGTAATCTAGAATCTAAACCTACTCTTTTATAGACCCACGAGAAACGTGGACGCCCATTAAAGTGACATTAATTTGGTGCAATTTTAGCTGAACAACTGCCCAAAATTGATTTCAACGTTCGATTGTTAACAGTCGCAGACGACATAGTTGTTCAATGGCAAGTGCCGCAAGAATATCAGCATAAAATCTTTGTAAGTTTTAAAGGTGCCGCCATACTCGTCGTACGGTGCCGTCTGGAGCCGTCTGTGAAACCTTGCGTCGCCATACGATATCGTACCTGACGACTAATTCATTTACGATACCGAACGGTGACGTACGTTGACGGACGGCGTCGGACGTGATCAAAAGTAATAGCGCCACCCTAAGTCTTTAGACGATATTGCGGCACGGTGGCAAGTGCCACAGAAGAGTATCAGCACAAAATCATTGGTTCGCCAGAAAACTTTTACATGGAGGTTATACTCTACCGAAATGAAATCCTGGCTATACGATCGTGTTTGAACTGTAGAATGTTGAATTATTATTATTATTATTGTTGTTGTTATTATTATTATTATTATTATTATTATTTAGAAATTCCGTGTCTACTATACAACAGACGTTTCACAACCAATCGCTGAATGGCAATGGATCGAAACACCAGGCGATTCTTCTGAAGTCAGACTGGTCAAATTGCGTCCTGGCAAAGACTATCACGTCATCGTTCATGCGCTTGATTCGACAGGCCGAGGACCTGTTACTGCACCGAAAGATACGACAGCTGCCGGCGAAGGTTAGCGAAATAGAAACAATTAGGGTTGCCGTCTACTCTCCGCGCACGCTACCAAATTGTTTTTGCCCTAAATTTAAGTACGACCCACTAGTAAATGCAAAAAAGTATGGCATGTTACGTGGTTAGCGCTGACCCGAACCTTAACTTAACGCGTGTTTTTAATCTATAAAGCTGGAATGCCTCACATATGTATTGTGGGCAACTTTCCAGCATTACTTTGTTTACAATATGTTCTTAGAACACAAACGTGATTGTTCTGTGAACAAAATATGCGTGCTGATTGTTGGACATTAGCAGACTTTTGCGCATTGGTCAAAGCCGGCTGACTAGCTTTTTTATATTTCATGATTATATGCGCTTATGTTAGTTGTTTTGGTTTACGATCAAATTTTCAAATACAAATTGTACCAGCGTGTATTTTTAGCCTTTCAGTTGTACGACCAGGTTCGTAGCCAGCTCATCTTGGTGGGGGGGGGGCTAAAAAATTTTTAGGAACGGCATTCAAGGGTTTTTAAAAAGTTAAAGCAAGTTTAAACATTTTCTACAGGGGCCAAAATTTTTTCAAAGGGGCTCAGCCTCCGCTGCCCCCCGTTGGCTACGGACCTGGGTACGACAAGACAAATTGCATCACATCTAATATTAAGCATAACTTTAAACAGAGGCATAGCCAGTATTTTATTATGGAAAAATATAGTGTCATTTGAATTTTAAAGCAATTCACAAAGAGAATTTTCAAAATAATTAAATCGGTGTTTATGTCAAAAATGGCAAAGATTCGCCCCACCTCCAGTATTGGAGATGCGTTGAACAAACAGAGTGAACACGAAATATTCATAGTCAAAATGGTTGCAACATTTTCAACCGCGACATCAACAAAAATTATATATTAACAAATTTGCTACCACACGCAAATATAAATCAGCTCGATCACTGCACAAAAATACGTATGTGGAGCGTTCCAGCTTTAACAATACTAGCCAACGACGTTGCAACATTTGCAACGCTACACTTATCTTATTTTTCTCATCAGTTCATTTTTATATCTGGTGACATATCGGCATATATTTGTTAATTTGCATACACTTTTCCTTATATAAAAATTCAAAGTATGTAAATAAATGCTGGAACACTGCCCAAAATACGTATGTGAGGCGTTTAAGCTTTAATAGATAAAAACTTCGTTGCGTGTAAGATCAGTACACAAAATCTCTACAAGACACGAGAACCCCCTCAGGTTTCAGGACCAATCTCTTGTGGTCAAGGTTGACACTTTTCAGACTCGTGCGAAGTTGACAACGCTCGTTGTGAACACATTTGCACGTATACTGAGGGTCGCGGCGCTACTTGCAGTTGTCGAACGAATTATTGGCTTGAACGCGACGGAATGTCATGCAAACCGGCATCCTGTGACATTGACAACGGCGAATGCGCGCAACGTTGCATTACGGCCGGAAACGAACCGTTTGTTTGCGGATGTCATCATGTAAGCATACACTGCAAAAAAATGGTGAGTCAAATTGACTCCCTCCGAAATACGCTCTACGGAACTACACAATCTGAGACTCAAATTCGACTCCGCCAACGTCAAGCGTGCGAAAATTGACTCCCTCCGAAATACGCTCCACGGAACTACACAATCTGAGAGTCAAATTCGACTCCGCCAACGTCAAGCGTGCGACTTAGTGAGTCAAATTTAACTCTGTCGGAGTCGAATTTAACTCAGTTCGTGTAGTTCCGTAGAGCCTATTTCGGAGACAGTCAATTTGACTCACCATTTTTGGCAGTGTAGGCGCAACCGTTGGAAACCAGACAAAGACAGTTCTTATTCTTGCTTCATCTATCAACAAACCGTTTTTCATCGGGTACATTTCTTCCCGGTTTAGGTTCTGGCAACGGCTTAGCCCAACAACGACATCCTGACGGGGGAGCATGCCTTACCCTCCAAATTCGGCTGATGACCTCCCCAAATAGACTAAGACTAAAATTAAACAATCTTGATTGCAATTGTAGGGGTGCCAAAAATTTTCCGGTTCCCACCCCCAAATAAAGTTTTTTGCAGACGCTCGTATAGCCGACGCCTAAGCTTTCGGGTAAGCCTCAATCTAAGTCTATCTATGGTCCTTAAGAGCCAAGCATATTTAAGACCCGAGCCATATTCTATCAAGGAGCAGTGAAATATTACCTAAATTTTAAAAATAACCCTTCTATGGTGGAAAACGAACCAAAATCTGCCAATGTATAAATAGCAACTGATTTGTTTAGGGGTACACATTAAACGCGGATAAGAAGACGTGTTCTCCGGTTCCGGAAGCGGTTCCGTGTGAAACGTTTAAAGACCTTGAATGCATTTGTCCTGAAGATATGCAGCCGACGTTTGACAATCAATATTGTATTGCAGTCTGTAAGTGAATATTTAAACGCAATTGATGAGTTGATATTTGCTATGTCATGTAATGCATATTTTACAATATAATGCGTACACCAGGTCAGTTTCGAACGGTAGTGTGGGCTTCAGTATGCTGTACATTGAAGCCCAAAAACTTCAGTGTGCAACGTACTGAAGCCAAAAAAGGTTCATGTCCGCTGGCTTCAGTGTGCAGCATACAAGCCAAAAAGCTTCAATGTCCTCTGAAGCTCAAAAGCTTCAGTGTGTAACGTACTGAAGACAAAAAAGCTTCAATGTCCATGACACTACCACCTCAAAAGTCACCTGGTGAACGCATGATATTGTGGAAACTGTATATGTAATAAATACAGGTACATATTTAGGTTTAGGCTTAGGCTTAGGAACATACATGAATAATAAAAGTTTTGTTTATTGCATTTTAGCTCTGGCGATTACGAGAAGCGCATGTTCCGTCGGAAATGGCGGGTGCCAGCATCATTGTCGAGATGTCGCAGGCATCGCTTTGTGTTACTGTCAACCAGGATTTTTTCTTGGTTCAGACAGAAAAAGTTGTATAAGTAAGTACTGTTTGCTAATCAGTGTTGGATCCGGAATTTTTTTAACCGGCGGATGCCGCGTCATCTATTATAATTATAAAAGTAATAATAATAGATAATAATAATAATAATAATAATAATAATACTGATAATAATAATAATAATAATAATACTGATAATAATAATAATAGTGATAATAATAATAATAATAATAATAATAACAATAATAATACTGCAAAAAGCTCACGATTGAAGCTAACAATACGCTAGACGCAATTTCGTACTTTATCTTTAACACAAATAACATTTGGTTTCTGGTTCGTGTCAAAGACCTAACCCGCAATGCTTTCATGTTGGGTTCACCAGTAGGAAGTGAGTTGTTTATGCTTTCAGTTTCCGGAGAAGAATTCCGGCGAACGTGCGGAATTAGCAACGGTGGGTGCGATCAAGTTTGTCGCGAAGTCAACCGGCAAATCCAGTGTTCGTGTCGACAAGGCTACGAGCTGGACGAGGATGGATTAACATGCAACGGTAAAATTTCAGCCCCCCCCCCAACCCAATAAGAAATTGTTAGTCGATTGAGACGAGAAGATATTTAGAACAATTTGTTTCAAATGTAATATCCTTTTAATGTTCTCAAAAACCGACTAATCAGGGACGAAAAGGTTGTTCGTTCGGAGGGAGGGGGCGAGGCTCTTGCACCCCCGAGGGCGGACCCGATAATTTTCAAGAAACCTTGATTATATTCATTAATACGTTAACAGTAAATAGATAGTGCAGACGGCTGTTCAATGCGAATGCGCTTTCAGCGACTTACAGCTGAAATGTATAATCACCTGGCGTACGCAAGTTATTATGGATTCTGTATTCTTATAAAAATTGTTTTTGGTCGGACGCAATCTGCAAGTTGCCAACATCCGTTTGGACTTAAGACGCATTGCCGACAGGTTTTTAGTAGTGTCCACCGACATACGTCACGTGTTGCAGTTTTACGCCGGATATTCCGGTCCACTGTCGTTGTCACAAAAACCGGAAGCCAATTTTTGGATTTAGACAAATGGTTTCCATATGGTTTTTTGTAAAAAAGTTAGAAGTCAATCGGCATTAATATTGTGAAATTTTCGGCCCATGTAAAAATCAGGGGCGGAACGTTCATGGCTGCAATAGAGTAAGCGTAAGCTTTAGTTTATTTTTTTGGTAAAGCCTAGATTTAGGCATAGCATTGGTTAGGTGAGGCTTAGGCTTAGGAATATGCTGATTTACTGTCACGGTCATGTTATATGCAGTGGCCAAATTTTCAAACACTGTAAGCGTGACGCTATATATACTCGTCGCGCGGCGCCGTTCGGCCCACGTCCGGCCCCGACTGGCATCATTACGGCGTCGTCCGTTACCCGTACGGCGCCATCCGTCCTTGGGCGTTATCGGACACAAATTGTACACGTATGATACCGTATAGCGACGGACGGCGCCGTACGGGTGACGCACGGTGACGGACAGCGCCGTACGGGTGACGCACGGTGACGGACAGCGCCGTACGGGTGACGCACGGTGACGGACAGCGCCGTACGGGTGACGCACGGTGACGGACAGCGCCGTACTGAAAACGGACGGAGTCGGACGTCAACAAAAGTATAGCGCAATCCTTAGATTTATATTTTTTGGAAAGTCATTATTGGATCAATCCCGTAGCCAGCTCACCTTGTTGGGGGGGGGCAAAAATGTTTCACAAGGGGCAAATAAGGATTTTCGTTGCCTTATAAGCAAGGTTGAAAACTTTCTAGGGAGCTGCCATATTTTTGCAGCGGGTGCTGAGCCTCCCGTGGTCCCCCTTGGCTACGGGCCTGCATTGAGTTCAACATTTTAGCTGTTTCAACGCCAACTTCGTGTGCTGTCGACAACGGAGGTTGTGCGCAAATTTGTCACGCTGCAGATGGCCAAATTGTTTGCTCGTGTCAAGTGGGATTCGCTCTTACTGAAGATGGCCGAACTTGTCATGGTAACATTGGATCTGGTTTTGGCCTATGTTAGGGCCTTACTCGCTAAGAGACATGAGGATTAGAAACAGGATTTTGTATAGGATTACGTTTAGGCTTAGTGGATAGGTGTAGGCTTAGGTTAAGGATTAAAAATAGGGTTTTGTATAGGACTACGTTTAGGCTTTGTGGATAGGTTTAGGCTTAGGCTTAGGATTAGAAATAGGATTTTGTATGAGATTACGTTTAAGCTTAGTGTTATGTTTAGGCTTACCACCGCATATAACAGTTAGGGTTGCGCTATACTTTGTTGACGTCCCGAGCCGTCCGTCACCCGTACGGCGCCGTCCATCACCGTGCGGTTTAGTACGCAAGTAACTCACGTACGATAACTTATGATACGAACGGTGACAGCCGGTGATGTACGGATGACGCACGGTGACGGAACGGATGACGCACGGTGACGGAACGGATGACGCACGGTGACGGAACGGATGACACACGGTGACGGAACGGATGACGCACGGTGACGGAACGGATGACGCACGGTGACGGACGACGTCGGACGTCAAGTATTGCGCAACTCTTAGTCAGAAAACCAAGCTGTTTAATTGCACTATTTTGTACAACACCTGCCATTGCCCGTACGTATTGCAGTGTTGAATATTGCAGCAACTGCAGTTACCGACTATTGTGCGATTGACAACGGCGGTTGTGAACAAATTTGCCACAGCGGCAACGGACGCGCGTTGTGCAACTGTCGACCAGGATTTTCATTGGCTCAAGATCATCGAAGATGTATACGTAAGTGCATATAATGCGAAAAAACAAGCCAATGTACACGAACATGGGCGGAACAGTATTTAAGGTTATTCCTAAGCCTCAGCTTAACCTAAGCCTAAGCCTAAGCCTGAACCTAAGACTAAGCGTAAGCGTAAGAATGAGATTATGCCTAAGCCTAAACCTGAGCCTAAGCCTAAACCTGAGCCTAAGCCTAAGCGTAAGAATGAGATTATTCCTAAGCCTAAGCCTAAACCTAACCTAAGCCTAAGTGTAAGAATGAGATTATTCCTAAGCCTCAGCTTAACCTAAGCCTAAGCCTAAGCGTAAGAATGAGATTATTCCTAAGCCTCAGCTTAACCTAAGCCTAAGCCTAAGTGTAAGAATGAGATTATTCCTAAGCCTCAGCTTAACCTAAGCCTAAGCCTAAGCGTAAGAATGAGATTATTCCTAAGCCTCAGCTTAACCTAAGCCTAAGCCTAAGTGTAAGAATGAGATTATTCCTAAGCCTCAGCTTAACCTAAGCCTAAGCCTAAGCGTAAGAATGAGATTATTCCTAAGCCTCAGCTTAACCTAAGCCTAAGCCTAAGCGTAAGAATGAGATTATTCCTAAGCCTAAGCCTAAACCTAAGCCTAAGCCTAAGCGCAAGAATGAGATTATTCCTGAGTCTAAGCCTAAACCTAATCCTAAGCCTAAGCGCAAGAATGAGATTATTCCTGAGCCTAAGCCTAAAGCTAAAGCTGAGCCAAGCAAAAAATAGCCTAAAGCTTAAGCTTATTCTATTGCAGTCCCACAGAAAAACGTTCCGCCCCTGATCTTTACATGGGCCAAAAAACAGAACGGTAAACAATTAAAGCGGTTATTAACAGGGTATAATTCTATTCAACTGTAGATCAACTGGTGTCCCTGGGCAGCAGCGATTTTAAAGAAATGTTTCAGAACTAAGGTTACAATACCTGATAACTCTGCGGTTCACATTCTCAAATGTGTGTAGCATCTATGACCAGTTGGTAACGTAACTTTCAAAACAGTGAATGCTGATGCTTAAAATACAGCACATTTTTCGCATATGATTTGCTGCGCTTCTGTACCAAATTTGAGTTTAACAATTGCAACAGTTGGTGAGTTTGAAGACCTATTACTAACTGATGATAGTTGCTATACACATTTGAGAATATGGGCGTTGGAATTTAATTTTGGATATCCGGATATATATACAGATATCGGAATATCTCAAAATTATCCGAGTCCGTCGCAATACGAATTTCACAATTATTTTCAATCTTATTTTACACATATAATTACGAGTGTAATTGCTGAAATCCATTTTCTTACGGTATACAAACGGTGTTGATTTGAAGTTGATACAAATTTACGTGTAAAATTAATCAGTTCAATTGTTTTTTTCACGTTTCAGCTCTTTCGGCAAAACAAACTCAACTCAAACCAGGTGCGTGTCCCAAGATCCCGAGTCAGTATCAAGGAGGATTTCAATGCGAAGACCGATGTGCAGACGATCCCGAATGCCCGGACGACGAAAAATGTTGCTTCAGTGGCTGTGCTAAAGCGTGTATGCCTCCGGCAGTTGGTAAGCTTTAACATTTCTGATGGTGTTGAACCAGGCCAGTAGCCAAGAGGGGGCTCAGGCAGGGGGACTTAGCCGCCTCTGGAAAAATGTTCGCCCCGTTGAAAATTTTCAACCTTGTTTGCAAGTCATAACCCTTGAATGTCCCTCGTAAAAAATTTTTTACCACCTTAGCAAGGTGAGCTAACTACGGTCCTATAAAGAATCTTATGTGTGTACAGGATTGGTTTTTTTTGCGGAAAAATTGTATTTCCGGAAAAAGCGAATAAATTGCAAAAATACATTCTCGCGCTTGGCCCATATATAGAACAGGGCCGGAACGTTTTCCGGCGGGACTGTAATAAAGTAAGCTAAAGCTTTAGACTGATTTTTTTGCTTAGACTTAGGCTTAGGTATAGGCTCATTTTTATGCTTAGGCTTAGGCTTCGGCTTAGGCTTAGGCTTACGAATATGCTTATACTACTGTTTCGGCCCTCGTTGAATGGATGCAAGAGGCGTTTGCCATCACCACTCGGCGATAAATGTGTTTAAGATTAATTCAACGTTAAACGGAGTTAAAATGCTACACCTAAATTCAGCTACACACGTTAGTCTTTACCAATAGACGCACTACGCTGTATTAGTATACTTCAATCAATTGATAAGTCTACATATCATCACTGTTTGATGCTAAGATTTCCTTGCACGGGGGGAAGCTATCAAAATCTTGGTTGGGGGGCGTAGATTTGAATTTTTAATAATATTCCGAAGCTTAAACTAAAATCTTAGCAAAGCATTAATACATGTCATTTATATATTTCCTTTTGTTTATACAAGTGTATGTTACACTTTGTGTGACCTGATTGTATATATCATGCTTTTAACAAGAACTTAATTTTGCAGGATCAGAAACAGGAATGGAAGTTCTTCGCATTAACCGGAACAGGAACCGGATTTGAGATAATTTTTGTTACCGAATTACTGTTGGACGTTTTAGAGAAAAGCAAAAAAGCACGACTTACACGAATTTTAAGCTATTTCGTTACAAAGTTTTGCGAAAACACAACAGAAACAGTTTATTAATAAAATTGAAGTAATTGAAAAAATCACTCATGCCGAAATAACAATCTTTTAAGAACAAACACTCACTGTTTAAACGAGTAGACATAATTTGCAACAAAACCGTAAAAATTTCCATTCCTGCATCTTTGAATGTGGGTACAGGAACAGGAACAGGAATTGAAAATTTGCAGAAATTCCGGTCGGAACAGGAATTCCGGTTGAACCCTGACATATATAGATATATAAACATAGATTTTTTCAAATTTAGTATATATATACATACATATATGTGTATATATTATTTTTCAATATATTTATTGGTTTCATTTTAACGTTTATGTATATTATTTTTCAATATATTTATTGCTTTCATTTTAATGTTTTAGATACCACCGTTGAACTTCCACAATGTCGGACCATCGAGCAATGCTATTGCAGATCACTGGATGAAAATACGCAAAGATGTTATTGTCCGAAAGAAAATACCGCATGCAAATGTTAGTTTTTTTAGGATACAATTAGCATATATTTCATATTTGAGTTTCTCATGGCATCCCTTGATCATACAGCATATGATTCCTTTTTGGGACCAAAAAGTGTGTTTCTGCAAGCTTCGGAAAGGAATATACTATTTGACGCATTAGTAGAAAACAACAGCTTGCGAGCGTTAGTTTTGAACAATGTTCCACAATAAAGGTTTTTTCATATTTGGGCTTCTTATGACATTCCTGTATTTACCCAAAATAAAATCCCACTCGTTGAACTGCAAATTTTTTTCTGCTGTCAAACGACTGCAAAATTATGTGCCATACGACGCCGTTTTTTTCGCAATCAGACCCTGGTTTTACGAGTTATGGTCAAATAAACTGTGATTCGGCCACTGTACCGTAGGCATCTAAAACATCAGTTATTTGACCATAACTCGTAAACAAAATGTGAGGACGGGCGGCTATCGTTCGAGCTGTTTCCAGCTGATACGAATAGTAGCAACATTTTTAGTGAAACTTAAATTTTACAAGTAAAAATGGGTTGAATTGAGTCGGATGCACATTTTAGTACCGCGTTCAGCGCCTCAAATTACAATTTCGCCACGATCGCCGATCCGAGTTCCTCCCGGTGGTAAAGTGAACATAACCTGTACTGCGGTTGGATTTCCGTTCCCTGAACTCAAATGGTACAAGGTAAACAATAAAGTGATTGGATGACATTTTATTATTTGAGTCAACATTTAACTTTGTTCGAATTCAATTAGTCGGTGCATTTATTAATGTTAGGTTTATGTTGATAATTACCAATCGTTGCAAAGTTACTGTAGTGCAAGTACAGTTTTTAGCCAATAGCTAATATTTCGTGAAATTCCTAATTAATTTTTTGTCTCTCGGCATTTTTTTGTTCATGTCAATGATTAAGCGTGTTATCGATGTTGCCTCTTGGTAACATGGTATCATTTGGAAATATATAAACTGTCTCTAACAAACTGAACCCAACTTCATCAACCAAAATTTTTTTAGCCAAATTTGACCGTTCACAGCGCATGTAAATGCTAGTACCAAGGGTAAAACTACTTTATCACTACCAATACAGCTATTAGCGATTGTCTGCAAATTTAGCTATTTTTTGCTTTAATTTGTTTAAAAGAGTACTTCGGTTACAACCTCTTGGTACCATGGAAAATGTTGTTTTTATTTATTTTTAAAATTTGTAATTTCAGAAAAACGAAGAACAACTTCATCAACCGGAAAATGTTCCAGGCGTCAAAGCTGTTTCAAAAACAATTGTAATCAATGAAATATTTCGTTCAACCAATTTTATCTGTTGGTCTGGCAATCAAATTGGCGAAGCTACACAGTACGTTCAAGTGATCGTTATGGGTAAGTTTTCGAACTTTTTTTATTCTTAATTGAATTTTTATTACCTTTTGGGCCCATGTATAGCACAGGGCCGGAACAGTAGCATATTCCTAAGCCTAAGCGTATGGATGAGCCTATTCCTAAGCCTAAGCCTAAGCCTAAGCGTATGGATGGGCCTATTCCTAAGCCTAAGCCTAAGCGTATGGATGAGCCTATTTTTAAGCCTAAGCCTAAGCCTAAGCGTATGGATGAGCCTATTCCTAAGCCTAAGCCTAAACCTAAGCGTATGGAAGAGCCTATTCCTAAGCCTAAGCCTAAGCCTAAGCCTAAAGCCTTAGCAAAAAATTAGTCTAAAGCTTAAACTGACTCTATTATAGCCCCTTCGGAAAACGATCTGGCCCTGTTATATACATGGACCACTTTTGCTGCACCCTCCATTATTTAGAGGATAGGGGGTCGATGTAATAGGAAATAAATATTTACAAGGGTTTTGTGAAAAGTTACTTTGTACTTTAGAATATACGTCGATTATTTAGCGAGGAATTGTCTTCAACCGCGACACTGTACCCCTTTCTCTAAATAACGAGGTGTAGGCTAAAAACGCAGCGTACGCTGGGTACATTCTTTTCCACCCAAAATGTAGCCAGTTGCAATCTCTTGTAAAAAGAGTAATTATCGACTCTTGGTATAACCCAGAGTGGATGATCACTCAAAGTCAAGAGTGTGCAACTACTGGGGTTCTGCATGGTGCAAAATGTACCAGCGCACATTGTATTTTTGCCCGATCCCATCTGATTGGGGGGTATTCAGCACTTGGACCATGCAGTAAACATAGGCTTGAAAAATATAATCATTCAGAGCCACATTAAATTGAAAATATTAGTACAGCGTACGCCCCTTCAAAATAAGGTGATGTATTGCCAAAAATGCAACGTGCGCTGGGTACGTTTTCATTTTTATCCACACTGAAATTTTTGAAACTTAAAAACTTTCCATCACAAGTTTGTTAATCCGAACGTTAAGTCAAAGCGTAAAGCCTTAGCCTACGTTGTGCCAATTTCTGAAAATTTCGGTAACTGTGGTTAAAAGTTTACAAGAGCCAAATATTTATTAAAATTTCTTCTTTGAGTTGATTAATCATTATTTATTATACTGTTCCAGGTCCTGGAGAACCGCCAAGTTTTCGTGGATATCGTGCGTTGACAGATGCAATTCAAATCGTCTGGTCTGCTCCCGAAATATCGAACGGACGTATACTCGTGAGTCAGATTTAAATTTGAATTTCTTTGCTGGAACCGGAACAGAAACCGGAATTTGAAATGATTTTCATTACCGAATTACTGTTGGACGTTTTAGAAAACGTGCCAAAAACGGTTTAAGCGAAGTTTTAACTATTTTATTATAGTGTTTCGCATAAAAACACAACAGAAACAGTTTGCTAACAAAATTGAAGTAATTTTAAAAACACTCATATCGAAATAACAATTTGTTAAAGACAGTTTCCAATATTTAAATGTGTAGGCATAATTTGCCACAAAACCGTAAAAATTGCAATCCTTGTTATATCTGAATGTAAGAATAGGACCACAGAACAGGAATCGAATTTTTGCAGGAATTCCTACCGGAACAAGATTTTTCCATCAGAATTCTTTTATTGTTTACCCAACTAAAAACGTGCAATGGAACACAAACAATGTTGAGTATTCTTGTAACCAGAGTTGCCTCGGGGCCGGAACCGGCATCCAAGGCCCTGATGCGAAATTTGGGGTTTCTTGTAATTTTCAGTATTTTTCAACCGAGAACCACGCGTGATAGAATGGTTTTGATGCAAGTCAATTAAGGATTGTACATAAAAAAACTGGTCCCGGTTAGGTCCCGGCGCCGGGGTCGGGACCGTGGAGCCCATGTATAGAAGAGGGCCGGATCGTTTTCTGGCGGGGCTGTAATAGAGTCAGTTTAAGCTTTAGACTAACTTTGTTTGCTTAGGCTTAGGCTTAGGTTTAGGCTTAGGCAGAGGCTCATCCTTACGCTTAGGCTTAGGCTCAGGCTTAGGCTTAGGAATATGCTTATACTACTGTTCCGGCCCGGTTCTATACATGGGCCCAAGTTAGGCTTCGGGTCATCTATGAGCATGGTTTATAGCTTCGTAAACAGATGAGCTTACTTGCAACAGGCTATTAATGTTGTGATGGGTCGAATATTTGCTATGAAACAATGAAGTTAAAATCAAATTTAGTGTTTTATTTTAGAAATATGTGATATACTACACAGAACGACCGCATGATCCAATCAGTCGCTGGCAGTATCGTGAAGTGACCGCACCGTATACGGAGACAACGCTGCGGAACTTGAAAGACAACACCGCGTATTATATTCGTATTCGGGCGTACAA
Organism: Enoplolaimus lenunculus; assembly: GCA_030248215.1. Taxonomy (NCBI): domain Eukaryota; kingdom Metazoa; phylum Nematoda; class Enoplea; order Enoplida; family Thoracostomopsidae; genus Enoplolaimus; species Enoplolaimus lenunculus. The sequence goes on from JASANG010003551.1 coordinate 261,483, forward strand.
TAACGACGGTCCAAGCGTGTTATCTAAACCAATTGTCGTTCTAACTAAACCAGTACAAGGTATTACCGTAGAAATATGGATTCAGAAGTGGATCCAAAAATTTCTGACGCCGGGGGACTGGCAAATGTATCGCAAAAATTGTAAGGTAGGATGGCCCTTGTCATTTTATCACCAAAAAACTTTTTTGTCAAAAATGGTAAGGTTTTAATTAATTTTTGAGGGTAAAAATTGTTACAAAATTTTTTTGAAGGAGAAAATTGTACGGTTAATTAGGATCGGATCATTAAAGTTGACGATTAGAAAAGAATACTTTTGAAATATGTCGTTGAGCGATGAATCCATTGTGAAAAAGTTACCTTAAAGTTAATTTTGAACCACAATCTCGCCTTGTCAATGTGCTGTATATCTCGGCGATTGTGGACCATTTTCATTAATGGTGCCCCTTGCAATAGAGTTGGTTGAGTCCTTAAAGAACGGAAGGCAGAGTACCAAGCGGAACCTAAATTCGACTGCTACCCCTATGTCTGCGGTGTATTCGTGCCTTTTATTGACTAACCACATAACCCTGCGAGACACATAAGACAACTGTCGATAATATTTTCAGAAATTCCACCACGAATCACAATTTCGCCACCAGGAGGTCAAGCGGTTCTTCGTCGCGGCTCAAGTGTCCAGTTAAATTGCACTGTGTCTGGAACACCTCCGCTAAGCGTCCAATGGTACAAAAATGGTGCACTTGTGATGCGTGCTCCAGCCAATCCGCGAGCAGCAAAAATAATCGCAAGTTTAAATCTTGATCGTGTCGACAAATCGGCAACTTACGAATGTCGCGCAGCCAATCAAATTGATCAAGCTCGACAGACGTTTGTACTGAATATTATTGGTTAGTTCTCTTGGTTGCGTCATCGACCCAACAATATATAGGCAAGTAGGACTGTTGAGCAAGACGAAGGGGATCAGTGCCGATCTTAGCAAACGCGGCGCCCCTGAAACTAATAATTATGGGGCTCCTTATAGGTGTCAAAAAATTTTATAGATGTTCAATTATTGCACATTGTATCCAAACGCCAGGTCCCTGTGGGAGCGGTAGGGAACAGTAACGATATCCATAATATCCATGTGCGGTATTTGCATCCGTATGTACCGGATGTAAGCGGTGACCGCAGGCTTACATCACTGAATTTTTTGTGAAATGCCGAACATTTTGTATTATGACATTTTATTGCGTTAAAGGGATAATAAACTGTTACCCTGTTAGCATTGTTCTGAGCAAGCGCTGATAACTATCAACCGCAACTGGAAGGCAGTAGTAATTGTCACAGGGTTCCATCGGAATTCCGATTCCGATTCCGGCTGACTGCTGTTCCGATGCCGGAATTCTGATTTTTCGGTTATGAGCATTTGAGATGATTGAACTTAGATTTTGCTTGTTTCGTTTTGTTTCGTTCATTTGCGATTATTCTGCTTGTTTTTTCTCAGTAAATATTCCGAGTTGTTACGTGTATTCCGTCAGCTATATGAACAATTTTTACTGAAACTGTGAACAGTAACGGAAACAGGCATACTGCAACAAAAGTTAACAGTCATACACCTTAAACTTTTTAATAGAATTACGAAAACTTGATTCCGATTCCGATTGCGACAGAAAAATTTGATTCTGATTCCGATTCCGCTTCCTACAAAATCTAGTCCCGGTTGAATCCCTTGTAATTGACAATGCTTACCCGTAGCTGCGTTGTAAACCATTTGGAGTCTAGCGAAAATTTTTGGAACCAAAACATTTCTCCTGTAGAATCATTTACTCTAAGCTGGTATAAACAAATTATCACTAAACAAATAGCTTTTCGCCGAGGCCTAGTCTTAGTCTTCTAGGTATAGGCTTAAAATCTTACACGGAGTTAAGATTCAATTTGGTGTACACGAAGACTTGGGACTAGATTTAGGCTTAGGGAGTAAGCTTAGTTTTTGAAGTTGTGGGTTGTTTTTGAGAGTGGTTTATAGACGATTCCAGGTTTCAACCTTTTGGCCTGTTTGCAGTTTCCTGTAGGGTCGGAATTGCGATGTTTTCTCGTTTATTAACATTCAGATTTACATTTTTAGATCAACCCGACACTACTGATTGGAATCTTCATGTTGAGCGTGGACCAGATTTTGTTTTAATTGATTGGAACCCGCAACCAGATGTTACAGTAAGCCAACTGTCATTCGGTACTTAAAAGTCAGCAGCTAATTTTTGGATTGTGACATCCAGTGACGTACTGAGGAATTTGAATTGGTGGGTTAACTGGCGTCGAAACTGGTTTACTAAAATAGTTTTATTGGCTCAGTCATGTGCGGCTTTCGTTGGGTCTTTAATAGAGTAAGCTTAAGCTTTAGACTAATTTATTTGGTTAGGCTTATGCTTAGGTTTAGGCTTAGGTATAAACTAATTCTTACGTTTAGGCTTAGGTTTAGGAATATGCTTATACTACTGTTCCGCGCTTGTTCTTTAACATTGGCCTAGTATTTTTTGATGCTGAAAGGTCAACAGTAGTTTTTGGCAAGTTTATCCACCAACCGGGAATGAACACCGAACCCGGACGTTGAGTTAATCGGATGGTTGATTGAAATTTGGTTTTACATCCACTTTTATTTTAAGGAATACGAAGTGGTTTACACACAAGATACAAGGCTGCCAATTCAAACGTGGAATCGATTAACCACCAAACAAAGCCGCGTCCGCTTTATGACTCTGCAACCGTTTAGCAAATACTGGTTTCGGATCCGGCCTTTGACGGCGCGTGGACCTGGATCGTGGATCCCGGCGTTCGAAGTGACAACATCCGCATCAAGTAACGTTTATTTTGATAATTTTGTTGCAATTTTTTCAAGTTTCAACGTTGGGTTGTTCTATGAGCAACTAAAGCGCAAACTGTGTATACGAAATATTAATACATGAAGTGCCCGGGTCAACAGTTATTCGAATATGTACAGTACAAGATCTCCATACTGTAGTGACACCGAAGAAGAGGGGGGAACTGATATTTATTTGGCCTCTCCAGGGAGTACCCCCTGTTAGTCGGTTACGGACTGTGATGTATTTTCAACCCGCCCTCCGCCACCGTTCGCTACTGATATATATGCGGTATTGCAATTATCCGTTGAATTAAACGTTTTTCGCCTTGCATCAAAAGCTTGAACGATAATGCAAGGTTATACTTTGGAATGTTCCTTTCAAAACTAAGTACGCTTTAAAGTTTCGAACCCAAATTTATTTGGTGCTGGAGTCATTTATGCTCTTCAATTAGACATAATTGACATTTATAGACTCTAATCTGGATTTATGGACTCTATCCGCTTACGGACTCTTCTTATTAGGGATACGGACTCCTATTGATTGGGACTCAAAATGAGGACCCCGTCTTATTACCGCCCGCGCCTTATTCGGGTAACTACAGTATGATGTGAAAACCCTTTGAACTTGAGCGTCAAATCTTTGAAACAATATACGTCTGTATACGTTTTTCGTTTCCGTTATTTTGATCACTATCCATTTTCGTTATTCAAGCTCCTGTGGTTGTGCATTCATTGTGAACCTCTATTGGTTGAGAGTCTTGTGTCGAAAGTCCAGCTTGAAATGAAATATAAAATATTCATGTGAGATAGGGTTAATTCGACACATTGCGCAATGGGTGGCGATATAATTTTGTAGCATAAACAATTGTTCGGTGACACTTTAAGAATGTTTGATCTAAGCGAAACGTTTTCATGGTTAGCTGAAAATAAGTATTCTTTTATTTTATAAACATGTATTAGTGTTCATTGTATTGTTTTAGGATCATTGCCTGAAATCCAAATATCACCAGATCGTGGCAGCGTCACAGTACCGCCAGGAGGATCGCTGAAGCTGGCATGTTCTGCAACGGTATGCACACATATATATATACATATATTTATATATATTTATATATATTTATATATGGCAAAGTAATATATATATATTATAGTTTATACAAAACAGGGCTCCCAACCGAAAAGTGTTAGCCTCATTTGTACAATTCCCATATGCCTATTCTTAAAATGTCATTTTCTTTCAGGCACATAAATTTATGCCCTATCCCTGTTATGTCGATCTTGCTAACGAATGATGATACCAAATATTTAACGTTTGTAAGTGGTATGACCGCTGCCTGGAGTACACCCTTGATTACGTATTGAATAAATTATTTCTAGGGGTACCCTCAACCGACGATCAAATGGCTTCAAAATGATCAGATGATCACAGCTCATAACATTAACGACTCGTACGTTGTGGTTCAATTGCCCAGTGTCTACAGTTCAGCAGTGTACGCGTGTATTGCATCAAACGAGATCGGAGAACGCCGACGTGATATTCAAATTATAGTAACCGGTAAACAATTAGAATTACAGTTGTTTTGTTATTATATTTACAATTTTGGCTGAAATTCAAATTTTTCACCTGATTGCTAAAATTATTGCTAAATTTGAGTACATAATTACCGTTTACTGGTCTTGACAGACGCCCAAAATATGTGAGGCGTGGTCGCCGACAGTTGTCAGTAGCCAAGGTGGTGATGTGGGGCTCAGCCACCCCCCTGGAAAAATTTTGGCCAATATCAAGAAAATTATTTAGCCTTACTTGTAAGTCAACAAAAACCCGTGTATGAGCTGGCTACGAGCCTGGACGGCAGGTATATACAAAAATCAGCAGCTCCACGAACGGGTTCTATATAAGCAATTGTTGGAGTAGTAAAATCAAGAGTAGATGATTTTAACAAGAGTGTGCAACTGGGTATATTCTGTACACAAAACCATGTATTCAGCGCGCGTTGCATTTTTGGCTTACACCTCCTTATTTGGAAGGGGGTACGTTGAACCAATATTTTGAATTTAAGTTTAAGTTGTTCCGATTTTATTCTTAGCTCCTATGTTTACTATGTAGTTTAAGTGGTGACTACCGCCCTAAATCAGAGGGTGCGTGCTGGTACACTTTGTGCTATGCACTAGCGCGTCAGTTGCACACTCTTCTGCAGGTGGTCTCATCATCCACTCTTGGTAAAACGAATAAATTTACAACTGTTGAAGCTTATTTAAAACATTTTCAATTGAACCTCGCTTGCACATATCAACCCGGTATTCTGGCATCGTCAGACTATTAGCCGGCTCACCTTGGCCTGAAGAGGTACAAGCACGAATGAATTTACCTTTAGCGCCCCATATTCTAAAATTCGTATAGCATCTGTCATCAGTTCGCGATAGGTCTTCAAACTGACGAACATCTGCAATTGCACATCTCAAAATCGGTACAGAAGTTGAGCAGATCAAACGCGAACAATGTGCTGAATTTCAACTTTCATCATACGCTGGTTACAAAGTTACAGGACCTATCACCAACTGGTAATAGGCGCTGCACACATTTGAGAATACGAGCTTAGGAACACAATTTAATTGCAATGTTTTGAATCATACTCAAAGCTGATGTAGATATATGGATGATGTAAGCGAAACGATATTAGCGAAACTGAAAATTTTGGTTAGTTTTAGTTATCAGTGTAGTTTGTCTTTAGGCCCTGGCTCGCCACCGGACCAGGTAAAAGTTACTGGGATTTCGGATACTGAAGCTCAAATTGGCTGGATACCTCCAAGGATTCCCAACGGCCATGTAACGGTAAGTTACTCATTTGTGGTATCAGCAGTAGCTTTCGTATCATAGCCCATGTCAGCAATAATTTCCCACCCCTCCAGTAAGCTTAAACTTAAGCGTAAGCGTAAATATAAGTGTAAAACGATCTTAACTATAATCCTAATCCTATTAATCTAAGCCTAAGCCTGACAGTCTAAAGTTCTCAATCTTTTTGTCTCCCTGTCCCAACGCGCAATACCCTACAATTAACATGGGTGATGCATGCTATGGCATACCAAAAGTACTATAAAGACCCGAAGAAAAGGGAGGGCAGATATTTATTCTGCACCGACAGGGTACCGTACCGGTTTGTCTGAGTGTCTGTTACATATTTGAGCAATCAATGTCACACTTCTGTTTGGTTCCTTTTATGGACTTTAATTAGGACATGTGGACGCTATCCACAAACGAATTCCAATTAAGGATAAAGCCTCCTAGTGATTGGGACTCAAACTGAGGCTGGTCCTCTTATTCGGTTTACTGCAGTATACCATTATTTATAATATAAGCTACGTTGCTTTATGGATGTTTATAAAACTTGAATATGTAATCTGCTCTGAATATACGGTAATTTGAGCCTAATTCAAAATTTTGGGTTCTAACCGAATCCGGACTCTAATTACGGATATGGACTCCTGTTGATTGGGCGTCAAACTGAGGCCACTCCTCTTATTCGGTTTACTACAGTACACCATTATTTGTAATATAAACTACGTTGCTATAGGAATGTTTCTGCCCTGTATATAGGATAATTAACGTAAATGAGCATAATTCAAAATTTTGGATTCTGACCAAATACGGACTTTAATTAGGGATATAGACTCCTATTGATTTGGAGACAAAAGTGTCACTCTTATTTTTCCCTGTTATTCCAATTACTACAGTATTTGTTTTTATAAGAATGTTTTTAAAATTACAACTACAGTTAAGTTTAATCCAAGTCGAGTCGTGACCTTCAAGCTGGAAGAAAATTCAAACTTTCAACCACAGTTGAGTTTGACAATAAGTGCATACCGACACTTAGTCAGGATTTCGAATTGGGCGACGTGTTGGCGGTCCCGTAGCCAGGATTGGTGGTTGGCTGACCCTCTTGGAAAAATTTTGGCCTTCATAATTTTCAACCTAGCTTGTACGTGAACGAAAACCCCTTGTATGCGCTTTCTGAAAATTTTTTTAGCCAGTTCTCCTAGCAAGATAAGCTGGCGACGGGTGTACAGATCGTAAAATTATTGTGGTTCTGTTATGAGGAAATGACGCCAACTAATGTTTTGGTTTGCGAGAGGCCATGGACCATCAAAAATCGTCCATTGGCTACTCGCTGAGTGCGTATTAAACGTTAATTTTAGCACAAAGATTTTTTGGACCTGCAATTGATCCTAATCCCTGTATCCGGCGTGTGTTCTGAATAATTATTTAGAAATATCAAATTGTTTACGCGTACTGGCCGCAGTCGGATATGAGCCAAGCGGAAATTGCGGAAGTACCAGGCGGAAAAACGCATCATCGAGTATCCGGTCTTCGTCCAAATACCAAGTATTACTTTCGTGTACGAGCATTCAACGAACACGGACCTGGCCCGTTTAGCGAAGAAATCGAATCGTCAACGTCACGTCATATAGGTAAGATGAAAATAGTTAACCTGAATTTGGCCAAAAAATAAAAATGGTTCTCGTGCTTAGGCTTAGGCTTAGGTTTACGTTTAGGCTTAGGCTTAGGCTTACGTTTAGGTTTAGGCTGGCTTACGCTTAGGCTTAGGCTTAGGTTTAGGTTTAGGTTTAGGTTTAGGCTTAGGCTTAGGCTTAGGCTTAGGTTTAGGTTTAGGCTTAGGCTTAGGCTTAGGCTTAAGCTTAGGCTTAGGTTTAGGCTTAGGCTTAGGCTTAGGCTTAGGCTTATGAACACATTTTTGAAACGTTTACGAGGCTTAGGCTTAGGAACACACTTTTGCAACGCTTAGGCCAAGGTTTAGGCTTAAGAATACGCTTAATCTATTGTTGCGCCACTAAAAGTAACATTGGCCAAAAGTTCAAACAATATTTCAAATTTGTTTGAGCGAGATGAGTATGCGACGGTAGTTCCACAGGGTAGGGGTAACGACTTGAGTAATCAGCCGCATTTTATCTTTTAGCTGAAAATCTAACCTGTTTGGAAAAGTTTCTATGTCAAGCACCGTTGAATGCGAAGCTAAAATAAAAAAATTAGCCTCTGCAGCTCCGATTTCAGGAGGGTAGTCGTCTACTGATATCATTAAAGCAACCATTCACACGTGCAAGTTTTTTCTGCGAGAATTGGCAGCTGCAACTTGCACTTGCAAGTTTTGTCCAAAATTCCGTACGAAAAACTTACAGCGACAAATAATTCACTAAAATGTCATAGCTAAAATTTTTGTTCACATGTATGAATAACCATGCAATTTCATTGAATTTATTGCATCGCAAGTTCTGTGTGCAATTTGCAGCTGAATTTTCTCGCAGCAAAAACTTGCACGTGTCAATAGAACTTTACGCTCTCTCGAATATTGGAAAATCTTTCTTTCAAATAATATATTTATTTTGCATTCGTCAGTGCTACGTTAACAATTTTCGCCGATTAATATCAAACCAATACGCGAAACTGATTCGATCCAAATTATCACCCTCAGAGTTTTCAATTTCAGAACCCACGCCGACAAGCGAAATACAAGCGGTAATAACTCCACCTGGTCCAATCCGCGTTCCAGTCGGCGTCTCAGTTGATATCGCTTGTCACGGCAGTGGAACGCCAAAAGCTCCATACGTTCGCTGGTACGAACACGGCCGACCCATTCCATCGGTAGAACAAGTGACTTCTCTTGGAAACGCGTTGCCAGAAGATCTTACCATTGGCGAAGCGGTGATTGCAACTGTTGATGATAATCGCGGCGATGCGGGAACGATTATTCTGACGATTTCAAATGTTCAAGAACTGCGAACTTTCGAATGTCGTGCAATCGGCGCTGATGGACGTACGTTGGCGTCGTTTGTTACTGTTGATGTAACAGCTGAAAGTAAGAAAATGACTTTGTAATTTTTCGTCTTCAAATTAATATTAATGCTTAGACTTATTAGCCTATGCTTTAACGCAGATCAACCCAAATCAGACGATTTGAATGGCACCGCAATATTTGGGTTGCTTGTATGTCATTTATCAAGCGAAATAAGCATACTTTTCAGAATTGTGCAATATGAACCATTTTACATTGACTTTTTATACGTTCACTTTAAATTGACATCAGCAGGATCTGGGACGGTATTCCAGCGAAACATTTACAAGAACTACTGCTATGGGAAACGCAAGAAACTTAATTTTGACTTTTTACACTGAGGTTTAGTCTTCGCGTAAGAATAGATGTAGACTGATATTTACGTTCGTAAAAGTCGCATTGGCCAATCATTGTGTCGAAACGTGGCGTTTGCGACAAATATTTAACCCTTTCTCACACGAATATTTTCTATTTTCCATGAGACCTACTTTTATGCTAGGATTCGAACTCCAGTGACTGGAGCGGTAGGCGTACACCATCACCACTCAGCAATAGGAGCTTGACGCTCGACCCCGACGGGGCTCTCACGTCTTGTGGTGATTTAGTACTATGTATACGTGTTGCAATTATTAAACGCGGTGCGATATATACTATTGAACGTTTATACACTGCGCTGAGTTGCCTACAGGCAACTCAATGTGAGAACGGGTTAATTTGACCAAAAACGCTGATTTCCAAACAACAAATTTTTCAAACACAAACTTTCTAATATTTCAATGATTATAAATAATTTGTCACTGAACCGTTAAAAATGTCAGTTCCGAGATCGTTTCACACAGGAACAGGAACAGGAATTGAATTTTGCAACAATTTCCGGTTTATCTGTTAACAGAGCCTCCGGCGATTGATTTCAATGCGAATGTTATGATTGTTGATCGCGATATATTGGTCAAGTGGAACATTCCTGAAGACATTAGACAGCGAATATTTGTATGTCAAAAATTTAACACTTGGAAATATTTCAATAAACAGTTTATACCAGTTGCATTGTCGTCCAGATAAATTAGAAACGTTGAATACTAAAAGTGTCCTAAATCTTTATAACAACACTATTGAATTTAGTTGACTTTGAATTCGTAGCCTAAAATAAATTCGCTACGTTTGGCCAAAGTGAACGTTTTACTGAAAACATTGTTGAAGAAGATATTGGCTGGGTTTCTGAAACCCTACTTATGTACGACTTGGTACTTATAATTTCGTAATAAGTATTGTTACTTACTTATTAACCATTTTGTCGTTTTGAAAGCGTACTTAAGTTAAGTAAATACTTACTTCGCTGACTAAATATGATAGATTACAAATTAACCATTCAGGAATACTAACCTTAGTCTAATTAAAATTGTAGACTCGCGGTGCCTTCTTAATATAAAGCAAAACTATTACTTTTTGTTGTGACATGGCTAACATTAGGCGTTTATTTGATTTTGCTCGAAATTTAAGTATTAAGGTCGTCAACATAAGTAATTACTTAAGTATAACTTAAGGAAATACTTAAGTAAGATTTCAGAAACCCAGCAGTTATTTACGAAGGTTTTTACACACTAAAAGTTTGAAAACTTCAAAATCAATATACAGTACAAAATCACCACAAGACGTGAACACCACCTGGTTCAAGTTTCAAGCTCCTACAGCTCAGTGAATGACGATAAAAGGTTCTCAATCTTGGCTCTGTGGTTCGAAATTCTCAGATTAAACATTCATTTCGGGTGAAATTGAAAATATTCATGTGAGAAAATGTTAAACTTTTTTTACTATTTTTAATATTGTAATGTTTCAGAAATACCGAACATATTACACAATTGATCCTGAGCTTCCGTTGGACCAATGGTCTTGGGTCGATGTTGGACCTACGGGTGATGAAGTTCGACTCACCACACTTCGACCTGGCAAAAACTACAGCGTTGTAGTTCACGCAATTGACGAACAAGGCCGTGGGCCTCAAACGCGACCTGTTGATATCGTTGCACCGGGATTAGGTTAGCATATTCTGGTTTATTTTGTCGTTTAATCTTGGTTATGCTGGCAAAACGAGCGTTAGATTTGGCTTAGGTTGGCGCAATGATTTGCGTCTAAATACTGAACTGTTCTTGGCTTATCGCTATGCAAATGACCACAATCAACGAATTCTGGTGGCTCGCTAACATTTCGACAGTTAAGGATAGCGCTATACTTGTCGCGTGACTCCGTCATGTGCCATGCGTTACTGCCGTCACCACCCGACACCATACGAAATCGTACCTACCGCCGAACGATGTAGGACGACGCCGCACTCTGTCAGCGCAAGACTCCAGTCCACAGAAAACATCCATTTTGCATGTTTCTAAATATAGAAAAATGCAATCATAACTGAACTACAATTTTATACGTTTCTTTGTCGTGTATTTTTACTTTTAGACTCGTGTGCTGCAAACAACGGCGGCTGTGAACAAATTTGTCAATCATCAGCCGACGGCGGTGTTAAGTGTTCGTGTCGAGAATCGTTTGTAATCGCCGCAGACGGCATGGCTTGTGATCCGGCGTCGTGTTCCGTTGATAACGGCGGTTGTCAACAACGCTGTGTTCCAAGTGTCGACGGCAAGCACACGTGTTCGTGTATTGAGGTAAGGCTGATTATGAATTAACTCTTTCTTGCATGAATATTTTCTATTTTATCAGGTCGTTTGATGATACGATTTGAACCTTGACTTTTGACAGGGAACATTTCGAATACGTAATTATCAGTAACAGATTTTACAGCTGTTTAATCTGCGAACACACCCTTGAAGCACTAGTGAATCCAGAGAGGAAGCTGGGGAGGGGCGTATGCCCCCCATCAGAATTCTTTGTGTTAAAATGATAAGGTTCCTCAATTTCTCTTCCACATTGCGTAGCTACGTTTATGTGTGAATTACGTCATGAAAACAAATCAAATTTAATTTAACAAAGTTTTGTGTTTTCATGGCGTATTCACACATAAACTTAGCTACCAAAATGTGGGAAGGAAGTGAACAAGAGCTATTATTTGTTTATGTTTCTGTTATATTTTTATATTTCAGGGCTACAAGCCAAATCCTGACGGCCAGACTTGCAGTCCGTTTGAAAGTGCAATCGAGTGTGAAGATCCTGACAAGTGTGAGTGTCCCGAAAAAATGCGACCGACAGAAGATGGACGTTACTGTATTCCATTAACAAGTAAGCTGTTAAACTTTTGAGCCCATGTAAAGATCAGGAGCGGAACGTTTTTCTGCGCAGCTTCAATCGAGTAAGTTTAAGCTTTAGACGATATTTTTGCCCAGGCTTACACTCAGGCTTAAACCTCATAAATCGCGTGAATTGTTTTACTCTGCCTTCTTGAATGTTTTAAACGATGAAAATCGTAAATATGAGATTTGCGTTCGCCACAAAATGTCCCAATTTCGTATTCTATTATTGACAAGTATCGGTTTTAAATGTTTATTACTGTCGTTTCCGTTCAATAAAACCGGAAAAAGGCACCGCCGACAAGCTTAGAGTTCGGTGAAATTTTTTCAGCTTCCACTTCTAAGTAGTGGGATATCCCGAATACCCTACTGACCGTTATTGGTTTTTGTATTGATATACTCGGTGTAGCTTGTGTATGTGCAGACTGTGTAATGTTAAGACACATACATACTCGTGCACGTATAGCACCAGAGGAAATTACGATATCGGCCGCATGGTGTAATGGGTAGCGCGCTTGACTCGCGAGCAACAGGTCCGACGTTCGATTCCCGGCGTGGCCACATGTTTCGGAGAAATTTAAGGGGAAAACCATGCATATTCGTAGGGCTTCGAGGAAAGGGGTCGTCCCGACCGTCCAGTTCTGACAAGGATATTTGAAATCGGATAAAGTATTAAGTGTCACTGTTGGCGTTCGGTCTACTTTTAACCAATCAAATTGCTATGATGTTTTTGTTTCAGGATGTGTGGAAACTCGAATGCAAACGATGCTGGTGCCAAACGCTAAATCTGCCGGCGATTACGTAAAAACTTGTCGCTCGGGCGATTTAAATTTCAACGCTCGACAATGCAATCCAACGACTGGAGAATGCTGGTGTGTCGACGTCGTTAGCGGTGAAGATATTGCTGGATCAAAAGTTACCTTCGGATCCGCAAAACCACTATGCCGAGGTACTGTTGAGTTTACGGGAAGGGACGTATCCTGAATTTCATTTCAGGAGGGTATAATTTATACTAGTTCGGCGTATAACCTCTATTTAGAATAGTTTATGTTGACGTCGAATCAACATTTGACAAAACGTGTTCCGGGTTGCTCCAGTTATAACGTGAACTCCGTATAATGTTTTGGGTTCGCTCTAAGGACCAAACGCAGGTAAAAGCCGTTGATTTTTGTGTCTCATTGCGTATCGGCTGTAACGCGTTCAGGTCACAGAAAATTTTCTGTTGATTTCAGTTTGCATCCAAGAGCGAACGCGGATGATGATGTCGTTACGAGGCGGAAAAGTTGTTCGCGGGGGTATTCAGTTACCCCAATGCACCGAAGGAGGTTTCTATCAAGCGATCCAGTGTCAACGTCGTCCTCGGGATCCGGCGCAGCCGTGCTTCTGTGTGAACCAGTTGTCTGGCATTGTATGGCCAAATACGCATCGATCAAAAACCGATAAAGCCCCGTGTGAAAGTATGTTGGTTAAGGGAACCGGCCAATGTAAAGTACAGGGGCAGAGCAGTATTATAAGCATATTCCTAAGCCTAAGCCTAAAAGTTTAAGTTTAACTCTTTTCTAGTCCCACAGAAAAACGTTCCGCCCCTGAATCATTACGTGGGCCAGGGCACCGAAAGCAGATGGTTCGTTTTAGCTGAATTTGACTTTATCATCTGTGCAGTAGCAATCTAAGCAGAATTTTAATTTCTTTCGTATCCGAATCCGAACGGAAGAATATTTTTGCCGAATCCGAATCCGAACCTTTGTTACCACTCTGTAACCCGATTTTGCTAGTTTTTTTTGCAGACCAGACACCGAAAAATATCAGTGTCAACAACCTTCGAATGAAAACTTTGACCGACGATGTGATCCGGTATAAATTTACAATGGACTATCACTACCGTGCAGAGGTAAGATACAACCGGTGATTATTGAATTCGGTTAATCAGGCTGGGGATCATTCGTGTCAACAGCCAATCATCGATCAGCGAGCGTGTAGCCGGATATCTGTTTCCGTTTCCGTTAAAAATCGGTATCGCTGTCCGTTTCCGTTAAAAATCGGTATCGCTGTCCGTTTCCGTTAAAAATCGGTATCGCTGTCCGTTTCCGGTAAAAATCGGTATCGCTGTCCGTTTCCGTTAAAAATCGGTATCGCTGTCCGTTTCCGGTAAAAATTGGTATCGCTGTCCGTTTCCGTTAAAAATCGGTATCGCTGTCCGTTTCCGTTAAAAATTGGTATCGCTGTCCGTTTCCGTTAAAAATCGGTATCCCTGTCCGTTTCCGGTAAAAATCGGTATCGCTGTCCGTTTCCGTTAAAAATCGGTATCGCTGTCCGTTTCCGGTAAAAATTGGTATCGCTGTCCGTTTCCGTTAAAAATCGGTATCGCTGTCCGTTTCCGTTAAAAATTGGTATCGCTGTCCGTTTCCGGTAAAAATCGGTATCGCTGTCCGTTTCCGGTAAAAATCGGTATCGCTGTCCGTTTCCGGTAAAAATCGGTATCGCTGTCCGTTTCCGGTAAAAATCAATATCGCTGTTCGTTTTCGTTTATGTTATGGAAATATCGGAAATTCGTTTAGGTTTGTAAACAACGAGTTTCTGGTAATATTTCATTGCAGATATTCTGAAATAGTTTGAATTGAAATCGTAAGCGAAGCAGAACCAAAATATATAAAGGTTGTTTTTTGGTTTCGACAGCCTTGTAGAATAAATATGCTTTATCCAGAAAAGTTATATGCCGATTGCTGATGATTTAGATGTCCAATCTGCATCCGACTTGTGGGTTCCTTTTTTCAAATGTGTATAGCAATTATCGTTAGTTTGTAATACGATTTCAAACTCACTAACTTTTGCAGTTGTTGAACCTAAGCTGGTACAGGAGTAGAGCAAGTCATATGCGAAAAATGTGCTGAATTTTGAACCTCAGCATTCGCTGGTTCGAAATTTAGAAGACCTATCACGAACTGGTGATAGGTGCTACACGCAGTTGAGAATGGGCTCTGGTTATAATTTTCCGAACCCTTTGATTCTAGATTGCATTTTTCGCTTAGGCTTAGGCTTAAGCTTAGGTTTAGGTTTAGGCGTTTACTACTGTAACAGCCCTGTTCTATACATTAGCCAATTAATATCCCAACAGACTGCAGCTACCGTCAAATGCGACTTCCCCATGTATAGAACAGGGCCGGATCGTTTTCCGCATGGGCTATAATAGAGTCTGTTTAAGCTTTAGACTACTATTTGCTTAGGGTTAGGCTTAGGCTTAAGCTTTGGCTTAGGAATACGCTCATCCATACGGTTATTCTTATGCTTAGGCTTAGGCTTAGGAATATGCTTATACTACTGTTCCAGTTCTGTTCTATACATTGGTCGCGACTTGTATACCACAAGTGACAACGTTTAGCGAAACACGAAAAAATTTCACTATAAAATGGTTTAGGGATATATTGTCTACTTCACTGACAATCCGAACATTCCACTCAATCGCTGGTCGGCACTCGAGATTCCTGGCACCTCAGTTGGCGAACCCGACAGCACAGGAACGTATCGATTTGACGATTTGAACTTTTTACCCGAACGTCATATTAATTACACTGTTCGAATCCAACCGCGTTTCACCGATAATTGGCTTGGTGCTATTTCTGAACCAACTGTGATTCAAAACGAACCAGGCTGTACGTTGAAACTTTTTTAATTTTTCTTGAGTCAAATTTCAACGACTGATATTGGCAGGATTTCGGAATCACATTTACCTACTCACCGGAGCCAGCCAGAGCAACAAACGTTGATATATTGTTTTGGCCAATGTTACTTTTAGGGGCGTAACAGTAGATTGAGTGTAGTATTCCTAAAAGCCTAAGCCTAAGACTAAGCGTTGCAAAAATGTGTTCCTAAGTGTAAGCCTATTAAGCAAAAATGTAGTGTAGAATTTGAATGTACTCTTTTATAGACCCACAAAAAACCTGGACGCCCCTTAAAGTAACATGGGCCTATTTTTAATGCTAAAATTGCGTCTGGCTTCTCGGTCGGTTCGCTTGCGAGGTTTTGTGGAGTGTTTCAACTTCAGCTGTGACTACTGGTGGGTTAGACAGACAATTTTTGAATTTTGTCTCAAGCGATAACTTCCATAAAGATGTAACAGCCCCATTAGGCTGAAGCGCCAAGGTTTCAAGCGATGATGGCAACAGCCATCCACGCGAGAGTCCCTGGTTTAGTTCTGTCCGGTATTCCATATTCTCAAACGTGTATAGCAACTATTATCAGTTAGTAATAGGTTTTCAAATTCACTAAATATTGACAGTTGTTCAGATGAAAATTGATAAAAGAGTAGAACAACTTATTGCGAAAAATTTGCTGAATTTTGGCATTCACTGGTTTCAAAGTTACAAGACCTATTACGAACTGTTAATACGTATTCCTAAGCCTAAGCCTAAGCGTTGCAAAATGTGTTCCTAAAGCTTAAGCGTAAACCTAAGCCTAAACAAAAAATGTAATCTAGAATCTAAACCCACTATTTTATAGACCCACCGGAAACCTGGATGCCCCTGAAAGTCACATGGGCCAGGTTGCGCATAGCTTTCGTATACATGTTTTGAGGGTTGTATTAATTTTAGCTCCGCCACAACCATCATCTGTGGCAGGCAGTTTGGTGTCTCCGTCACGCGTTCGATTGCAATGGCCGTATGACACCATATTTGACTCACCAACCATGTCTTACAGATTTTCATTTCGACCCGTCCTTAACGTTGATCCTGACGCTTCGTGGGAGCATACAGTAGTGCCCGCGTCGGCTAAAACTCATGAAATTGATTTAGCTGAACCATTTAAAGCTTCTGAGTATGAAATTTGGGTGACAGCTCTGGACAATGGAAAACAAAGCAAACAGATTCAAGTACAGATTACTGATGCGAGACGTAAGTTTGTGCCTTGATTTGGTTATTTTTCAAATTAATACAGATTGAACAGCAGGCCAATGTAAAGAACAGAAGTGGAACAGTATTATAAGCATATTCGTAAGCCTAAGCCTAAGCTTAAGCGTAAGAATGAGCATATTCATAAGCCTATTAGGCCTAAGCCTAAGCCTGAGCGTTAGAATGAACATATTTCTAAGCCTAAACCTAAACCAAGCAAAAAATAGTGTAAAGCTTAGCTTAACTCTTTTCTAGTCCCACAGAAAAACGTTTTGCCCCTGATCTTTACATGGACCGAACAGAATATCTACATATTTTATTCAAATACAATAAACATTTAGCTGTTTGCCAATAGACATATACAAAAAATTACGCAGGAAAACCATTGCAATTGCGACTAGGGCTCATATTCTCAAACGCGTATAGCAATTATCATCAGTTAGCGATAGGTTTTCACCCTAACGAACATCTGCAATTGCAGATCTAAAAATGGTACAGAAGTAGAGCAAATTAAGCGCGAACAATTTGTTGAATCTCGAACGTCATGCGGGGTTCGCGGTATAACCGGTCAGTTTGGGAGACGTTTTGTCCCTATTAGACCATTGGGTAATATTTTGTCTGCTTGTAGACCCCATATCGTATTCAAAAATTCGTATTTGTCTGCTATTATTATGTGTGAGTTTCCATTCATTTATCAGCATCCAAAGATTACATTGTCCCGCTGAATATCATATGATATTCGTTGAAATTTTGGAATATCATGATATTCATATAAATATCCTAAAGAATCAATTGACGTACAGACTGTTGTACACGTTGAACATTTGAGAGAGGTGTTTTGTAAGCTAATGTCATATGACATTCGAGTTTTGTCTGTTGACTCGATATGAGACCAAATTTTAACGTTGGCGTCGAATCAACATGGGACAAACCGTGAACCGCCTGCCCCGGTTATGACGTGAATCCCGCATCACCACGCGCTGGTTTCATAGTTACACGGCCTATCACCAATTAATGATAGGTGCTACTCACATTTGATAATACAGGCTTAGAAACACGAACTAATAATTTGTTTGTAAATATTGCAAGAGAAGAAGTTGTTTGGGTTGCAAATTACTACAAGCGACTTTTTTAAAAAAAATGTTGCAATGGGAAACGGAAACAGTTGTTTAAAAATATCACAACACAGATAAACCATATTTTCAGTACCAAAATTAAAAATTGAACAGAGCAAACAAGTGTCATTAGAGATTGAATGCCAAAATTTTGTGTTAATAGGAACAACATCGGTACGATTGCGCAATATTAAAACGGCCTCTAATTTAACATTAAACAATCAAAATTAGAAATCACAAAGGAAATGGAATTTGGAAACTTTCTGAATTTTTGTTTTCCAACGTTTAAAAATTAAACTCTATTCCAATTGTGAGCTAAGGGCTGGATTTCCAAAACCGTACCTAAGTACAACATAGTATTTAAGTACATGCTAAGTAATTACTTAGCCATTTTGTCGTTTTTAGAAGCGTACTTAAGTGAAGTAAATACTTAAGTCGCTGACTATAGTTTGATTGATTACAAATTTACCATTTTTAGGCATACTAACCTTGGTTTAACCTTTTCACCCATAAAGTATACTATGAGCAACTAAATACAATAATATACGAGCAATATAGACACTGTGAGAAGTGCTTAATAATTGTAACATATACGCACAGAGCAAAATCTACACAAGACGTGAGAGTCCCCTCGGGCTCGAGCGTCAAGCTCCTATATCTCAGTGGTCATTGTAAACGCCTCCCACCCGTAAAACTGGGGTTCGAATCTTACCTTGAAATTACGTCTCAGTTGAAATTGAAAATATTCATGTGAGAAAGGGTTAATTGAAATTGCCGAAATATGGAGTCTACTTAGTATGAAGCGAAACTATTACTTCCTTGCTGGGACAATAGCTCACATAGGCGTTTGTTTTTGCTCAAAAAGTCAAGTAACTGCTTAAGTGTAACTTAAGTTAATACTTAAGTAAGATTTCAGAAACCCCGCCAAGGTGTATAACTGTTTGAACTAAACTGATTTGCTTGCCGGTAATACTATTACACTTGCAATTGTAAAATTGCAAACTCAGAACACCGTTTATAGTATTAATTTCCTAGTTGTTGGTTTATTTTGGTCACGATTTTAGTTAAACCGGTTTGTTGAACAACACTCATTATACTGAATTATTATACTTTTAGCACATGTTCTCAAAAATGTGACAGATGGAGCATACAAACAGTTTGCAACTGAGAAATCAAAACAATCAACGTTTGTGTCTGCAACAGTATCAAGTTTACTGAACGTCGGCACGATGGCTTTTTCAACAATCGACACTTCTGCTCTTGCAACTGAAGACCATTCTACAATTCCACATCCAACAACAGAACGGACAACGCTTACAGCTGATGGAGCAACCGGCGCAGGTACAGCTCCTACAGCCATTGCAGCCGATGGTGATGTAACTGATAAAGTTGATACCTCGACAATTGCAACAGAAGACTCTTCAGAGCTTTTACATTCAACAACAAAAGTAGCAACGCTTACAGCTGAAGTAGCAACTGGCGCAGATACAGCTCCTACAGCCACTGTACCAGATGGTGATGTAACTGATAAAGTTGATACCTCGACAATTGCAACAGAAGACTCTTCAGAGCTTTTACATTCAACAACAAAAGTAGCAACGCTTACAGCTGAAGTAGCAACTGGCGCAGATACAGCTCCTACAGCCATTGCAGCCGATGGTGATGTAACTGATAAAGTTGATACCTCGACAATTGCAACAGAAGACTCTTCAGAGCTTTTACATTCAACAACAAAAGTAGCAACGCTTACAGCTGAAGTAGCAACTGGCGCAGATACAGCTCCTACAGCCACTGTACCAGATGGTGATGTAACTGATAAAGTTGATACCTCGACAATTGCAACAGAAGACTCTTCAGAGCTTTTACATTCAACAACAAAAGAAGCAACGCTTACAGCTGAAGTAGCAACTGGCGCAGATACAGCTCCTACTGCCACTGTACCAGATGGTGATGTAACTGATAAAGTTGATACCTCGACAATTGCAACAGAAGACTCTTCAGAGCTTTTACATTCAACAACAAAAGAAGCAACGCTTACAGCTGAAGTAGCAACTGGCGCAGATACAGCTCCTACTGCCACTGTACCAGATGGTGATGTAACTGATAAAGTTGATACCTCGACAATTGCAACAGAAGACTCTTCAGAGCTTTTACATTCAACAACAAAAGAAGCAACGCTTACAGCTGAAGTAGCAACTGGCGCAGATACAGCTCCTACTGCCACTGTACCAGATGGTGATGTAACTGATAAAGTTGATACCTCGACAATTGCAACAGAAGACTCTTCAGAGCTTTTACATTCAACAACAAAAGTAGCAACGCTTACAGCTGAAGTAGCAACTGGCGCAGATGCAGCTCCTACAGCCACTGTACCAGATGGTGATGTAACTGATAAAGTTGATACCTCGACAATTGCAACAGAAGACTCTTCAGAGCTTTTACATTCAACAACAAAAGTAGCAACGCTTACAGCTGAAGTAGCAACTGGCGCAGATACAGCTCCTACAGCCATTGCAGCCGATGGTGATGTAACTGATAAAGTTGATACCTCGACAATTGCAACAGAAGACTCTTCAGAGCTTTTACATTCAACAACAAAAGTAGCAACGCTTACAGCTGAAGTAGCAACTGGCGCAGATACAGCTCCTACAGCCACTGTACCAGATGGTGATGTAACTGATAAAGTTGATACCTCGACAATTGCAACAGAAGACTCTTCAGAGCTTTTACATTCAACAACAAAAGAAGCAACGCTTACAGCTGAAGTAGCAACTGGCGCAGATACAGCTCCTACTGCCACTGTACCAGATGGTGATGTAACTGATAAAGTTGATACCTCGACAATTGCAACAGAAGACTCTTCAGAGCTTTTACATTCAACAACAAAAGAAGCAACGCTTACAGCTGAAGTAGCAATTGGCGCAGATACAGCTCCTACTGCCACTGTACCAGATGGTGATGTAACTGATAAAGTTGATACCTCGACAATTGCAACAGAAGACTCTTCAGAGCTTTTACATTCAACAACAAAAGAAGCAACGCTTACAGCTGAAGTAGCAACTGGCGCAGATACAGCTCCTACTGCCACTGTACCAGATGGTGATGTAACTGATAAAGTTGATACCTCGACAATTGCAACAGAAGACTATTCAGAGCTTTTACATTCAACAACAAAAGAAGCAACGCTTACAGCTGAAGTAGCAACTGGCGCAGATACAGCTCCTACTGCCACTGTACCAGATGGTGATGTAACTGATAAAGTTGATACCTCGACAATTGCAACAGAAGACTCTTTAGAGCTTTTACATTCAACAACAAAAGAAGCAACGCTTACAGCTGAAGTAGCAACTGGCGCAGATACAGCTCCTACTGCCACTGTACCAGATGGTGATGTAACTGATAAAGTTGATACCTCGACAATTGCAACAGAAGACTATTCAGAGCTTTTACATTCAACAACAAAAGAAGCAACGCTTACAGCTGAAGTAGCAACTGGCGCAGATACAGCTCCTACTGCCACTGTACCAGATGGTGATGTAACAAATAAAGTTGATACCTCGACAATTGCAACAGAAGATTCTTCACAATTTTTGCATTCAACAACAAAAGAAGCAACGCTTACAGCTGATGGAGCAACCGGTGCAGATACAGCTCCTACAGCCACTGCACCGGATGGTGATGTAATTGATAAACTTGATACCTCGACGTTCCCAACAGAAGACTCTTCAGAACTTTTGCATTCAACAACAAAAGAAGCAACGCTTACAGCTGAACGAGCAACTGGCGCAGATACAGCTCCTACAGGCACTGCACCGGATGGCGATGTAACTGGTAAAGTAAAAACAACGACGCTTGCAACTGAAGATCATTCAGAACTTTTGCATTCGACGGCTAAAGAAGCAACGCTTACAGCTGGTAGAGCAACTGGCGCAGATACAGCTCCTACTGCCACTGTACCAGATGGTGATGTAACTGATAAAGTTGATACCTCGACGTTTGCAACAGAAGATTCTTCACAACTTTTGCATTCAACAACAAAAGAAGCAACGCTTACAGCTGATGGAGCAACCGGTGCAGATACAGCTCCTACAGCCACTGCACCGGATGGTGATGTAATTGATAAACTTGATACCTCGACGTTCCCAACAGAAGACTCTTCAGAACTTTTGCATTCAACAACAAAAGAAGCAACGCTCACAGCTGAACGAGCAACTGGCGCAGATACAGCTCCTACAGGCACTGCACCGGATGGCGATGTAACTGGTAAAGTAAAAACAACGACGCTTGCAACTGAAGATCATTCAGAACTTTTGCATTCGACGGCTAAAGAAGCAACGCTTACAGCTGGTAGAGCAACTGGCGCAGATACAGCTCCTACTGCCACTGTACCAGATGGTGATGTAACTGATAAAGTTGATACCTCGACGTTTGCAACAGAAGATTCTTCACAACTTTTGCATTCAACAACAAAAGAAGCAACGCTTACAACTGAAGTAGCAACTGGTGCAAATACAGCTCCTACAGCCGCTGCAGCCGATGGTGATGTAACTGATAAAGTTGATACCTCGACAATTGCAACAGAAGACTCTTCAGAGCTTTTACATTCAACAACAAAAGAAGCAACGCTTACAGCTGAAGTAGCAACTGGCGCAGATACAGCTCCTACTGCCACTGTACCAGATGGTGATGTAACTGATAAAGTTGATACCTCGACAATTGCAACAGAAGACTCTTCAGAGCTTTTACATTCAACAACAAAAGAAGCAACGCTTACAGCTGAAGTAGCAACTGGCGCAGATACAGCTCCTACTGCCACTGTACCAGATGGTGATGTAACTGATAAAGTTGATACCTCGACAATTGCAACAGAAGACTCTTCAGAGCTTTTACATTCCACAACAAAAGAAGCAACGCTTACAGCTGAACTAGCAACTGGCGCAGATACAGCTCCTACTGCCACTGTACCAGATGGTGATGTAACTGATAAAGTTGATACCTCGACAATTGCAACAGAAGACTCTTCACAACTTTTGCATTCAACAGCAAAAGAAGCAACGCTTATAGCTGAAGGAGCAACTGGTGCAGATACAGCTCCTACAGCCACTGCACCGGATGGCGATGTAACTGGTAAAGTGAAAACAACGACGCTCGCAACTGAAGATCATTCAGAACTTTTGCATTCGACGGCAAAAGAAGCAACGCTTACAGCTGGTAGAGCAACTGGCGCAGATACAGCTCCTACTGCCACTGTACCAGATGGTGATGTAACTGATAAAGTTGATACCTCGACGTTTGCAACAGAAGATTCTTCACAACTTTTGAATTCAACAACAAAAGAAGTAACGCTTACAGCTGATAGAGCAACTGGCGCAAATACAGCTCCTACTGCCACTGTACCAGATGGTGATGTAACTGATGAAGTTGATACCTCGACGTTTACAACAGAAGATTCTTCACAACTTTTGCATTCAACAACAAAAGAAGTAATGCTTACAGCTGATAGAGCAACTGGCGCAGATACAGCTCCTACAGCCACTGCACCGGATGGTGATGTAACTGATAAAGTTGATACCTCGACGTTCGCAACAGAAGACTCTTCAGAACTTTTGCATTCAACAACAAAAGAAGCAACGCTTACAGCTGAAGGAGCAACTGGCGCAGATACAGCTCCTACAGCCACTGCACCGGATGGCGATGTAACTGGTAAAGTGAAAACAACGACGCTTGCAACTGAAGATCATTCAGAACTTTTGCATTCGACGGCAAAAGAAGCAACCCTTACAGCTGATAGAGCAACTGACGCAGATACAGCTCCTACAGCCACTTCACCGGATGGTGATATAACTGATAAAGTTGATACCTCGACGTTCGCAACAGAAGACTCTTCAGAACTTTTGCATTCAACAACAAAAGAAGCAACGCTTACAGCTGATGGAGCGACCGGTGCTGATACAGCTCCTACAGCCACTTCACCGGATGGTGATATAACTGATAAAGTTGATACCTCAACGTTCGCAACAGAAGACTCTTCAGAACTTTTGCATTCAACAACAAAAGAAGCAACGCTTACAGCTGAAGGAGCAACTGGCGCGGATACAGCTCCTACAGCCACTGCACCGGATGGCGATGTAACTGGTAAAGTGAAAACAACGACGCTTGCAACTGAAGATCATTCAGAACTTTTGCATTCGACAGCAAAAGAAGCAACGCTTACAGCTGATAGAACAACTGGCGCAGATACAGCTCCTACTGCCACTGCACCAGATGGTGATGTAACTGATAAAGTTGATACCTCGACGCTTGCAACAGAAGATTCTTCACAACTTTTGTATTCAACAACAAAAGAAGCAACGCCTACAGCTGATAGAGCAACCGGTGCAGATACAGCTCCTACAGCCACTGCACCAGATGGTGATGTAACTGATAAACTTGATACCTCGACGTTCGCAACAGAAGACTCTTCAGAACTTTTGTATTCAACAACAAAAGAAGCAACGCTTACAGCTGAAGGAGCAACTGGCGCAGATACAGCTCCTACAGCCACTGCACCGGATGGCGATCTAACTGGTAAAGTGAAAACAACGACGCTTGCAACTGAAGATCATTCAGAACTTTTGCATTCGACGGCAAAAGAAGCAACGCTTACAGCTGATAGAGCAACTGGCGCAGATACAGCTCCTACTGCCACGGTACCAGATGGTGATGTAACTGATAAAGTTGATACCTCGACGTTTGCAACAGAAGATTCTTCACAACTTTTGCATTCAACAACAAAAGAAGTAACGCTTACAGCTGATAGAGCAACTGGCGCAGATACAGCTCCTACTGCCATTGTACCAGATGGTGATGTAACTGATAAAGTTGATACCTCGACGTTTGCAACAGAAGATTCTTCACAACTTTTGCATTCAACAACAAAAGAAGTAACGCTTACAGCTGATAGAGCAACTGGCGCAGATACAGCTCCTACTGCCACTGTACCAGATGGTGATGTAACTGATAAAGTTGATACCTCGACGTTTGCAACAGAAGATTCTTCACAACTTTTGCATTCAACAACAAAAGAAGTAACGCTTACAGCTGATACAGCAACTGGCGCAGATACAGCTCCTACTGCCACTGTACCAGATGGTGATGTAACTGATAAACTTGATACCTCGACGTTCGCAAGAGAAGACTCTTCAGAACTTTTGTATTCAACAACAAAAGAAGCAACGCTTACAGCTGAAGGAACAACTGGCGCAGATACAGCTCCTACAGCCACTGCACCGGATGGCGATCTAACTGGTAAAGTGAAAACAACGACGCTTGCAACTGAAGATCATTCAGAACTTTTGCATTCGACGGCAAAAGAAGCAACGCTTACCGCTGATAGAGCAACCGGTGCAGATATAGCTCCTACAGCCACTGCACCGGATGGTGATGTAACTGATAAGCTTGATACCTCGACGTTCGCAACAGAAGACTCTTCAGAACTTTTGTATTCAACAACAAAAGAAGAAACGCTTACAGCTGATGGAGCAACTGGCGCAGATACAGCTCTTACAGCCACTCCACCGGATGGTGATGTAAGTGATAAAGTGGATACCTCGACGCTTGCAACAGAAGATTCTTCACAACTTTTGCATTCAACAACAAAAGAAGCAACGCTTATAGCTGATAGAGCAACTGGCGCAGATACAGCTCCTACTGCCACTGTACCGGATGGTGATGTAACTGATAAAGTTGATACCTCGACGCTTGCAACAGATTATTCAGAAATTTTGCATTCTACAGCAGGAGAAACCAAGCTTACAGCGGAGGCAGCAACTATTGCAAATAAAACTCCCACAACCGCTGTACTGGATGTTGGCTTAACTGATAAAATTGAAACCTCAACGCTTGCCATAAAAGATCGTTCAAAAGTTTCGTATTCAACAGCAAAAGAAGCATCGACTTCGGATGACGATATAACTGATGACGTAAAAACTTTGACGTTTGCAACTAAAGATTACTCGAAAATTTGGCATTCAACAACTAAACAAACTACGCTTACATCAAAAGAAGCAACTGATGCAGATAAAATCCATATAACCACAGTACCGGATAGCAGTATTACTGACCAAGTCGATGCATCGACTCTTTCAACTGAAGATCATTTTGAAATGTCGCATCCAGTGGCAAGAAAAGCAACTACTGTGATTGCTGATCAGACTCTGACTCACTACCAAACTGTGTATGAACCATCCGAGCCTGAAATTAAAAGTAGAATAATATCAGGTAAAAAGCGGACTTCTACTGAGGACAATCAAAGCATTCACGACCGCAGTACAAGCCAAGCAACAGTGACAGTATCGAAATCAAAAATAACAGAACCTGACGAGCAACCTGCGTTCACAGTTGGAACCGAATCAACAATCGATGAAACAGAAATCGATTTAAAAACAGAAGGAATGGAAATGGAATCAACCACAGCAGAAATACGTTTCAAACCAACAACACAAGAAATAATAATCGACCGGAACACCGAAGGACTGAAAATGGAATCAACAACCGAAAAATCGGCTACTTCATCTCAGAGCGAAGGCTTGGCTTCAAAATCTCAAGAAACTAAGGTTACTGTCGATCAAGAAACGCTCGAAGATCAGATGTTAAAAGCAACTACCACACGTTCATCGCCTTATGCCAAAAGTGACACAACACATGACAGCGTATCGAAACACAGCACAGTTGATTCAACCACAACGAGTGTTGATGAAATGGTTTCACAATCAACGGAGGACGTAACTGAACCCAGTTTCGCACCGTCTGTTCCATTGAACACAGTTTCGTCGTCGTTTCTCACAGGAGTTACTGCTATTTTAGAAACAAAAATTGAAGAGCAAACTGCAACCGTTGTGCCTCGTATGCGAGTCGTCGAAGCCGATAAGATTGGTATACCGATACAATGGGATGTCGTCTACGAATTGCACGATGATAAAGCGAATATTAGCTGGGCAACGATACCAAACGCAAATGTGAGTAAAATGGGGTTTGTTTGTGTGTTTGTTTGTTTGTTTGATTGTTTGTTTGTTTGTTTGTTTTTTGTTTGATTGTTTGTTTGTTTGCTTGTTTGTTTGTTTGTTTGTTCGTTTGTTCGTTTGTTATTGTTATTGCGTTAATATATCGCCAGCAGCATCAATTCACAGCAAATTTTGTATTATTTCTTTTATACAGTTGTTTTAACGGCAAATATCGGTTATTGACCATGTATAGAACAGGGCCAGAACGTTTTCCAGCGAGTCTGTAATAGAGTAAGCTTAAGCTTTAGACTAATATTTTTGCTTTGGCTTAAGCGTAGGCTTATCCTTAGACTTAGGTATAGGCTCATTTTTACGCTTAGGCTTAGGCTTAGGCATAAGCTTAGGTTTAGGTTTAGGCTTAAGAATATGTTTAAACTTTAAGCCTGAGTCTCAGTATAACTGTAAGACTAAAATTAACCTTAAACAACAAATTAGTCTAAGGTTCATCATCGTCCGGTGCCATCCGTCACCGCCCGTCAATACGTGGTATCGTACGTTAGTAGAGTTCGTAGGATACCGCATGACGACGCACGGTGACAGACGGCGCCGTACGGGTGACGCACGGTGACGTCATCAAAGCACCGTGTCACCCTAAACCCGAAACCTCTTCTTCATTGCATTCCCACGACAGAACGTCATGGTCCAAACGTTAGTATGGACGGTTCATATATCGAAATATTTATGCCGTGTTTAGGTTTACGAATTGCACTACACACTGGATTACGAAACCTGGGAAGTCTTGTACACCAAATTACAGTTCGCCGTCATAAGCAAATTGGAACCGAAATCAATTTATCACTTCAAACTGCGGTACTACGACAACGAAAAGCGGATGTCCGAATTTTCGCCAGTTTTTACGATTAAGACACCAAGTGCAGGTAAAAATCAGTTTTCTATGATTGTGACCCAAAAAACCCATATTTTTGACCAAATTTTGCGAATTCATGTTACCATTTCGTAGTTGTTCTATGTTTAGCTAAATCGTCTTATACAAATAACTATTTCATATATATAAACTCGGTAGTGGACAACAATTGTTTAGATTATAATTTAAAGTTTTTTATATTTTACAAATTTGCATTATAATAGTTGCGGTCAAGGTTACTTTAAGGGGTGTAACAGTAGATTAAGCGTATTCCTAAGCCTAAGCCTAAGCCTAGGCCTAGGCGAAAAATGTAATCTAGACGCTAAACCTACTCTTTTGTAGACCCACCAGAAACTTGGACGCAACTTAAAGTAACATGGGCCATAGTTGCAGTGAAAGTGAGTCAAAAACTGGCAAAATTAGCAATTATCAGCAACGTGGCTAACTTTTTCAATTGGCATACCTATACGACTAGATATTTGAATTATATGTACACGTATTTTGCAACCGAGAAGATAGTTCAAGGCAATTTGGTTTCTTCACAGTGTTTATTTTACTAAACCAGACCCCAATAGATTCTTAGCCCTATTCACACGTGCACGTTTCTGCTGCGAGAAGTGGCAGCTGCAATTTGCATGCAGAACTTGCATTTTTTTATCAGTGAATGAAAAAGCGGCTGCAATAAATTCTGTGAACTTGCATGGTTATTCATACATGTGAACTAATTTCCTAACTATGATTTTTAACGAATTATTTGCAGCTGAAACTTC
Source organism: Enoplolaimus lenunculus (assembly GCA_030248215.1). Classification (NCBI taxonomy): domain Eukaryota; kingdom Metazoa; phylum Nematoda; class Enoplea; order Enoplida; family Thoracostomopsidae; genus Enoplolaimus; species Enoplolaimus lenunculus. The sequence continues at coordinate 290,080 of JASANG010003551.1, forward strand.
TTTCGAGTGTTTATTTTAGACCAAATTCGCAAGTGTAATTTGCAGCTGCCAAGTTCTCGCAGCAAAACCTTGCACGTGTGAATAGGGTTTAATTGACATAAGTAACACTCATCAGTCGACGAAATTTTTATTTATTTCACGAGTAGTGACATTTAAATTAAATTGAATTTTGGTTGATAATCTAAAATTTTAATAGTCAAATACACACGACTAAATTTCAACTGTAAGTGTTGCTCAAAAAAGTACAATTGTACATTAACATTGTTTCGAAATGTTTTAGGTTCAGTTGAGACTCCAGTGGAGATTCAAATCGGTGTCCACCCTCATCATATTGAGTTGAAGTGGAAGCCAGTGCCTGGAGCTAAGGTAATTTCTTCGTTTTTGTGTCTGGTTCGTTTAAAAACAACAAACAAAATGTATTCAAGATAGCTATTTTAAATTTCACATATTTCTGTTGCTCCAAACGGCCTGGCTGGCATAAATGCTTAATGCCACTTTCTTTTTATATGCACAACGGCCTTATGTTACTTAGAGAAGCGAATCATTTCGTCGCGGAACTATAATACAGTAAGCTTAAGCTTTAGAATAGTTGCTTTTATTTTGATGCTTAAGCATAGGCTTAGGAATAATTCTTATACTACTGTAACGTGTCTCAGAGTATAAGCATAATCCTAAAAATAATCCTAAGCCTAAACGTGAAGGGCGACAAATTAGCAAGTCAATGAGATTTCGGATTACATGCTGTCGTGCGACGAATTGTCGTAATACCTTATTCCTAAGCATAAGCCTAAGCAAAAATAGTCTAAATTGTAAGCCTTCACTGTTGCAGTAGTGCGAGAAAGCGGAACGGATCTACAAGTAAACATGGGCTTGACGTTTTTTCGGGCCCGTATCAAGGGGGGCCAGGGTAGGCTCACCCCCCTGAAAAAATATTGGCCCCCTAGGAAATTTTCAATCTTGCTTGTAAGTGTCATTGAAAACCCTTGAATGCCCCTCCTGAAAAAATTTTTTGCCCCCCCCCCAGCAAGGTGATCTGGCTACGAGCCTGCGTTTTTTTGTATCAAAGCCAAATGCAATTGCAATATTTAGAAATATATTGCTTACTACACAACTGAAGAAGATAAATCACTGGCTGATTGGTTTACAATGTCGACAAGCAATAGTTCAATGAAAATATACGACATCAAGCCGAACACCGATTATTACTTGCGTCTTGCAGTTGAAGGATCCAGCGGTATCAGTCCGCCTTCCGAAGTGTTCCATGTTAAAGCGTATCTCGCAGGTTTGTTTTGCATTTATCAATGAAAAAATAGCCATTTTTGGTTTAGGATTGGGATGGCGGTGTAACTTTTGATGACGTACGGCGCCGTCCGTCACCGGCCGTTATCCGTACGGCGCCTTTCGTCACCATCCGTTACCCGTACGGCGCCGTCCGTCACCGGTCGTACCGTCACCTTGCGGTATCGTACGTGAATTACTAATGTATGATGACGACCGGCGCGGTCCGGTGCTATCGCTGCCGTCCGACGTTGCACAGGTATAGAGCCACCATTAGTTCTTTGTCGAGTTACTGAGTTGCGTTTGATTATTGAAAATGCAATCTCGAATGAATTTCCACAGTTCGTCATCTTTTAAATATAATGCGGGGTTCATACAAATCACCATATGTCACATGATATGACGAGACATTTATGCGAATATCATATGACATTCCAAATTTTTACTACAATGCAACTTGCGAACACTGATAAATTATTAAACATTAGATAATGTTGCATTAAATGATAACAAATGTTGAATTAGCTTCAATTTTTGTGTTTCTGGTGAAAATTATCTCGCGAACACGTCATATGATATTGACAGACAATTTTTCAAGTATCATATGATATTGCAGTACAAACAGTGAGTATAACATCAGAAGAATAGCAGATGAACTTGGAGACAGAACGTTACCTGCTACTGTAATTGGTACAAAACGTGATCCAGGATGCACCAGTTATAACGTGAACCCCTCATAAGTTTATTCTGTGCACAGAAATTGGAGCCAAAGATTACTAACTGAAAGATGTCTCGCATTCATAATGTCCATTGCTGCGCACATTACATCGACTCTAAACTACGTGATGTAAAAACGGGAGTATCCCAGAGTGGGAACTGGGTAAGGATTTTTGTTACGTGATCCGAGCTTTAACCACGCAAACAAGAATTTTTTATCCGACCCACGACCCACTTTTTACCAGCGCCTCAAGTAAAACCAGTATCTTAAATTTTAAATATCGCTGGTGATTCGCACTTTAATGAAGTTTTGCGATATAGCTTCAATGAACTTTACAAATGAAATTTCACTAGAAACATCAAAATTTCAAACCCAGCTAAATAAAGCACGGGCGGCTCCTGACCAGAAATAAAACACACAGTAGCGTAGGTATTCCACCTTACAATTTAAAACTTTGCCGCGGGTAAAAACGATGAATTTGATAAAAATATTTACCCGCGAGTATACCCGAGCCAGAAACTTTTTACCCGACCACCGTTTACTCTTGGGCAAGCGCGGGTACCCGCGGGTAATGTCGCACTCTGCTACGCACATCTTCGTTCTTGTAACTCAAATTTTTTAAACATCAAAAAAAATTTGTTACAAAAAACTTCCACTCTTATAAATGTTTTTCCACTCCGCTGATTCGTTACTTTGTTTGTAATACTTTTATTTCAGAGCCCTCTCAACTAAACGTTCGCATTACAACCGGTGGTAGATATTTCAATCTGTCTTGGAACGAATTGCCAGATGTCAAAGTAAGTATCCTGAGATTCCAAGCCCGTAACCAGCTCACTTGATAGGGAGGCTACAAACTTTCAGTAGGGGCATTCAAGGGTTTACAATGAGTTATAAGTAAGGTTGCAAATTTTCTAATGGGTCAAAATTTTTTACAGGCGGACCGAGCTCCCCTGCCCCCCCTTGACTACGCGCCCGTGTGAGTTAGGTAAAAGTAGTTAACCGTTTCTCTTATAGGCTGGATGATATCCAAGACTAAGTACGCTAGCTATGTATGCGACATAATATGTTTTTATAAAATCTCACTAAGACGTAAGAGCACCCGCGCGCTCGAGCTTCAAACTATCAAAAAGTATGTGTGTCCCGGCCGATATTTCCTACGTTCAAATTTGAAAGTGAAATGATTAAATCTCAACTGAAATTGAAAATATTGATGCTTGAACGAGAGTGTATTAATCGCATACTGTTTCAGGAATTTGAAATTCGATACACAACCGATAATGAGCAACCGGTGAACAACTGGTCAATTTTGCGGACGGCTGGCACCAGCGTAGAAGCTACAGATGTCGAACCTGGAACTTACTATGTTGTTATGAGAACTATTGCTAATGATGGAACCGAATCGCCTTACACTGACGAGTATAATTTTGATGTTCAGCCAGCAAGTACGTTGCCAGAAATGTTTATAAATTTCAGTGAGTTGATTTTAACTCAGAATGAGTTAAATAACTCCGTCTGAGTTAGGACTATCAGAACTCACAATTTTGAGTTGATTCAATTCGTTCTAAGTTAATTAATCAACCGAATTTAGTCTGAGTTAGATTATCAGAACTCAGAATTTTGAGTTGATTCAATTCGTTCTGAGTTAATTAATCATCGTCCCCGGAGTGAACTCAACTCAGAGTAAAGAATCAAATGAATTGAGAGTGAATTAATGTTTACTGATATTAAAACAGGAATAACTAACTCGCTCGCTGAATTGATTGATTAAGTCATTGAAACAGACAGTATATATACATGTATAGCTTAATGGATAGTAAAAATAACGGAAACGGATAGTGATCAAAATATTAACGCAATCAAAAACCGAATATAGCCGTTCTAAGTTTCGAAGATATTCTGTTTATTTCTGCTAAAGCACAATTAGACGCATGCAAATTGTCACCGGACTTTTGAATATTTTCATCAACAAACAGCGGATGTAGTCAAATTTTTTAAAGTATTTGATGAATTTTTTTCTTTATTTTTATTTCATATCGAACAATTGCAACAAATATCCGATTACACTTGCAATTTGATTAAAAATAACATCGATATTTAAGTTGACTTTGTAATATTATTTTTTAAATTTAGTTCAAATGACTTCTATGCCTCTAAAAATCAATGTCCTGGTCGAACCAGCCTATGTTCAACTTGAATGGACCCCGTTGGAAACTGCTATTGTTAGTTGATATTGCTATGTTTTTGTTTAAGATTTACTGATCAATGTCTAGGTCGATGTTGTCAAATGTGTACAGCAACCATCATCAGTTAGTAATAGGTTTTCAAACTCACTAGCTATTGCAGTTGAACTCAAAATTGGTGCAGAAGTAGAGCAAATTATATGCGAAGAGTGTGCTGAATTTTGAGATTTAGTATTCACTGGTTCTAAAAGTATCAGAGCTTATTACCAATTCTTGGTAAATGTTTCTGCATATTTTAGAATACGGACAATAATTCGTTTCAAATTAACGAAAATCGCTCTTAAGAGATGCTGAAGAGCAAAATCCAACCATGGCGAAACTTTTAGCTCGCATATTATATCAGGTCCGTAGCAGATCACCTTGATAGGTGGGTTTCCAGGTGAGCTGAGTCTGCGCGACGCCCTCTTGGCTGCGGGATCGTATCATATTTGAATTTCACACTTTTTCAGAGTTACGAACTTTTCTACACTGATAAAGAAAGTTTACCGTTGAAGCAATGGGAACATGTAACAACGGAAGCAAATTGGATTCAGTTGCATAATCTCGATCCTGACACAAACTATTATATTCGTGTTCGCATTGTTGATGATAAAGGTCCAACTGAACTGTCGCCTGTAATCAAAGTGACAACATATCCTAAAGGTAAGTGGATTTTTAATAATTTCTGAAATACAATCAGCTAATCTTCTTATAATCAGTTTCAAATTTAGCCTAGGCTGCAGTTACATTTACATTGTTGTGATAAGTTGCATAACAATTCTGCATCATTTGTCTATTAAATTGTTTTCGATGATTGATTGTAGTTTAGCTTTTACAGAGCCAAAAATGATTGCCAATTTGTTTAATGCGACGTTTTTGATAATTTATACCAGCAGACACCTTAAATTAACCCTTTATCACATGAATATTTTCTATTTCCCCTGAGACCTACTTTTATGCTACGATTCGAACTCCAGTGACTGGAGTGGAAGGCGTATACCATCACCACTCAGCTATAGTAGCTTGACGCTCGAGCCCGAGGGGACTCTCACGTCCTGCAGTGATTTATTACTATGTATACGTGTTGCAATTAATAAACACTGTGCGATATATTATTCAACGTATATACACTGCGCTGAGTTGTCCATAGTTAACTCTATGTGAGAAGGGGTTAATATTGTACTTGTTAATGCAAATCATTCGTATAGCCGCAAAATTTGTAGTTTCGATTACGATTCCGGTTTAGTTTTGTTGTTCAGATTCCAGTATAATCCAGTTCCGTTTTGCACCTTGGTACGGGCATACACCAGAGCGATAGGAATAGCCCCGTGGAATTCTTGAAGACGAAAAAACACCGTTATGTACAGGTTTTTTACCATTTTAACCTGTTGGGTTCTTGACTGGAGAAAATTTATGCTCGTAATCTTTACCGTTTATTACTTTTATTTTAGATGTGCCAGCTAAATCGCTCTATCAACCAATTATTACCCGTCTGGTATCACCTGCCGACGGCGTCATCGAAGTTTACTGGCAATATCCTGCAACGCAAGAGTTTGAAAACGAAGGAGTGGTAATATATATTTCCAAGAGCATCCCGCACGGGAGAGCGGCATTGGAAGCCATGCCCTCTCCAAATATGGCTGGTGTCCCCTAAATAGACTTAGTCTAAAAGTACACAATCTTAAATTGCAATTGTAGATTGTAGGTGACACCCTAAATTATTCGGTGCCCACCCAAAAAATAACTTTCTGCTGACACTCCTGTGTATTTCATGTATTTATGTTGTTGTTTTTCCGTAATTACACTATTTTAATGTATACCAGTCAATTATACAAAACTTGTCAGTGGTGCTCAAACAGTTGCAGTTGACATAGATATTTATCAGGATACAAACGGCTTTAAGTAATCTTGTGTCCGGAAAATTAAAATAGTACGGGTATCTTGTACCGAAGCCAATTACATTTGACCGCTGTTTCGCATCAGATCTAAATTAAAAAATTTCAGAACGTATAAAACTTTATCTATAGTTCAAATAACGCATGCACGGAACAGAACCATAAAGCATTTTCCTTAGCATAAACACAAGCAAAAAATTAGTATAAAGTTTAAGCATATTCTATTGCAGTCTCGCAGAAAATCATTCAGTAACTGATCTTTGCATGAACAATTGCAAAAATAAATTGCTGCGTTAACGTTTTAATTTATTTCAGGATTTCTTGATCTATTATACTGACAAACCAGCTATGCCTCACAGCGAATGGTCAGTCTCATTTGGAACTTTAGAAATGTCGAAAAAAGGCCTTCTTCTGCCAAACCTAACACCGGGCAAAAACTACACAGTGTGTGTTCGGGCACGTTATTACAATCAGCTCAGCGATTGGTCTCTATGCCAGGATCTGCCGCTTCCTCCAATACATGGCCGAGGTGCTATAGTGCCGGGTAATGCAGGATTAACGTTATAACTGAGGCAGCAGGGAAAACGTTTTGCTGTGTTGATTTGACGTCCAACACGAATGGTTGTAATCTACAAAACGCTTTATATAAAGCGACGTGAATGTCGCATGACAGTGGCTTGCAAATCACACGTCTTAAGTAAAAATCTTATACAAGTAGCCATATCTCAAATGATACTACAGAACATTTATGCGAATATCATATGATATTTCCAAATTCTAGCGAATATAACATGTTATTATGCACGACAAGGTCATTTTTGCTACTAATAAAGAAGAAAACGGAATAGTAAATGATTTCGAACGCTGAACCAGTTTCTTCGTTTTAATTTTCGGCGGAAATTTCCCCTAAATATATTTCTAAACACCAGAAATTTAGATCAACAGGACAATTTGATTATGTTACCTCAGATATGCAGACACTTGAAAACATATCACAAAATGTTCGCAAACGCTTTAAATGTCGTATGATATTGCAGTAAGAACGGTGACATTGTGATTCATATTTTATATTTAAAACGTTCCTGGCACATCACTTTAGTTACAAGTGTCCAAAGACGCAATTGTTGCAAAGTTTTATATTTATCCACAAATTCATTGTCACTTGTAGCATTGCTTGTTTCAGACATTTCAGTTGCTAAAACTACAGCTACAACTTTTGTTGATCTTGGAACCACTTCAGTGTCAGAGCCACCGCTAGATGTTACTACTACTACTACTGAGGAAAAATCAGTTTCAGCTGATGGTTAGTTGAACAATTAAATTATACTTCAATTTTCTCGTAAAATAAAATATTCAGATTTTGATTATAGCCCAGCAGTATAATGCCATAGAATAAGAATGGAAGGGTTCTGAGGTAGTGTATTTTATCCTACGAATAATCTGTCAACGATGTCAATTTAGTCAAGCAATAAACAATTGCATGCCTGTGATCGACCCGAATAATTTGTCTCAGAAAGTATTTTTCTGTTTTACACAATCGTATTTGCTACTGCATCATTCTATGTAGTTTTGATTGAAATTTAGTTTGTCAAATCAGTGAATTATTTTCTATCGTATAATAAATAATCCGTATATTAATTGCGGTACACCTATTTCACATCTAAAAGTGAATAACATTGTGTATGTGTTTTAGAAACCGCACTTGCTGAAGCTGCAACTGTATCAAAAATAATGTTGCAAAACATACAAAGTAGGACAAAATTCTAGGTTTCAAAATATGTTGCGTAATTTTTGTTATTGTTTAGTAATCAATACGTTACCCTCTTTACACCCGTTCGACATTTAAATGTAAACATAGCATTAATTACCTATTTCAGATACCACACCTGCTGAGGGTTCAGATGAATCAGAACAACCTGACGCTCAAACCGCTGTAACGAGTGAGCAACCGCATGATGCTACTACTACAATCGCGGAAGAAACAATTTCAGGTGATGGTAAGCGAGATAACGAAGTAGAACTTTCAGCTTCAATGCGTTCATCTAAAACTTGTTTTAATATTTTAATCATTAACAGTTGTATGCCTATGTTCGACCCAAATATATCGAATCAGACAATATATTTATATTATACAAATTGCCATTTGCCACTACATCATTCTGTGTAATTTTGCGCAAATTGTAAATTATATAAAAAATTTATTTCCAAAATAAGCTGCAAAAAATTTCTTGTCAAACAATTGATATTAGCCTTGTTACAAGCATTTTACAGTTATGTATTAAAGTAACATTGTTTAGTTATTTCAGTTGCCACACCTGCTGAAACTGTAACTGAATCTTCAGAAGAGCCTAAACAACCGATCGGTGGAAGTACTATAACATCAAAGCCGCCGAATGAAGTTACTACTTCAAGTGCGGAAGGAACAGTTTCAAGTGCCGGTGAGTTGCCCAACCAAATAAAACTGTTGCCTTAAACTACCGTGGTTTAAAATCAGTATTTATGTCATGATTAAACAGTTCTATGCCTACGGGGGACCCATAGAAATGGATGTTCTTAATCTTAAGACCCATATTTGTTACCTTATAATTGTAGGATATCTTGCAAAACATACAAAGTATAAAAATTTTGGCTTCTAAAATGTGTTGCGTAAATTTTCGTATTGTTTAAAGTTGCTATGTCATACTCCTTACAACCGTTCCACAGTTAAGTTTAAGCGTAACCTTGATTACCTATTTCAGATACCACACCTTCTGAGGGTTCAGATGAATCAGAACAAACTGACGCTAAAACCGCTATAACGACAGATCAACCGCATGATGGTACTACTGCAATTGCGGAAGGAACAGTTTCTGGTGATGGTGAGTGAGACAACAAAGTAGAACTTTTAGTTTCAATGCGTTCATCTAATTTTTTGATATTTTAAATTATTAAACGGTAGTAAGCCTATGTTCGACCAAAATAAATCGTGATCTGGCAATATATTTACATTATACAGAGTCGTATTTGCTACTATATAATCGCATGCGATTTTGCATAACATGCAATTTATATAAAAAATTTTAGTTTCCAAAATAAGCTCATGCTGCAAAAATTTCATCGTCAATTAATTGGAATATTAGCCTTGTTACACCCATTTTACTGTTAAATATAAAACAACATTGTTTAGTTGTTTCAGTTGCCACACCTCCTGAAACTGTAACTGAATCTTCAGAAGAGCCTAAACAACCGAGCGGTGGAAGTACTATAACATCAAAGCCGCCGAATGAAGTTACTACTTCAAGTGCGGAAGGAACAGTTTCAAGTGCCGGTGAGTTGCCCAACCAAATAAAACTGTTGCCTTAAACTACCTTGGTTTAAAATCAGTATTTATGTCTTGATTAAACAGTTTATGCCTACAAGGGACCCATATAAATAGATGTTCTTAATCTGAAGACCCATATTTGTTACTTTATAATTGTAGGATATCTTGCAAAACATACATAGTATGTCAAAATTTTGGCTTCTAAAATGTGTTGCATAAATTTCCGTATTGTTTAAAGTCGCTATGTCACACTCGTTTCAACCGTTCAACAGTTAAGTTTAATCGTAACCTTGATTACCTATTTTAGATACCACACCTTCTGAGGGTTCAGATAAATCAGAACAAACTGACGCTAAAACCGCTATAACGACAGATCAACCGCATGATGGTACTGCTACAATTGCGGAAGGAACAGTTTCTGGTCAATGTGAGTGAGACAACAAAGTAGAACTTTTAGTTCCAATGAGTTCATCTAAATTTTTTAATATTATAAATTATTAAACGGTTGTAAGCCTATGTTCGACCGAAATAAATCGTGATCTGGCAATATATTTATATTATACAAAGTCGCATTTGCTACTATATAATCGTATGCGATTTTGCATAACATGCAATTTATATGAAAAATTTTGTTTCCAAAATAAGCTCAAGCTGCAAAAATTTCATTATCAATTAATTGGAATATTAGCCTTGTTACACCCATTTTACAGCTAAATATAAAACAACATTGTTTAGTTGTTTCAGTTGCCACACCTGCTGAAACTGTAAGTGAATCTTCAGAAGAGCCTAAACAACCGAGCGATGGAAGTACTATAACATCAAAACCGCCGAATGAAGTTACTATTTCAAGTGCGGAAGGAACAGTTTCAAGTGCCGGTGAGTTGCCCAACCAAATAAAACTGTTGCCTTAAACTACCTTGGTTTAAAATCAGTATTTATGTCATGATTAAACAGTTCTATGCCTACGGGGGACCCATATAAATGGATGTTCTTAATCTGAAGACCCATATTTGTTACTTTATAATTGTAGGATATCTTGCAAAACATACATAGTATGTCAAAATTTTGGCTTCTAAAATGTGTTGCATAAATTTCGGTATTGTTTAAAGTCGCTATGTCACACTCGTTTCAACCGTTCAACAGTTAAGTTTAATCGTAACCTTGATTACCTATTTTAGATACCACACCTTCTGAGGGTTCAGATAAATCAGAACAAACTGACGCTAAAACCGCTATAACGACAGATCAACCGCATGATGGTACTGCTACAATTGCGGAAGGAACAGTTTCTGGTCAATGTGAGTGAGACAACAAAGTAGAACTTTTAGTTCCAATGAGTTCATCTAAATTTTTTAATATTATAAATTATTAAATGGTTGTAAGCCTATGTTCGACCGAAATAAATCGTGATCTGGCAATATATTTATATTATACAAAGTCGCATTTGCTACTATATAATCGTATGCGATTTTGCATAACATGCAATTTATATGAAAAATTTTGTTTCCAAAATAAGCTCAAGCTGCAAAAATTTCATCATCAATTAATTGGAATATTAGCCTTGTTACACCCATTTTACAGCTAAATATAAAACAACATTGTTTAGTTGTTTCAGTTGCCACACCTGCTGAAACTGTAAGTGAATCTTCAGAAGAGCCTAAACAACCGAGCGATGGAAGTACTATAACATCAAAGCCGCCGAATGAAGTTACTATTTCAAGTGCGGAAGGAACAGTTTCAAGTGCCGGTGAGTTGCCCAACCAAATAAAACTGTTGCCTTAAACTACCTTGGTTTAAAATCAGTATTTATGTCATGATTAAACAGTTCTATGCCTACGGGGGACCCATATAAATGGATGTTCTTAATCTGAAGACCCATATTTGTTACTTTATAATTGTAGGATATCTTGCAAAACATACATAGTATGTCAAAATTTTGGCTTCTAAAATGTGTTGCATAAATTTCCGTATTGTTTAAAGTCGCTATGTCACACTCGTTTCAACCGTTCAACAGTTAAGTTTAATCGTAACCTTGATTACCTATTTTAGATACCACACCTTCTGAGGGTTTAGATGAATCAGAACAAACTGACGCTAAAACCGCTATAACGACAGATCAACCGCATGATGGTACTACTGCAATTGCGGAAGGAACAGTTTCTGGTCAATGTGAGTGAGACAACAAAGTAGAACTTTTAGTTCCAATGAGTTCATCTAAATTTTTTAATATTATAAATTATTAAATGGTTGTAAGCCTATGTTCGACCGAAATAAATCGTGATCTGGCAATATATTTATATTATACAAAGTCGCATTTGCTACTATATAATCGTATGCGATTTTGCATAACATGCAATTTATATGAAAAATTTTGTTTCCAAAATAAGCTCAAGCTGCAAAAATTTTATCATCAATCAATTGGAATATTAGCCTTGTTACACACATTTTACAGCTAAATATAAAACAACATTGTTTAGTTGTTTCAGTTGCCACACCTGCTGAAACTGTAACTGAATCTCCCGAAGAGCCTAAACAACCGAGTGATGGAAGTACTATAACATCAAAGCCACCGAATGAAGTTACAACTTCAAGTGGGGAAAAATCAGTTTCAAGTGCCGGTGAGTTGTCCAACGAAACAAAACTGTTGTCTTACGTTACCTTGGTTTAAAATCAGTATTTTTGTCATGATTACACAGTGCTATGCCTACGGGGGCCATATAAGTGGACGTTCTTAATATGCAGACCCATATTTGTTACTTTATAATTGTAGGATATCTTGCAAAACATACATAGTATGTCAAAATTTTGGCTTCTAAAATGTGTTGCATAAATTTCCGTATTGTTTAAAGTCGCTATGTCACACTCGTTTCAACCGTTCAACAGTTAAGTTTAATCGTAACCTTGATTACCTATTTTAGATACCACACCTTCTGAGGGTTTAGATGAATCAGAACAAACTGACGCTAAAACCGCTATAACGACAGATCAACCGCATGATGGTACTACTACAATTGCGGAAGGAACAGTTTCTGGTCAATGTGAGTGAGACAACAAAGTAGAACTTTTAGTTCCAATGAGTTCATCTAAATTTTTTAATATTATAAATTATTAAACGGTTGTAAGCCTATGTTCGACCGAAATAAATCGTGATCTGGCAATATATTTATATTATACAAAGTCGCATTTGCTACTATATAATCGTATGCGATTTTGCATAACATGCAATTTATATGAAAAATTTTGTTTCCAAAATAAGCTCAAGCTGCAAAAATTTCATCATCAATTAATTGGAATATTAGCCTTGTTACACCCATTTTACAGCTAAATATAAAACAACATTGTTTAGTTGTTTCAGTTGCCACACCTGCTGAAACTGTAAGTGAATCTTCAGAAGAGCCTAAACAACCGAGCGATGGAAGTACTATAACATCAAAGCCGCCGAATGAAGTTACTATTTCAAGTGCGGAAGGAACAGTTTCAAGTGCCGGTGAGTTGCCCAACCAAATAAAACTGTTGCCTTAAACCACCTTGGTTTAAAATCAGTATTTATGTCATGATTAAACAGTTCTATGCCTACGGGGGACCCATATAAATGGATGTTCTTAATCTGAAGACCCATATTTGTTACTTTATAATTGTAGGATATCTTGCAAAACATACATAGTATGTCAAAATTTTGGCTTCTAAAATGTGTTGCATAAATTTCCGTATTGTTTAAAGTCGCTATGTCACACTCGTTTCAACCGTTCAACAGTTAAGTTTAATCGTAACCTTGATTACCTATTTTAGATACCACACCTTCTGAGGGTTCAGATAAATCAGAACAAACTGACGCTAAAACCGCTATAACGACAGATCAACCGCATGATGGTACTGCTACAATTGCGGAAGGAACAGTTTCTGGTCAATGTGAGTGAGACAACAAAGTAGAACTTTTAGTTCCAATGAGTTCATCTAAATTTTTTAATATTATAAATTATTAAACGGTTGTAAGCCTATGTTCGACCGAAATAAATCGTGATCTGGCAATATATTTATATTATACAAAGTCGCATTTGCTACTATATAATCGTATGCGATTTTGCATAACATGCAATTTATATGAAAAATTTTGTTTCCAAAATAAGCTCAAGCTGCAAAAATTTCATCATCAATTAATTGGAATATTAGCCTTGTTACACCCATTTTACAGCTAAATATAAAACAACATTGTTTAGTTGTTTCAGTTGCCACACCTGCTGAAACTGTAAGTGAATCTTCAGAAGAGCCTAAACAACCGAGCGATGGAAGTACTATAACATCAAAGCCGCCGAATGAAGTTACTATTTCAAGTGCGGAAGGAACAGTTTCAAGTGCCGGTGAGTTGCCCAACCAAATAAAACTGTTGCCTTACACTACCTTGGTTTAAAATCAGTATTTATGTCATGATTAAACAGTTCTATGCCTACGGGGGACCCATATAAATGGATGTTCTTAATCTGAAGACCCATATTTGTTACTTTATAATTGTAGGATATCTTGCAAAACATACGTAGTATGTCAAAATTTTGGCTTCTAAAATGTGTTGCATAAATTTCCGTATTGTTTAAAGTCGCTATGTCACACTCGTTTCAACCGTTCAACAGTTAAGTTTAATCGTAACCTTGATTACCTATTTTAGATACCACACCTTCTGAGGGTTTAGATAAATCAGAACAAACTGACGCTAAAACCGCTATAACGACAGATCAACCGCATGATGGTACTACTACAATTGCGGAAGGAACAGTTTCTGGTCAATGTGAGTGAGACAACAAAGTAGAACTTTTAGTTCCAATGAGTTCATCTAAATTTTTTAATATTATAAATTATTAAACGGTTGTAAGCCTATGTTCGACCGAAATAAATCGTGATCTGGCAATATATTTATATTATACAAAGTCGCATTTGCTACTATATAATCGTATGCGATTTTGCATAACATGCAATTTATATGAAAAATTTTGTTTCCAAAATAAGCTCAAGCTGCAAAAATTTTATCATCAATTAATTGGAATATTAGCCTTGTTACACACATTTTACAGCTAAATATAAAACAACATTGTTTAGTTGTTTCAGTTGCCACACCTGCTGAAACTGTAACTGAATCTTCCAGAAGAGCCTAAACAACCGAGTGATGGAAGTACTATAACATCAAAGCCACCGAATGAAGTTACAACTTAAGTGGGAAAATCAGTTTCGAGTGCCGGTGAGTTGTCCAACGAAAAACTGTTGTATAAATTTACAGACAACCCCCTGCTACCCATAAACAACATATCCCAAAAATCTCAAAACATACATATATTCAAAATCCTTAAAACTCCAAAAAATTTGATGATAAAATTTTTGCAGTCTTGAGTCTTATTTTGGAAACAGAAATTTTTCATATAAATTGCATGTTTATGCAAAATCGCATACGATTATATAGTAGCAAATGCGACTTTGTATAATATAAATATATTGCCAGATCACGATTTATTTCGGTCGAAACATAGGCTTACAACCGTTTAATAATTTATAATATTAAAAAATTTAGATGAACTCATTGGAACTAAAAGTTCTACTTTGTTGTCTCACTCACATTGACCAGAAACTGTTCCCTTCCGCAATTGTAGTAGTACCATCATGCGGTTGATCTGTCGTTATAGCGGTTTTAGCGTCAGTTTGTTCTGATTTATCTGAACCCTCAGAAGGTGTGGTATCTAAAATAGGTAATCAAGGTTACGATTAAACTTAACTGTTGAACGGTTGAAACGAGTGTGACATAGCGACTTTAAACAATACGGAAATTTATGCAACACATTTTAGAAGCCAAAATTTTGACATACTACGTATGTTTTGCAAGATATCCTACAATTATAAAGTAACAAATATGGGTCTTCAGATTAAGAACATCCATTTATATGGGTCCCCCGTAGGCATAGAACTGTTTAATCATGACATAAATACTGATTTTAAACCAAGGTAGTTTAAGGCAACAGTTTTATTTGGTTGGGCAACTCACCGGCACTTGAAACTGTTCCTTCCGCACTTGAAATAGTAACTTCATTCGGCGGCTTTGATGTTATAGTACTTCCATCGCTCGGTTGTTTAGGCTCTTCTGAAGATTCACTTACAGTTTCAGCAGGTGTGGCAACTGAAACAACTAAACAATGTTGTTTTATATTTAGCTGTAAAATGGGTGTAACAAGGCTAATATTCCAATTAATTGATGATGAAATTTTTGCAGCTTGAGCTTATTTTGGAAACAAAATTTTTCATATAAATTGCATGTTATGCAAAATCGCATACGATTATATAGTAGCAAATGCGACTTTGTATAATATAAATATATTGCCAGATCACGATTTATTTCGGTCGAACATAGGCTTACAACCGTTTAATAATTTATAATATTAAAAAATTTAGATGAACTCATTGGAACTAAAAGTTCTACTTTGTTGTCTCACTCACATTGACCAGAAACTGTTCCTTCCGCAATTGTAGCAGTACCATCATGCGGTTGATCTGTCGTTATAGCGGTTTTAGCGTCAGTTTGTTCTGATTTATCTGAACCCTCAGAAGGTGTGGTATCTAAAATAGGTAATCAAGGTTACGATTAAACTTAACTGTTGAACGGTTGAAACGAGTGTGACATAGCGACTTTAAACAATACGGAAATTTATGCAACACATTTTAGAAGCCAAAATTTTGACATACTATGTATGTTTTGCAAGATATCCTACAATTATAAAGTAACAAATATGGGTCTTCAGATTAAGAACATCCATTTATATGGGTCCCCCGTAGGCATAGAACTGTTTAATCATGACATAAATACTGATTTTAAACCAAGGTGGTTTAAGGCAACAGTTTTATTTGGTTGGGCAACTCACCGGCACTTGAAACTGTTCCTTCCGCACTTGAAATAGTAACTTCATTCGGCGGCTTTGATGTTATAGTACTTCCATCGCTCGGTTGTTTA
This sequence comes from Enoplolaimus lenunculus, assembly GCA_030248215.1. Taxonomy (NCBI): domain Eukaryota; kingdom Metazoa; phylum Nematoda; class Enoplea; order Enoplida; family Thoracostomopsidae; genus Enoplolaimus; species Enoplolaimus lenunculus. The sequence goes on from JASANG010003551.1 coordinate 306,473, forward strand.
GGCTCTTCTGAAGATTCACTTACAGTTTCAGCAGGTGTGGCAACTGAAACAACTAAACAATGTTGTTTTATATTTAGCTGTAAAATGGGTGTAACAAGGCTAATATTCCAATTAATTGATGATGAAATTTTTGCAGCTTGAGCTTATTTTGGAAACAAAATTTTTCATATAAATTGCATGTTATGCAAAATCGCATACGATTATATAGTAGCAAATGCGACTTTGTATAATATAAATATATTGCCAGATCACGATTTATTTTCGGTCGAACATAGGCTTACAACCGTTTAATAATTTATAATATTAAAAAATTTAGATGAACTCATTGGAACTAAAAGTTCTACTTTGTTGTCTCACTCACATTGACCAGAAACTGTTCCTTCCGCAATTGTAGTAGTACCATCATGCGGTTGATCTGTCGTTATAGCGGTTTTAGCGTCAGTTTGTTCTGATTTATCTAAACCCTCAGAAGGTGTGGTATCTAAAATAGGTAATCAAGGTTACGATTAAACTTAACTGTTGAACGGTTGAAACGAGTGTGACATAGCGACTTTAAACAATACGGAAATTTATGCAACACATTTTAGAAGCCAAAATTTTGACATACTATGTATGTTTTGCAAGATATCCTACAATTATAAAGTAACAAATATGGGTCTTCATATTAAGAACATCCCACTTTATATGGGCCCCCCGTAGGCATAGAACTGTTTAATCAAGACAAAAATACTGATTTTAAACCAAGGTAGCTTAAGGCAACAGTTTTTATCCTTTGGATTTCGGGCAATTCACCGGGCACTTTTGAAACTGGATTCTTTCCCCACTTGAAGTATTAACTTCATTCGGTGGCTTAGATGTTATAGTACTTTTCATGGCTCGGTTGTTTAGGCTCTTCGGGAAGATTCAGTTTACAGTTTCAGGAGGTGTGGCAACTGAAACAACTAAACAATGTTGTTTTATATTTAACAGTAAAATGGGTGTAACAAGGCTAATATTCCAATTAATTGATGATAAAATTTTTGCAGCATGAGCTTATTTTGGAAACAAAAATTTTCATATAAATTGCATGTTATGCAAAATCGCATGCGATTATATAGTAGCAAATACGACTTTGTATAATGTAAATATATTGCCAATCACTGATTTATTTCGGTCTGAACATAGGCTTACAACCATTTAATAATTTTAATATTAAAAAATTTAACAAAACTCATTGGAACTAAAAAAAGTTCTACTTTGTTGTCTCGCTCACAGTAACAGAAACTGTTCCTTCCGCAATTGCAGTCGTACCCATCATGCGGTTTGATCTTGTCGTTATAGCGGTTTTAGCGTCAGTTTGTTCTGTAATTCATCTAAACCCTAGGAAAAGGTGTGGCCTAAAATAGTAATAAAGGTTACGATTAAACTTAACTGTTGAACGGTTGAAACATAATATAACATAGCGACTTTAAACAATCAGAAATTTATGCAACAGTTTTTAGAAGCCAAAATTTTGACATACTATGTTTTGCAAGATATACTACAATTATAAAGTAACAAAATATGATTCTTCATTAAGAACATCCATTTATATGGGTCCCCCGTAGGCATGATTTTGTTTAATCATGACATAAATACTGATTTTAAACCAAGGTAGTTTAAGGCGACGGTTTTATTTGGTTGCGTCACCGGCGCCTGAAACTGTCCTTCCGCACTGAATCATAACTTGATTCGGCGGTTTTAATGTTATAGTACTTCCATCGGTCAGACTGTTTAGGCTCTTCTGGAAGAACTCACTTACAGTTTTCAGCAGGTGTGGCAACTGAAACAACTAAACAATGTTGTTTTACTGTTAGGCTGTAAAATCGGTGTAACAAGGCTAATATTCCAATTTGATTGATGATGGAAACTGCACTTGAGTTTATTTTGGAAACAAAAATTTTTCCATATAAATTGCATGTTATGCAAAATCGCATACGATTATATAGTAGCAAATGCGACTTTGTATATTCAAATATATTGCCAGATCACGATTTATTTTGGGTCAAACATAGGCTTACGAGACCATTTTAATAATTTATAATATTAGAAAATTTAGATGAACTCGTCAAAACTAAAAGTTCTACTTTGTTTGTCTCACTCACATTGACCGGAAATTGTTCCCTTCCCGCAATTGTAGCGGTACCATCATGCGGTTAGATCTTGTCGTTATAGCGGTTTTACGTCAGTTTGTTCTGATTTCTGTGAACCCTCAGGAGGTGTGGTATCTAAAATAGGTAATCAAGGTTACAATTTGACTTTAACTGTTGAACGGTTGAAACGAGTGTGACATAGCGACTTTAAACAATACCGAAAATTTATCAACACATTTTTAGAAGCCAAAATTTTTTGACATACTATGTATGTTTTGCGAGATATCCTACAATTAACAAATATGGGTCTTAGATTAAGAACATCCATTTATATGCGTCCCGTAGGCATAGAACTGTTTAATCATGACGTGAATATCGATTTTAAACCATAGGCCACCAGACAGTTTTTATTTGGTTGGGCGACTCACCGGCACGAAACTGTTCCTTCCCGATAATTAACTTCAAGATTCGGCGGTTTTGATGTTAGGTAGAGCTCCATCGCTCAGTTGTTTAGCTCTTCTGAAGATTCACTTACAGTTTCAGCAGGTGTGGCGAGCTGAAACAACTAAACAATGTTGTTTTATATTTAGCTGTAAAATGGGTGTAACAAGGCTAATATTCAATTAATTGATAATGAAATTTTTTGCACTTGAGCTTATTTTGGAAACAAAAATTTTTCATATAAATATGCATGTTATGCAAAATCGCATACGATTATATAGTAGCAAATGCGACTTGTATAATATCGAAGTGTATTGCCAGATCACCGAATTCCTCGGTCGAACGTAGGCTTACAAGACATTGAGTTATAATATTAAAAAATTTAGATGAACCCATTGGAACCAAAAGTTCTACTTGTTGTCTCACTCACATTGACCAGAAACTGTTCCTTCCCGCAATTGTAGCAGTACCCATCATGCGGTTGATCTTGTCGTTATAGCGGTTTTAGCGTCAGTTTGTTTCTGATTTTATCTGAAATTCCTACAGAAGTGTGGTATACTAAAATAGGTAAATTAGAGGTTACGATTCAACTTTAACTGTCAAACATGGAAAACGAGTGTGACATAGCGACTTTAAACAATCAGGAAATTTATGCAACACATTTCAAAAAGCCAAAATTTTGACATACTATGTATGTTTCAGATTCTACAATTATAAAGTAACAAATATGATTCTTAATTAAGAACATCTATTTATATGGGTCCCTTGTAGGCATAAACTGTTTAATCGAGACGTAAATACTGATTTTAAACCAAGGTAGTTTAAGGCAACAGTTTTATTTGGTTGGGCAACTCACCGCACTTGAAACTGTTCCTTCCGCACTTGAAGTGAGGTAATTTCAGCAGTTAATGTTATAGTACTTCCCACTGCGTGTTTAGGCTCTTCTGAAGATTCAGTTACAGTTTTCAGGAGGTGTGGCGAGCTGAAACAACTACAACGATGTTGTTTTATATTTAACAGTAAAATGTGATATTAACGACTAATATTCCAATTAATTGACGATGAAATTTTTGCAGCATGAGCTTATTTTGGAAACTAAAATTTTTTTATATAAATTGCATGTTATGCAAAATCGCATGCGATTAT